>WHYT01017445.1:399399-429076 GCA_009806455.1 Tetrax tetrax | reverse complement strand
TTTTTTTTTTTTTTTTTTTTTCTCCATTAATCTGTCTTAGAAGTTTGTGGCCTATTTTAGTCCCTTGCATGTTACCTGCGCAATGTGTTTTTAAATCTAAATCCTGGACCTTGACAAAGGGGACTGGTTGCCTAACCATAAAGAGCCTCATGGAGACACTTCTGGATAGTGAGTGGTAGGGACTTTCTGATGATCGGTAGGTGCCTCCCGGTGGAGGCTGGGGTGTTTTTTCCAAAAAGAAAACATCCCAAAACATTGCCTGTTTGTAGAAGGCTGGGTGTTTTGGTCTTTCAAAGTAAAATTTTCATGCGTGAAGAAGAATCAAGTCTCTTGCTTTTGTATGTGCTTTTAGTAATCTCTTACTGAAAGATATTATGTTTTTGGTAAGCACATGGGTGAGCAAGTGTTTTTTAGTAACTATGAAGTGTTTTTAGTAACTAAACCTGCCCGAGTGTTTCCTGGGACTTGGGTACGTAATCAGAACCAGTGTCCCTTCATCTATTTCAGACGTTTGATACGAATAAGTGCATTGCTGTGCCGAAATAACGAACCACAAGCTATACTTAGCTTTTGTAAAAAATTACTCCCTTCCCAACCTGAGCAATAACTGTTGCTAGGAAAATATCTTGAAAGGAAATCCCTTTAGTAAATTCTAGTATGGGTTTTCTTCACCGAGCTTTGACATTGTTTGAATATGTGCCTATCTTCGACCATGTGTGGAGCACCTCCTGGTATTCTCTCCCTGAAACTTCAGTAAACTCATTTACCAGGGAGCACTTCATTTCCCTTGCTCAATCAAAAAGCATTTTTTGCTCTCTAGCTTCTAAAGTCATCCTTTTACAGAAAAGATTTGCTATCCTGAATGAAAGCAGGCAGAAGAAAACAGGAGTTGCTAAAGAGATAAATGACAGACTCAGCCTTAAACCCTGCACTTGCAGTTTATTTGAAGAAACCGTTCAGGGAGTGCGAAGACAGGACATCTGTTTCATGTTATTCCCAAAGCAACCTGCTTATTCAGCTGCAGACATCCCCACCTGCTCCTCTAATGTGCTCGAATTGCACAATATTCCTTGTTCACCCCTTCAAACCCGGACAGAGCTATCTGAAGCTGAGGGGCACTGCCTAGAATTTAGCATAGGCTGAACCCTCCGCACACGTGCTGTTGGAGTCTCGAACTCCCACGCTACTGGAGTTGTGATAGCTAAATTAGGCATTACTGTACATGGTCCCAGTGTAAGATGTTGCATGTGAAATTAGAGCGGTTTTGGGGCTGGTGAGGAGTTTGGGCTCTGGCCTCCAAGAGGCAATTTTTCAGTGTGATCCTTTTCTAATGCACCACTGGTGTTTGACATTTACAATCGGCTGCTTACGCAAATTAAGGAGTAGCAGAAAGAAAACAATTTTTTTTTTTTTTCCTCCCTGTGCTTTAATTTTATAAAGTAAATATCACAAAGAAATGCTTTGCAAGTGCTTTTTAGCACAGTGAGCATAACGCTTGGGGAATGCAGTTGAAATCCTTGGCCAAGGCTGCAGAGTCACTGTGTTTCAAAATTCATATGACTTTGGTGACAACTCTAGACCAAGTACTCACAGTCTGCGGAGATGCCCGCAGCAGTAGAAAATGTGCTCCAAAATGGTGCAGTCATCTGCTCCAGCAACCTTGTTTGTACCACGCAGCGAGAGGAAGGGAACACCCTTGAAACTTTGCAGAAGTGAGAAGCCTGGTCTGAGCCCCCAGGTCTGAAGGTGTCCAGGGCAGCGTGGTGCAATGCAGACCAGTGATTGAAAAATGTGTTCAATTGTAGCTGAGCACTCTGAGCTGACTTCTCTTGACCTGTACAGTGGCATAATAAATGGGGCAGCAAGCAAGGCAAAAAATGGTTTTTGTAGACTCCCAGGGAAAGATTCCTTCTTGGGCAAAAACATTATTGAGAGCCCTTCTGTGTGTCCTTCCTCGTACAACACTGGTTTTTTTCTGTCCATATAGCTAGATACGTGTTCTCAGATGCAGATCCTCTCATTCAAGGCGAAGGACCTTTGGTGTTTTTCTCAATCTAAACGCTGCTATTAATTCACCATTTACTTTGTGGGATGGCTTTTGCCTTTTACCAGCCACTTTTTCCTGGGCTGGTTTTGACAGGAGAGGATGCATCTCTGATGGATTCCCAGGAGGACTCAGTGCAGGATATGGACAACGACTAAGGAAAATACGTGAAAAACTGGAATTCCTTGTGTAGGCACCTTCCAGTAAATATTCTCAAATAAGAGCAGTGGGCAGCCCCAGTCCAAACGCAGGAGGCTCTGAAGCACATGGCTGGATTCAGGCACTGGGTGATGCAGCCCCTTTGCTGTCATACATACAGTTGTGGTAGTGCCGAGGGGAGTTGTGTGGGAACTTGAGATAGGACAGCTGTATCTGATAGCCCTGAAGGTGTTGTCTGTAGTCACAGACCAAAAAGAGCATCTCTGGAATAGTGAAAATGGCTTCTCAGTGCTATCTAAAATATCACCAGCTGCAAAGGAGACAGATGTACTCTCCTCATCAAATACCCTTCCTGGTTTTGTCATCCTGAGTAAACAGAGACTCTTATTCCTTGTTGGTATTTCATTTCCTTTGCCACTGATTTTTCAGAGGGTTGGCAAATATCAACAACACAATGCTGACTGTGACATCCAGATGAGCTTTGGTGGTGACTGCAGACCATCCTGGGCGATGGCTGGAGGCACTGGAGCTGCTTAGCAGCTTTGCTTGTGCCTCTGCTCCCCCTGCCAGGAGCCCTGCGTCGCGCTAGTCACCCACCACCATGGGCCAAAAGCAAGGTGTAGCGAGACCGTAAGCCATATGAGCGGCTGTGATGTGAAATGCGATAGCTCTTGCAGAGGAGAGATGATTACCAAAAAGCTTTTATATAAATGCTGGGTTGAAGGAGTCCGTGGGATTCTCTGTAACAGAAAATTGCGTCTGCGTGTTGGACCTAACGAGATAGAACTCAGCAGCAGTAACGTTATTACAGATGTGTGAAAAGTAATCTGCAAAAAGCAACCAGAAATTGCATATAATGAAAGGGGATCTGCAGGTAAGTGTTTCAATAGAGACCACTGAGAGAATCTTATTTTTTGTAGTGGTAAAAGGTAGATCCTCTCTGCTGCTGCCTCCCAGGAGCAGCAGACCCAGAGAACAGAGCTGTGACTTTCTCTGTTGGAGTGAGTAGGAGCAAATAGCTACTTTCTCCACAGGAAAAAAAAATTGGCAGTCATTTGTTCGCCTGATGCAGAGTGCTCAGTGTGGAGCACTCAGATTGTATCTAACTGCGGCGTTTCCATTTGTAAAAAAACATCTCATGATAATTAGTTTTATTAGGTTTGGCCAAACACCAGGTAAAAGGCTGGATGCTAGGGCAGATAATACATAGCTATTGGCATGGTGTTCACAGACCCAGATACGCTCCATTTCCAGTAGCTTTTGGTGCCTTCAGTGACTTGTATTACAAAGCCATTGCACATCCTGAGTCGGTGTAAAAAGTATAGTACACAGCTAAGTGTCTTTTTCCAATGCCCAGTACTAAAATTTGTGGTATTTAAGTTGATACATCTGTAGAATTAAATATAATGGTTCTCTCTTTGTAAAGGGGATAGATATTTCTTGTCATTGGCAGTTAGGCTTGTTGGGCCAGAAAAATAAATGAGAATAGAGAATTACAGAAGGTTGTAAACTTAGCTGAGCACTGACTGTGTATAATTATACTTAAGAAGTGGCAGTAGTATCTGGGAACTGTCGCACGGTAGAAAAAATTTGAATCCACGTTGGAAGAATGCCTTTGCTATTCATAGCCAATTTCATACATTTAGTAACTTAGTTATGCATTGATTTCTGTAAATGGCACTTTAGCTCACAAGATGGCATGTAGCATATTAGATCAAGTAAAGAGGAGTATTGGACAAAGGGCTGTTGGACCAGACAGGGCAGCTGGGGCTCTGTTCTTGCTCAGGAATACTGGCAGTGATCTGGTAACTCTTCATGAGGACCATAAGAAATGAGAGGCTGCTATAAAAAAATCTGCACGCCATCAAAACCAGCCTCTTTCTTAGCAGAAAAGGCCAAAGGACAAACACTCATCTTGAACCTAGATATGGTCCCGTCAGCTCAGGACTGAGACATGCTTAAAAGGGAGATTATTAGGGAAGTATTGATCACCACTGTGTGTGTTGCACCTCTTCCATAAATAAGCAGACATCTTCCAGACCTACTACTGTAGTTTTTCCTCCAGTGAGAAAAAAATGATATACACAGAGCAGATGCTGAGGCCCATTGGAGCACTGATCCTAGTGCTTGGAAGTACTAAAAAAAGACTAATGGCAAACTAACAGAGAGTTGGATATAACTGAGGCTCTTTCCTTCCTCTTGAATGACTGAACAGTTTATTCACTTCTAATTTAGAAATAAGAATAAAAAGGGGGCATCTTCAAAAAGATTCAGTTACCGTTGAGGTTACCATGGCTTAGGAATTTGTTCCCGTGTGTTGCTCACTAACGCTGCGTGCAGATCTGACATTAACACTAATACGTGGCTGCCGGATCTCACCTGGCAATAGCTGCAGGTTCACAGCATACGTAACAGGTCAGCACCCCGTGCCGTACAGCTGATATCCATCACAAACAAACCAGGTGTGGAAGATGCAAAAGATCAGCTTCTGCCTGTCAACCACAGGACACACTGTAAAGTAACTTCGTATCCCCAATTAAATTCTGTCCCATGTAATTCATTGTTTCTATTACTTTCAATAAAACAATTGATTAACTCTTTTGATACAGTTACCATTATCTCTACCAGTCAATATATCTGTCTCAATGTGGTCTTTCTTTAGGGACAAGACAGTTCTTGATACCTCAGCAGATTATTCGCAGGGATCAGTTTTATTTAAGCATTGGGATTACTGGTTTTAACAGGCTGATTTTATTCCCATCATATTCATGTTAATAACAATAACTTTTGAGAAACCCATTAAAAGTCTGTGATGGTAATTTAGAGGAAAGGTCAGCTGCACCATTCCCTGTTCAATTATGATCAAGTTAGTAACTTTTGATGGATACAGTAAATGATGCTGTCACTCCGGAGCATATCACAGAATCAGAACTAGGCTCCTATTTCATTCAGAGTGGAGGTAACACCTGCAATGAAATTACCTTCTAGCTAAAGCAGGTGTTTTCGACAGAGGGAAGGTTTGCTGTTTTAAACTGCATTCAGCCAATACTGCGGGTGTCTGCCAAAAGACAGCAACCCATAATCTATATCTAAATTAAACAAAACCCCTTCATGACAAGAATATTATTAAAGCTGCAAAGTCAGACACTTTGGAGGTGAAGAAACGCCAGCATCAAAGTTTCCTGGGTAACCTCAGTTTGTCCTCTCTTTCCGTCGTGCACATGCATAATGATGCAGCTTATAATTACACAGCCAGAAGTTACTGGTTTTTTTACACCATATCCCTGTATTCCGTATCTGGAATGCCCTTGCGCTTGGGAGTAGGCAGTGCTGGGGGCTTGGCTCTGGGCCGTTGTTACCTAAACAAATAAGGTGGTTTATGGAATAACAGTAGATTTCTGCCCTGGGAGGAAACGTGCTAGGGATGTTGGGCTTTTGCTTCCTCTGTAACTGAAACACCCCATTGAAGTCAGCCTCGCCACATTGTGGATAAGGATGTGAGAACAGGGCTCGACACTCGTACAAGTGCCGTCGGAAATGGGCTGCGGGCTTTGCGTACAATGCTGTGAGCAAAAAATACACTACAAATCTTCCTGGAGTTTCCCTGCCGTTGTGTGTCTCTGAGCATATGTGCATCTGTTGAGCCCTGGTGGGATTTTAAGCTCACTTGAATATAACACTTGTGCTTTATAAGGAAATTTATTTCTTGGGGAATTTGGAGCATTGTTCTGGCAAGAACAAACAGGACAAATTCCACCCATCATCTGCTTCTGCATTTTAAACTTCCTTCTACATACTTCTGGTCCTAGGTAGTATAAAAGATTTTTTTTTTTTTTTTAAATGCATGTCAGGAGTGTACTATTATGATTTTTTACATAACACACACACCAATATTTACAACTTCCAGAAAAATATAATTAATGGAGTATGTTTTTTTTTATTTTATTTTTAAATCTTTAAACAGACTAGCAGCAATGCAGCTCCAGTGACTGGTGGAGTTTGCATATCTCACTGCCCACTTCAGTAGATCTGTTCCTCTATGATCTGCTGTATTTGTGCCCAAATTCCTGCCGCGAGCATGGAGCGGTCTCAGCGTGGCTGGAAGGAGCTCAGCCTCCACATCTGAGTGGTTTGGGTCCCTGTTTTCTCATTGTTAGATCTGAAGGCTGACTTTATAACTGTCTTCGTACAGTTTGAGCCAGAGGGTGTCTCAGCATGTCGTGCTTGTACAAGACCTGCCTACCTGCCACATAGGGATCGGTGTTTGCGTAGTCTCCATGAAATAATAGTCCAATGTAGATATTTAAGCATGAGAGAGGAGCTCAGGCTCAGAAAATGAATGGAAAATCACCTTTTCAGTATTAACTCTTTGGTTGCTATAACTATTATATTGTGTGTGCGTAGTTGTCTATTGTTTTGCATTTATTCATTGTAAGGACAACAAAAGGGGAAAAAACCCCACTTCCAGTCAGCATGATTTTTTGATAGAGATGTTAGAGATGATAGCTTAAGTTTAAATTTGTAGAACAAATGTGTACATTTACACATAAAAAGGTCAATTGTTTTCTTTTTAAAGAGAAGGTTTTGTTTAGTACTTGGCTTTACTCTTGCTTCAGAAGGCGAAGGAAATCCTGGTATAGAGCCAGAGACAGAGTCAAAACAAAAGTTAAACTGAAATTAGACATGAAAGATTTTTTTTAATCTTTTGTCTCTGGAGCCTGAGAGAGTGGTCCCTCCGCAGCGAAGGCATCATGAAACGGGAAATTCAACCTCATTGAAAAATGCTTTAATCCTCTGAGACAGAGAAGAAAGTTTCAGCAGAAGTATTTTTAAGAGCGTCTGTCTGTCTTTCTCTGGTCAGGCTGTGCAAACCCATTACTTCTAGTCTGATTTGTGGGTTACTCTGCAGTTTTAATCCTTTGGCAACAGATGGTCCAAATATCAGCACAGACTCCATCAAACCTGGGAAAGTCACCCCTTGAAGAGACAGGGAAGAATGGAAATTCTGTATAACTTTATTCCTTGAACAGTCTATGTGAATGTACAGTGAATCTAGCAAAGGTCAGATCCTGGCACGTGAAGTTTGCAGAAATGGAGAAAAAATGTTAGGTTATACTGGATCTTACCAGTAGCCAAAGGATTTGCAGATCAAAGTGAGTGGTGATGACCTCCCGGGGCAGACTCGGTGCAAGAGGGTCTGCTGTCTCCATTGGTTTTCCTCAGGATTTAGTGGTTCTGTGTGAATTATCCTTCAGACTGCTTTCTGGTAGGGAAATACCATTCCTGGAGGCAGGATCAAGCTGCTAAAGGTCATTCAGAGGAAAAAATACCACTGGTTTTATTTACAGAGACAAAACCTGTGAGGTTTGTAACGTCAGCCTCAGTTTTCATTCTTATGGTAACAGCTGGAACCAGCAATCTGCAGGTAGAATGAAATACATTTGAGCTTGTTTTAGGGAGAACTGTGTGTTCACCATTTTGCTTTTATTTTCTGTGGTTGTGTTTGGTCAGACACAGCTGTAATCCAGTAAGCCTCTATTTCAGGTAGTAATCTAAAATAGGGAAGGACATGCCTAAATTGCATAGATCTGAAAACTTCCGAGGAGGTTTGCTTCTCTGAACTAGAGTATCGTTAAACTCAGTAGAAAAGTGCTGCAAATGTAGCGTAAGTGAAAGCTGCTTCAGACTTGTGGTGCAAAGGCTGTGTTTATGAGACAGATGTCTCAAAGACAACGAATATATGCAAGTCACACTTGCAGCTGAGGAACATCCTTATACCCTTGGAGAAAAGTTTATCACCTTCCCAGGCTTGTAAGGTTGTGGAGCATCCTGGGTAAGAGGAATCCAACTTCCCAACTTGTTCCCTTTCTTTGACCTTTTGAGCATGGAAAGTTACATGATGCACCACTCTGCAGGGACCTGCACGCTGCCGCTTAATTGCGCACCGCAATCAGCCGCTTGTTTGCAACCCTCTGCAGTGCCTTAGCTTTGTCCTCCAGCTGAGGGCACGACAGGAACCCACTCTGCAGGGAAAAGTCACGAAGGAAGCTGAAGTACTGCTGAAAGCCTCTGCTTCGAGGCTGACTGGGGTTGTGCAAGCGTAACTTTTTGTAAACTTTGGCTCTCAGCATATCCCTCAGCGTGTATCTTTTAGTGTATTGATTGGTAAAGGAAGCATAAAATACTGCATAAGCCCATATTCTCTTTGGCAGTTTCTATTACCCGAGGGAAACTGGACCCAAAGAGCTGGAATCCTAAAAAGCTTTAATTCCCCAATAAAGATATGCATGACCCTGGATTAACTTGAAGTCAGGAGAAATAGGTATCGCTCAGCATTTCACAGGAGTTTGCAGGCTCACAGGGATGAACCTGTGATATACACTACAATGAACTTCTGCAGGGGTTAAACTGAGTGAAGCAGGAGAAACAGTCATTGCATCATCCAAGGTGAAGCAGCTGCAAAGTTCTGCTTTCCCAAAAAAAAAAGGAAGCGTGAAGAACCCGTACTCTTGCTTTTGTTTTGCTTTATATTAATAAAAACCAGTGTATAAGCTCTATAAAGAAACTGAGATACTTAGAGTTGTGAGAAAACACATTTCACCCAACTGGCAATAAAAGTGGGCTGTTGCAGAAATGAAAAGCACTGGGTTTGGTCCAAGAGAGATGTGACTTTGCTTGTTCGAGGTGTCCATCATTCAGGTGCTCCTCTGCCTGGAAGATCAAGAACATAAGCGTAGAATTGGCGAAATAACCACAACGTTGAACCAAAGTGCAATGTGCTCAGAAATTAGTTGAACAAGCTATTACATGTTTCCACCCCGTAACCATGAAATTGTGCTTTAGGAAAGGCTGAAGCAGATAAGCTTAGCCCTGAGACTGCTTCAGGCTCATGGAGGAGATGAGCCCAGAGTGTGAGGATGGCTCTCTGTGTCCTTCCTGGAATATTTGTCTTCCAGAATCCTTTTCAGAGCTTTAGCCTTTCTTTTCTAAAACAATCATTCCCTGTCTTGATGAAATCCCATTAAATATAATCTGCATAAATGTAATGGCTGCAACCCTGTCGGAACTGAAACATATGCTATTATATCTTAAGACACCAAGAAATGGTGGTGTGTTTTTCTTCACAGCAAAATTTCTTACATTCTTGACAGCTTTTTGAAAAAAAAAAAATCTTGTGGAGTGAAAATCTTTGATGGGGAAGTGGAAGAGTGGAAAAAAAAAATGAATTATAGCTTAGTTGTTTTGCTTTTTAAAGGTGAGGTCTTAAATTTCTAAAGTGGCCATCTAGATGCTAAAAGGCATAACTTTTACAATTTATTACAGCACATTTTCTCCTTTATGTCCTATAAAACAATATAGATGTTCTTGACAATGCACCTCTGTCATAGCCTGTAATATATACCTCAGATATATTCCCTCAGAGCAGGATACCACGGGGCTGTGTTTGCTTTAGTTTGTTTTACTGGTCACTGTGACGGGCAGAAGTTCAAATGAGCTTTAAAAACCTGATGGATAGTGGTGCCAAATCAGCAAAATGGTAAAAAGATAATGTCATCTGTCTTTTCCTATGGTGTTCGGTTAGACTGAGGTCTAAACCAGACCTGGCTTTGTGTGGGTTGTGCTTGACCAGGAAAATAATATATGCTGCAAATGAAGTTTTGTTCCTTTTTTCCTTCACTGTGGGGCAAACTACATCTTGATATTGTGGAAAGCGTGAACCTGGAGAAACACAAGGAGGACAAATGCGAAAAATGAAAAGTTGCATGCAGTTCTCTGCCTGGGTGAGGAGGAGACGGTGAGCTGATAGACCAGATCAAGGAGAGATTGCTCCTCCTGACCGTGTTAATTCCAAAACCCAGGTTTTAAACCCAGGACGGTGTTGCTTCTAGGAGTAATTCAAGCTGCAGCTAATAGGCACGGGGAAGGAGCTTGGCTGGTTATCCCAGACCTGTTTATTGTGTTCTGCTTACTCCTTGCATCAGAGCAGATGGTATCGGCATGAGGTGCTGACTTCAAAAGCAAATGTGTTTGCGACCCAGGCAGAGTTTTGCCAGCTGTCAATATGTTTGTTGTTCGTTTGGTAAAAACTGGGCCAAATTATGAGAAGGGAGCGAGCCTGTACATCTCCCAGTCCAACCAGGTATACCACTAGGCAACCATAATTTGCTGTACTTTTAGTAGTAGTTTATGTTTTTAATAATTTGTGGTACTTCTAGACGGCCTTACATTTTAGGGAGTTCAAATTAATCTCACTTAATTGCCTTCTAAGTGCTGCAAGACGTAATCAGTGGTTGGACAGAGCACAGCACAGGCTGCAATGGGCACCCAGTGATAGCACAGGGACTTCAGAAGTACATATCTTATTCATATTAACTTTAAAATATATAGTGAATATATAATAAATGCAGACAACTAGTAAAATATATACCGTATATTTTCTTATAGTAAAACATTTGCGATATTTGGTTCGCTACACTTTAGCTTATAAACATGAATTTTAACTAAGTTTAGTGAAAAATGTTGTCTCCTGTAACAGTTCAGTAGAGAAGTAGGACAAATTCCAGCAATAATAGCATCCGAGCTCTTTAGGGAAAAGGAAAAAAAAAAAAGATATATTATGCTTTCTAGTGGTGAATATTAAGGAAGACATCTCCTGAGAAGATCTAATGTTGGGTGGAAAAATGAACAATTACTTTATTCCTAAATAAAGATAAACTGATCCTGCAGGTATGTGCTTAACTTTACACGAGACTGAGTTATATTGAGCTACTCCCATACTTAAAAGTAAATGTACAGAAATTTTCATCAATATTTTGAAACCTAACAAAAAATGAGGGTAAAATGTCATAAAAATCACGTGTTTGCTGTTCCATCTGCCCTCTCGCCATCTCTTCAGTGTTTGAAGTGCTGATTTGGCCATGACCAGCTTGTGAAATAAATTCCCTTTGGTAGATGGAAAATGGAGTTCTTCCTAACCCTCTGCTTGAACTCCTGCTTCGTTACCCTCATGCTTTTTAAGCACTGTTTTGCTGTTGTCTCTCATTTGGCAGTATCTCAGTCTAATCAGATTTTAAATAACTTTTCCCAAAGCCCAAGACCTTGCTTATATTTACCAGTGCGAGACCAGCCCTTGCTCCTAGGCCCAGGTACAGTCCCGGGTGCACAAGTTGGCCATGGGGTGAACTGGTGGCTCCACCTTGGAGATAAACACCAGTGAGGGTGGCGATTTCAGCTGCTTGGTCAAATCAGGTAATCAACAATTATGGGAAAAATGGAAGGACCCAACTTTCAGGGGGTTTGAGTGGAGCTAGTAGGGCTTCGGTTTCATTGACTTTAACATCCTTGTTAGGAAATGTTAGGTGCTTGTATTTTGAATACTTAGGAAATAAAGAACCCGTTTATGAGCTGTGCTGTAGACGTGTGAATTACAGAATGACACTGGTTTCTATTCAGATGCCCAGGAGTGTATGTGGAAATGCAGGTGATAATGTGCTTGCTGGAAAGTGAATTGCTTCATTAAGTAGATGAGGAGCTGATAAAGAAAGTTACTTTTGACTTCAGATGCCCTATTGATGGCATAACTTGCCTAAATGACTACAATTTCAGTGATGCGCTTCATGGGCAGTATGGGATATTTCTAGAGTGTATCTGGGATAACGTAACTGTATGGCAGGCACAAAAAAGGGTATTTCCCAAACTGTGGATATTTTTACAGGTGTAGGTATGAACAGCTCTGCCCAGAGAGCACAGGAGATGGCCTACATCTAAAGCCCTTTCAGTGTAACTGGAATTTTTCCATTGCTTTTTCTGGCGCTTGATTCAGCGTCCTCTTCCTTGGAGTCTGGCTGAGAAGCCTCACTAAAGCTGTACAAAATCTGGGGTTAGTTAGCTGTTTATTTCCGTTTCTGCTTAAGAAAATCAACAGCACACGGAGTTGACCATGTTTCTGGAGAAGGTTTAGTTTAGTTAAATTGTATTTTTCTGAAAATTCAGAGACCACTCCATCCTAGCCTGTGGATTTCTGCTACATGACTTACTGCTTTGGTCTAGAAATGTAAAGTTGGATGGCTATTTCTGTCCTTTTCCTGTCAAACCGGCTTGTGAACAGCCCTGCTTCAGGTTAGCAATGAATTCAGACACTCTTCACAACTACCTAACGCCTTACTTACTAAAACAGTTACACCTTGTCTTAAATGGGATACTAATGTAGCGTGAATATGTATAGGAATGTATTTGGAAATCACTGAAGAAAGCGTTGTGTATGTGCACTGTTATTACTACCGCATCTTTGCAGAGATGCAGTGCCCAGCCAAATGATGCGCGATTACTTTTGAAAGGCCTCTCTGTGTTCTCACATTTTCTACAAATCCTTTTTCTATATTAGGTCACGGCACAAATGCTGGGAAAAAGTGAATTATTGGTGAAACAGTGATTTTGCTGAGAAAAGTTCAAGATAAAAATGACAAAACATCTCTTCCATCTGTCTCCTAAGCTGTATGAACTCTGTCCTGAGACATTGTACATTATTTTCATGCTCAGAGAGAATAGAGAGCCTGTGACTCTGCTAAGAAGAGTCATAGATTTTCTTCTTTTAGCCTGGGTGTAGCATTTGACACTTGGAAACACCATTGAGGTGCTTGCCTTCACTCATCTTCTGTTTCTTATCTCTTGAGCCTGCCAGTAAGTCACTGGAATTTTTTTTTTTTGTTCTGTGAAGGGATTTTTTTTTCATTCCTTTCTATTTTACGCGATGTCTTTATCATTTACATTCAGAGGAAGAACGAAGCTCTCTAAGAACACAAGGCCCCGTTGCTTGGGAATTTCAGTTCTGCACACCTTTGACACGCCTTTGATTTGTAGGTAGTGAGTTTTAAATCTATTTTAAAGTATTTCTTTTGCAGTAGTACAGAATGGCCCTCACCATGAAACACGGCTCTCTTGTGCTACGTTTTGTAGAAATGTAAACCAAGAATAAATATATTTTACTGCCTGTGGATAGGGCACCCTTCCAGTTATCTGTGACACACTCTGATCAGCTGCTGAAGGTAGCCTGAGCGTGAGTGTAGGTGTACTAACACGCTTCCCAAATTATCTTGTCCTTGCTATTTCTGCAGCTGCCTGAGAGTTTTTGGAGTATATATTGTGTTTGTTTGTGATCTATGACTTTTTTGGTCAGTTGTGCTGGTGGAGGGTACAATGGTGTCTCACTGGAGAAGGATCCGGGACTCTCCCTAACTCAACTGTGTTAACTTGAAAAATAAATCTGTTCCTCCTTCCTGAGGAAAAGAAGAGTTTCAGATGTGCTGCTAATCTTGGTAGATTAATAAGGCGTTTCCCAAACCACAGTAAGGAGCGTTGAGGTGGACAGGAGAAGGACTGGGATAAAACCTGGCTCACAGCCTGGTATATCCAAAATGTCCCTCCATGGCTCTTGCAACACTCTCCTGTGTCTCATTGCAGTGCCAGGACAGCACTGCCTTCCTGCTCTCTCCCCTTGCAGAAATCTGCATTGTCCTTTCTTGTCTTTCTCTTCCAACTCTTTATTGCTTTAGTAATACCGAAAGGATCTCCTGCTCGAGCTGCAAGAGGAGCAGCTTCTATTAATAGAGGTAAGAAACCAGCACAAGAGATTTACTGGTTTTGACTAGAGCTTTGTCTCCAGGAAATCGCCTTCTGAGCCCCAGTGTGAGAGCAGAGAAACATTGCAGCCTTGCAGCCTAACTAAAGCATACAGGTAAAAAAACCCAACAACCCCAGCTGCACCCCGCAGCAGAAGGAAGTAAATGCTCCAGCCAAAGATCTCCAGTAACCATGGGATTTAAGGCACCAACCTCTTCACCCAGCCTCTTCCCTCTCTGCGAGCCTATGGCGCTGGACTGTGCTGCCCTTGCTCCCATCCAGTGCAGCGGCCAACCGTGGGACCAGTGTCCCCTGACTGGGTGCCCGCTGAAAGCTGGTTTGTCCTCTGCTTTCAAGTGATTATCTGAGTGCGATTGCTGAGCGCGTAGGAGTTGAATCTGTGGATGTTTCATTGCGAAGAGCAGAGGTTGCATTAGGTGCTTTGGGAGAGGGCTGAGGAGCGTCTTGTGTGACCTTTCCAAACCAGTGTGCTCCAGAGCGATTCCCAAGCTCGTTAGCACTGAGCCCTATTAATTCAAAGAAGCTGGTCTATGACCACTTGGGAGATAAGGGAAGATTAAATAAGAGAGCATAAGTGCTTGAAGATGAATCCTTAATACCCCCGATGACAGGATGCTGGATTAAATGAGAGTTGCACCTCTGCCTCTGTTAGCTTCATTTCAGTGCTGGGACAGCTGATCTCCTTCCTGGCGTCCTTTGGCTGCTGCTGGAAATCAGCTGGGTCCAGGCTGTTCAAGCCAGGGAAATTCAAGCCGTTCTGATTTTAAGCTAATATCTTTTGTGGAGCATTACACTTTGGAAAAAAAAAAAAAAAAGGAGAGAGCTGTGTAAAGGATTGAGCAGAGACTCTCAGGGTCTGGTGGCAAAATGATTGTTTAAAGGGTGGTGTGAGTTTTATAAACCCACAAACGGTGACGAAAAATGATGAATCAGAGAGAAGCTCTGCTAAGGAATAGTCTTTGTTAAAAGAAGATGCTTTCTAGAAGAAGGCGTATCTCACAGAGCACTAAAAAAATAAAGTGTGAACAATAGGCCTAATTCTTCTATTGCACTTTGAAAAATAAGGAGAGACCTTGCTGAAATACATGGGCTCCTGCAGCTGGCAGGCAGGGTCATCCTGTGCTGGGGGAATTCACTCTTGCTCTGGGCTGTGCTCCCAGCTTGGCTCCAGATTTGTCCGTAGGGATTTCCCCTCCCGGAGGCAATGAGGGAAGTGCACAGAAACTGCTCTTTTAAGAGTCTCCCACAAATAAAGCCAAATGCTGAACAAAGAAGTGGCCTCTTCTCTGCCATAGGGTATTTTTCAAGGATATTTGCTATTTATTAGATGGGATCTGATTCTGATCTCACCTATTTTGCACTGCTGTAGCTGATCAATGCTCAAGTCTTTGACCAAAGGCTTTCCCGGTCAGATCTGCCACTACTGAGAGTCTGATGGAGCTTTGCTCACTTTCTGCCTGCAATATCTGCAGCCTGCTTGTTAAAGTTCATCAAGAAAGAGGTTTGAAAAATGTTTTGGCCTGACCCTTTTCACCAAAATGATTTTGTATTGGTCTCGGAAAGCCAGTTTCCTTGGCGAAGCTTTTGGCAGGGAAGAGGAGCTGCAGCTCACCACTTTTAAGGGACTAATCTTGATATATCTGTTTCTGGCATCCTTGTTGGAGCTCAAGCATTTGGGGGCAGGAAATGTTTTTTTTGTTTTAGCAACCATTGCAAGCCAATATATTGCAAAGAGAAGGTGAATAGAGCGGGCACAGCCCACCTGAAGGAGATGAAATCGAATGCACCGCACTCTCAGAAGGTTCCCACACATTTTCAAGAGTGGAAAGTGCATTAAGATAACATCAGTGGTCTGAACCTGCAAAAGCTGGGGATTTTGGACTTCAGGATGAAGCTGGGGTTTTTAAAATGCGCCTGAGCGCCTCGGTCACGCAGCCGCTCCTCCGCAGGGAGTTCCCAGGGAAGTTGGTTTGAAGTGCAGCAGATGGGCGCAGCCATACGCTGGGGACTGACTCTGTGCCGTACCTCGGAGTCTCTTTGATGTCTTTGACTCGCGTTGTTATTATGAACTAGTGTTACTGTCGAGGCAAAACGTAGGGATAGTGCAGGGAGATGAGGACACTGATCTGATTATAGTGACAGACTATAAAAATAAACATTTCTCTACGAGTAGAGTTTTGACAGTTGACATTTTTTTTAGTGCATTCTCAAAGCTTGGGATATTATGTTATTATCTCACTCTTCAGAGCGAAAGGTTGCATGCATTAGGCACACACAGATACGCAAAATTAAGTGCATTAAGAAAACAATCAATAATTTTGAGCCAAATACGTACCTCTTAAAAAATCTCTTGAGTTTCTGACTTTTTCCCTTATGCTGACAGCCTATAGCAGAAACCACGCTGTTGAGCACTACAGTGGGGACAATATGCCGGGCCATCAGGATGGCAGATCAGTGAAGCTTTGGGACGTTCAAAAGACAGCTTCAGCTGCGCTGGGCTTGGCTCAGCTTTGCAAAGGCAGCTAAAAAAGGAGCGATTACCTGAGCTGGGAAGTAATAAAGCCTGATTGCTCATGGATTTATACCTCATAGTTGATTGTGGGCTTCAGCAAAGCCTTTCCTGCAGCAGAGCCATTGATATGGCATGAGGCTTGTGAGAAAGTCAGTCCTTTGCAGTCACTAAAGAAGGGAAAGAGTACTGATTACATATGCAATCAGTTCTGCTGGCAAGACCGTGATGAGCTTTCTACAGAATTGTCTGTGGAAATCTTTTTTTCATTTTTGGAAACAAAAAACTCTTGGAGAATACTTTGGGGAAAAAAGGTCTTGACATTTTTGAGAGGCAAAAAAAGAAAAGTACTGTACAGTGGGTTTTTTATCCACAGACATTGAATATGCGGCGCCTGGGCTCCATACTCCTGTTGGCAATTTCCATTCTGCTCCTATTGTTACAGGTGAATTTTACACATGAATTTTGTTATTACCTGGGAGTCACATCAAATGAGTTCTTGTTTCCACCAACTGCTGACCTCTGCTGTCTTGTGGAGCTGATTTCAGAGGTCAGTGAGGTTCTGTGATGAAAGAAAAGTTTTCTTTTGGCTGGCTTGAATTCTCCATGAGTTGGTGTTTTATGTTGGCAAACGTGTACGGAGCTTTGCTTTGCTTTGTAAACCAGCGCCGGGCAGATTTGGGTCTCGTGATGCGGCGTTGGCTGGTGGGAGCAGGTCTGGGCTGGCTCCTGCCCTCCCAACAGCAAACGTGCAGCTATCAGCTTGAACAGCCACGAAGTCTCATTCTGTACTGATGTGTCAGGTACGGTAAACTGCGCCTGGGTTTATGAACCTGGAGAAGCTGTTACCTAACAGAAAATAAAAAATACATTTATTTGTATTCATGTTTAATAAGCGTGGGGCAAACTATAAACTGCATCAAATCAAACATAGATTCCCTGCTGGATGGTGTTAAATCAATGGTGACTTCTAAATATTTCGCCTCCTTCTTTGTATACTATAAGGTGCTGCTTAAGATGCAGAGCAAAGGAAACTTGTATGATATTCCACCAAATGGCTAATTAATGTTTGAACTAAAGAACAGCAAAAAGATACTTTTAAAATCGTGCAATGAATGCAAGCATAAAATAGGTCTGTCTGCCTCCATCCTCCCTGTTATTATGGATTACTTGTTAAAATGTCAGACACGTTTTTGTCCATTTGAAGTTGCATTTTTAGAGTCAGGGTGCTGTGCAGGGACTGGTTGAATTATGCCGAGGTGTTACCTGCCCACCCAGCTTTGGAGTACCCAGTACGCGCTGAAAGAAGCAGGGATTTTCCCACAGGTCTCTGTAGGTTTGGATCATCCTCTGCTCCTGATCTCTCTCCGTTCGCCCTGCTGTGATTCTTCCTGTCATCAGCATGCTTGCAGGACTTGAGCACGGCAAACGGCAGATACCAGGGCAACACGTACATATGGGGGATCACTCTGCTTGCTTTGCTTTGTCGAGGAAGTGGTCTTTGTTGAAAGTAAATATCAACTTTCTGCTTGGATCTGCATCTGCAGTGGGAGAGGGATGTCACTTATTCCTGACTGATTGGATTATTTCGCTCCTGCTCTCAGCCGAAATGGTCTCCCTTCGCAAGTGAAAAGTGGGTGTCTCAAGGAAACCTATTTGCAGTGCTCTGACCTGCACTCCCAGTGGATTTGGGGCTATCAGCACACCCAGCTTCCAGCTGCGAGGAGTGCAAATCTACTCTGCCAAGCTTTCCACATCTCTGCCAATTTTTTCTTGCAGTTCAGGTGGTGGGTTTTTATGACTTGTTATAGCACTTCTCTTTTTTTTAAGGGAAATCAATGCCATCAGCCTTGCATTTAAATGAATGTGTGCGCTCAGGTAGATACAACCAATGCAATGCAATACAATTAAAAGTGATTTTGGCATTTTTCCAGTCTTCAAGCAGGGAGGGTCCACTTTCCCCACATACAAGCCAGGATGGTATCTCACCTGATAAGTGCTTCAGGGCACTACACACAGAAAAACACACTTTGTAAATGGCTTTTAACCCTGCAGAGCCGGTGGCAGGCAGTGTGGTGGGGTTTGGGCCGTGATGTGGTCCTCGCAGAGGATGTGTGGCTTTGAAATCACGGTCTCGAACGGGACTAGAGACTTGCTGCCGTGAAGGAAGGGCCACTCTGGGGAGAAAGAGCATAAAATTTACAGCTGAAATAGTTCAATATACCCATTGATACTTTTCTTCCTGCAGATGATTGTATTTTAGGTGTAAGCACTCTGCTTTTCCTGCTGCTTTGTCACTCCTGTGATTATGGAAATAGTGCTTTCTACCCGAGAAGAGCACAGAAAGCTGGTGATTCCCAGGCTGGGGAATAGACCACAGTCTGTGAAAGCTGTGGCTGTTTTCAAGTGAGAGATGATCAAATGCACCCGATGATGTAGCCTAATTTTACAGAGCGTATCACAAAACCTGTTTGATCTCCACACACTTGGCAACGCAGCCGTTGGAGGTAGCGCTCTGGCTGGATTCAGCAGCAGAGCAGACTCGCGCCAGAAAATGCAGACCAGGAGGCTGGAGCGTGATGCAAGACCCACACCACTGCACCGCAGGGTTGTCTTGATGGGAGGGACACTGGCCACCTCATCATAATGGGGCCAGCAGCAGCCACAACACCACATCCAATCCCTGCCCCCTCGGTTTACAGAAAGCCACAGTGAGTCCTACCCAAAGGAGCTTTTGCAGAACTCAGGCATGGCTGAACTCCATCTGTGCTGGTTTTTCTTTATGTCCACAACTAGTTTCCCGAAACAGAGACAGCCCCTTGTGCATCCCATCTCTTGTCAAGGCTGTAATAATGCATTGAAATACGCAGGTGGAAACAAACTTTTCCGCATCTGCTAACTGCAGATCTGGCCCATGGATTTATAATCATTTGTGCTAAGTTTTTTTCCTCTCATCCCTCTTGAATGCACAGATATACAAAATTCATGGCACTTTACTGCTTTTATTAACATCCTTTTTTTTTCCTAGAAGACTGTAAATGTGCTGTATCAGTAGTACCCAATTCTTTGTTACCATGCCATTGGGAAGCATCTCACTAATAGCTGAATGGTTGCAATAGATTTAGACTGTCCTCACTTTGATCTGGGGGTCTGCACATGGTAAGGAACAGTGTCAGCAGCGTCCAAGTGTGGGAGGAAGGGTTGGAGTCGCCTTGTCCACCAAGTGATTGCAATGTGGTTTCATTTGTGTGGTTGCACACTCTGGTAATTGAGCACCACACATTCTTCTCCTGCTGCATCTTCTTGTAAGCAGAGCTTCTGCAGGAGCAGGCAGTGTTACTCTGCACCAACAATCTGCTTGCCTTTCTCCTTGTATTTTCATATTAATTGCTAACAAGCCTTTCTGATGAAGGCTTTTGAAAACAGAAGATGTAAAACTAAAAAATTTCAAAATTGCAGAGGATAGATTCCTCTGCAATTGCAAAATTACAAAATTGCAGAGGATAGTGGTGGTGTTTGGAAGCTCTTCCGCTTGCTGCCGGGATCTGTCCTCGGCCGGGTAGGAGAACAGGGCATCAAAGAAGTTTGATTCATTCCCTGTCCAAGGCCAGTGGTGAGTTTCTGGGACAAGTGGGCTATTTGCAAGCACTTCTGCTTACTGGCTGTGAGAAGCATTTTGTCTGTCCTTTATGCTGGAATTTTTCCCATCTGTAATTAAGAAAAAGATCTTAATTCCTCACCATTCCCAATTACTCCTCTCCACAATGCCCACCATGGACAGATGTCTAAATTTGAAAGGGCAAAGAATCAGCCTGGCTTTTACATAGAAAAGCTGGAAGTACTGTGTCTGTATGAGACTGTATTAGTGGGTGCGTCCTGCGGGGCTGAGGCACTGCATTACACTTGAGCACAGCATGAAGAGCTCTCCCCAGTACTCATGAAGGACAGAGCCCAGGCATCAGTCCCTAATCCTCCCCAGATGTTGCCAGTGCCACTTTTGAGGGACGCGCTGGAGTTCAGGAGCAACCATCTTCCTGAGGTCAATATACTGTTTGACCTGGAGCACTCTGAACTCTCCTGGGGATTGGATTTACAATCAGTAAGGGAAGACTAGAGCTTATATTAAGCCGTACGGAGTTAAGGTGCAATATACTTTATCATATTTTAAGTTTGTAACATAAACACTGATGAGTTGTTCTTATCTAAGTGCTTCCAGACAAGATTTTGATCACACCTAGCAGATTGCTGTTCCAGCTGAGGGAGTAGGAAATCCAAGGTAAAACGCTGAGATGAAATGACCTTTCCCTCTCTCTCCCTATAGATGATTTACATTTAAGCCCAGATGCAAACCTAGATTTCACAGCTGGTTTTTAGCATAGACTAAACCAAAATCTTGGATCCAAAACTTGGCAGTGTTCAAAGTGCAGTCAATGATATCATAGCTAATTCTCCTTTCTGGTGTAAATGACGTAAAGTGAAGTTCTCAGATTTCAGCATAAAGTGAAGAAAGCTCCACAGAAATGCTGCAGTTCACGGGAGTATATCTTTATTTCTTCCATTTCTGGAAATCTAGATCAAAGTCAGGGAAGGCAGAGGGATTGTCCTAATGAAATTGGCAACAGTAATTGTAATTAAAACAAAACCATTTAGGTTTTAAACAAAAGCGTTTAGGTTTTAAACAAAACCATTTAGAGTTCAACCACAGTTTGCAGAGGTTAGTTTTCTTCCTTCCTTACGCTGCAGATGTATTTCTGCTAAAATGTTATGTGTTTAGCATTGACTTCCATTACAAAGACATTAAGACCATAGGAAGCTTTATTTCACAGCAATCAATTGCTAAGAAGAGCTGTATGTGAAATATCAGGACTAAAAAGATTATTCCGTGAAAGCTGTTGTTTTTACTGTGCTTCCCTTCTTGCAACACTCAGGAGAGGTTATAAGAGCTGCCTGGACAAAGGCAGAAATATGGATATTTTCAGTGGAAAACCTTTGGCTTCAGATTTTATTTCTTCCACTGCTCTTGAGGGTACATGATAAATCTTGCCTAGTTATTTTCACTTGAGGCAACGATGCACCAGAGTGATGTGTTATAGCTTACCCTGCTACAACAAATATCTTCAATTTACTTTTTTACAAGCCTACTAATTTTTATGGATTTCCAGAACTGTTTATGAACTGAGGAACAGCTGTAAGACGGAAAGGAAAATTAAAAAAAAAAAACAACCAAGCATGGTACCTTAAAAATATCTGCAGGGAACAAGCAGGCAGACCAATGCATTTGTATCTCAGAAATGAGTGAGATCCTTCACAGCTGATCCTTCATTGACTGATCCTTCATTGACTGGTCCTGGACATCATTGCAGTCTACACAAGCTTTCGGTTCCAGGAGCAAAGGTTCCCAAAATCCTGTTTACAGTAGGCTCGATAGCAGCTGGGACAACAGACATGGGGGCTGTGTTAGCAAAGTTCATCTTCAGCATTAGGAGACGTATACACTGGGACTCACCTCGCTCGTGACCTGCTGCCATGCAATATGCCACCTGTTGGATTTTACCTGTATTTTTGAGGAATAGCAAGTTTTCTGGACTTTGATTGACATCTCTGGTCCCCAAGTGACCAGACAACTCAACCACAGCCCAGCACAACTGCAGAGGATGGTGCAACTGTCTGTGTGACCAGCTTGCTCTGTCAAGATGGGACAAACTTAGGCCACATCCAAAAGTTTTGTAGGTGACCAGTGGTCCCTGGGTGGCATTTTGTGTCCTCTGGTCCAGATTTGGGATTTTTGCTCCAAGACCTTTGAGCAACAAGGAGATAAAATGTGGCTTCTTTTTGCTCGAAGAGCCCAAAGATCTTGGAGGAAAATCAATTCCTTTGACAGACTTGGCAAGGAGAGCTCTCAGCTGGTGGCTGGCCTCTGTCCCAGCTCTCTCCCTTATAGGGACGGGCAGGATAATGTAGCAGATATTGTTACAGAAGAAGGGGATAACATATTCATGAATATCCAAGAGACTGAAGAGCTTAATGTGAAAGCACTTGGGAGCAAAAATCTTGTTTGATACTTGCTTTTTCCTCGTGCATTTGACCCGGTTCTGTGAAGAGCATCAGCTCAAAGTCACTTTGAAAAGGGGCGATAGAAAGGATCAAAATGGTCCACGAATGTTTGAACGTTATGATTTCTCTGAAAGGTACACAAAATTTCTCCTCAGTCCATGGATATACTATGACTGATTTGTTTTATCAACAGCTGGTAGAATTTTCCAATTTTCATCAGCTTTTTTTTCTTCCTGCTTTAACTTTTTAACCTTCTTATCACCTCTAACTGAGTGTGTTTTGGGTGATTTTAAATTAAATTTGAACACTACTCTTTTTCAAGAAAAAGCATTGCTGTTATTTTAGCAGCCTTGAATACACATAGTTATTACTGCCATAATATGGAAAAATACTGCTGTACTTGAACCCCTCTCTCTGTTTGTTTTTACCATCACTTTAAGTCTTCTTGGGATTTAAAGGATCTCTGAAAACCTTCCATGTGTGCAGCCACTGGTAGGAGCCATTGCTCTGGTGTGGTGGTAAATGAGTTTTTCAGTTCTTTCCAAATCCAGTTAGTAGCTCTGACAGGAAAAGCAAGAAGTGGGAAAGGGGAGAGGTGGGCAGATGCTCTTCTCGCTCTCTGGCCTCAGGGTGTCAGCCCCTGCCCTCAGCCTTGCGACACGGACACATTTTGTTGAAGTGTGAAAGTGTTGCACGAAGCAAAGCTATTTGTTGGTATGAATATGCCTAGTGGTATCTTCACATCAATCCTATGGTTTCTGTTGCTTTTGTAGGACAGAGACTGATTTAAATTCATTAGCCTTTCATTAGGAGTATTCCATGGGGCTTTTCATTCGTTGTTGCCTTTAAGCTGTGAGGGACCAAAATAAATGAGAATCCAAGAATATCAAAAGAAGGTTGACACAAGGATTAAGCATTTTCTTGTTTAGCAGAGAAAAGATAAAAATAATTATGAGAGCATGGAAAGAAAATTACAGAATGCAAATGGTAAGTCCTAAACACCCATCCTTGTTTGGGAGCCTGTCTTTAGAGGAACCATGTGGTTATCCTGCTTTGAAGTCTCAAACACCTGAAAATTACTGCTGCAGGGAGGTGCACCTCTGTCCTGCTCAGCTACCGGTAAGGCTGCGCACAGTGAGCGGTTCATGGGAGAGGTATTAAAGATCAGACTCTGGCATTGCAAATTTAAGGTCTGCTGTTTGGTTTTTCAGAATGCTTTAAGCAAATAATGTCAGGATTGATTTAGCAGAGCTGATCCTGCCTTGGGGAAGGGAAGGGAATAACTGACCTTGTAGGATCTCTTACTGCGATACTGTTATCATGCTGATCCTCTGGGACCCAAACCTGCGCAGCATTTTGCATCTTTAAATCAGCCTGAGAGAAGGTTACTACAGGCAAAACAGGTTCAGCCAAGTCTTAGAGATGCATTGGCAGAAGTTATTGAAGTATTATTATTTGACATTGTTAACTTGAGCTTTTAACTGTAAGAAATGTATGTGAAAATTTTCATTGCCTCTTTCTCTTCCCTGGTCAACACTGGTTTCAGGACATGCAAGAAAAAGAACTCAATAAAGCCCTTTACTCCCCATCTCTGTAAGAGGTGCAATAGGGTAGCAGAGTAAGGTGAGATGTCCTTTCCAGCCTCCCTTCACTTCCCACTGGCTGCCACGTGTTCCCCTATTACACGGAGAGGACAGCCCTGAGCTGCCAGCGCTCTGATTCTACCAGAGCTATGGCAATTAAAGAGACTTTTCTGTATCTATTATGGAGGAGTTACTTATACCTGGTGACATTTCTGCTGACTGCTGGTAAAATCCCCTCTGCTTTAAAGTCAGCAGCTGCATCTTAAGAGTGACAAACAAAACTGTTACTGAAGAAAATATCTCCTGAAGTGTTGAATATAAAATTGTTTGATGGTAAATAATACAGCCTGCAAAGGTATACTGGGAAAATGGACTGAAATGAGAAATCAGATTTAATAGACTCTGGTTTTTTTGCTCTTTGCAGTTAGATACACTGATAATGCAGAGTGTTAGTGAGAAGGGTAAGAAAACTCAGGGGAGACACAAACACCAGCACCTACACCTTGGGACAAAAAAGCCAAGGGTGTCAGAAAAATGTTCTTTCTTTTATTTTCTAGTTCTTCTGCTTATTGCTTGTTTGTTTGTTTGTTTTGTTTTGTTTTAAAGAAACAGTACATTTCTCTCTTTTATCTCCTCTTTCTTCCTTTTCATCTTCTTTCTTAAATTTCTCATTAGTTTCTGCTGTGGAATTGTGCAAGATCAAATGTTGTCAGCCTGCACTGATGAATATCTATCTGCAAACCTTACATAATTCATTCCAGCCCCAAATCAGGTTGGTGCAGAAATAGCGCTTTACACCTTTGTACTGCCAATCACGCAGCTAAAAGCGGCCGCTGGCATCGTGTGCCATGCCAGGGTTTGCCAGCACAGTCAGGAAGACATAGCACTAAGTTTTGGGATGTAGGAATGAGGCAAAGCTCGTGCCTAAATGTGTTGTTGGAATGTCGCTCAAGATATTGCTCTGCACTCAAGCTACTCTCTTTTAATGACTTTGCCATGACTTCTACAGATTTACCCATGGATCAGAAAGGGCTAAATTCTGCCCCTTTCTGACAGCCTGATGCTGAACTCAGGAATTTTATTTCAGGGTTTCAGAGATCAGACCCAGTGATTAGTCTTAATTTTTCTAGCTCTCCATTCAGTCTGTCATTTTTCCTGGCTAGCACTGGGGTATAGCAGGGAGACTGCTCAGTCACAGATGTGTAATCCCATTAAATACGCCGGGCCAGATTTTCAGCTTAGCCAGCAGGTACATGGGATTCGGGGGACAGGTTGCATTTGCAGCAGCGCAGGGTGCGGTTTAGGCTGACTTTATGGGATGCTCATCCTGGGTGTTACATGCAGGAGCAGGTGTGATGAAATTAGTGCATTCAAAACAGTCTACTTCGGTGAATGGAGGGCTCACCAACATTCAGCTTTTTCAATAATTCATGGGTCTACTGATAATTGCTATTTCAATATTTCTGTCTTCTTTTTTCTACAAGAAAGGCTGACAGGGCTGCAGCTTGATTTTTCTTGGTTAGTCAAAAAAGCTTTTGCTGGTTACATAGCATCCCTAGGGAATCCCTCAAAACCAGACAGAGAAGCTCATTATTTTCCACTGGCCATGACCACTGGTCTGTGTTAAGACAATTTATTGTTTCCATGTTTACTGTCAGAGAAGGGTTTGTTTTGTCTTAGTTTTAAACCTCCCTGAAGCCTGTGCATAAACATCCACCTGTTGCTTGGTGGTACCTTAATAAGAATTGAGCCTTTGGTATGCTATGGGAATAAGGGGAAAATACTGCACTGAGAATGCAAGCAGCAAAAATGGCATTATTGATCTCTTGAAAAATGTGTGTGTTTCTACTGGACCTCCTGCTGTGGAATGTAGAAATCTGAGCATTTGCACACATCTGAATTTGTCCCCTTTGCTATTTACCTTTGATAATTTGGTTCCTATTATGTTAGGGTAGTAGCAGCGAAATGGATTAGAAAACAAAAATACAATTAAAGATGCAATGAGTTAGAAACTCTTGGAGAGGATGTAATCTGCAGAGTGACATGTGTAAGAGTAAATGGTCGTGTCCCAAAATGGGAGTCTAGTTGCAACTGAGGAATTAGAGAGAAAATAAGAAAAGTGTTTTATACAGAAGTAATCCAGGGAAATCATATGCTACAACTTTTTTGCAGGCCAAGCACTAATTTAATCACAGGAGATAAAATTTCTCCTATTTCACTGCAGGACATGGAAGATGACTGGCTCATTTATTTCAGGGTTTAAGTGTATGTGCATAGATTGTATTTTATTTTCCAGATGCTTCCTGTAAGCAGGATGTTTGCCCCTGCTGCATGGTAGAGGCTTGAAGACGACTGGGGAAAGCAACCATCTCCAGTCTGAAGCAAGAGGAGGCCTTGGTGGGGCTGGCTTGGTGAAGGTGTGGATTTCCAAATATTTCAGTTTTGCTTGCTCTCCTTTGTACCAAGGGTGGAGCAAAGGGACCTGCTTTTCTCTTTCCTGTTTCAGTGTGTTTCCTGCCCTTGCTCTCCCAGGAGTCACAAGAGAATTATTAGGTAACAAATAACAGTGCTAAAGGGAGACAGGAGAAAAGAAAAAGAAAGAGAGAACGTGGCTGATTCCTGAGTGCTAATCTTCCTCAGAGAGTGTAAATGAGTTAAAGGGAAATTCAACCACTTGAAAAGGAAGTTTCAAATAGAAGGATTACCAAAGGCTGTTCAGGAGGCAGATGAAAGCAAGTGAGAACCAGCAGAGCGATGCCCCAGTCCACGCTCCAGTCAAGGGGATGCTAATGTGGCTCTCAGCTATTCAAAGCCAAAAAAGTAATAGATGAGGAGGCTGTATTCCCTGGGGAGGGACCTTCATGAAGAAGGGAAAACATGTCTATACTACACATTAAACCAGCCACTCTGTGCAATTTATTCAAGCAAAAGGCATAAAGGAAGGAAACTGGAAATTAGAATATGCAGTCATAAAGAGCAGGTCAAATGTATTTTCAGTTTGCATGAAAATATGATTCTATTTAGTGGAATAAAAAGTGGAGAATTCCTCCTCGCTGCCAGGCAGGAATGAGGGAAAGCATGAACCTTTCTCCCTTACTTCTGATTTTTGGACTAAAATCTACCTTTTCCTCCTCTTTTTTCCTCATCTTTGCTTGTCTGCTGCAGGTCTGATAAATAAGTACGTGCTGGCTTTTTGTTATATGCTAGCAGTGTTTTCTCCACTGTTTATAAGGTGGGAATGGCCCTTCTTGCAGACAGCTTACACAGGCAGCACAAGGCATGGCACCCACCTGGAACAACGAGGTAGCGCATTTGTTCTCACCCTTGTTATTGAATGCTTGCATTGCTTTATTGCAGGTGTCAGGATACGACTGTTTTTGTGGTGGGGTAAGGTACAGACTAGCACAAAACCCGTGATGAGGTGGGCATATAGCAGGAAACAGGATTGTGAGAAAAATGGGAGCGTGACTCTGAAATATCCGTGGGGTATTTAGCAGAGGGGATGGAAGGAGGAGTCTGCAAGACAGCACTGCTGCTGCACTGGGCATGCGGGGGGCAGGAAGGGGCTTCCTGGGGATGGAAGGAGCTGAGGTGGCTCCAGGGCTCCTTACCTCTTGCTTGTGTGGAATCATCTCTCTTTGCACTACACTGCTGCATTTGACTTTTCAACACAATAACTGCCGTTTTTGTGCATTTTGATACAAGAACATCTCTTTATATGACTCAAATGCCTGTCTCCCAAAGATTGTGTCAAAATCTAATTAAGAATAATTACCCTATCAAATGTCTGCATGTTTCATTCCTGTAATTTGGTTTGCAAAGCTCAAAGATTTCTGCTTAAAGACATGTAAAACGATACAGGGTTTTAATACTTGCCTTCAAAATCTTTACTGTGATGTTTTGAATATAGAATCTCTGCAGTCAGAATCTGTAGCCGTAACTGACTCTGACCCGCTGTACTGTTAGTATCGCTGTCAGCATTACAGAAACTTTTCCATGCCCTACCTATTGGGACTGCTGCACCAGAAATAAAATCTGGTGAGGAGATACCTGCAGGAGCCGCGTGTGTCCAGTGCTTGTTGCAGCCTCAGGCACTGGCAGCTCAGATGGGGCAAAACCCCTCCAGGTTTGGGTGAGGCAAGCAGAGAGCACAAAGCCCACGCCAGCGTGGGTCCCTCCTTTGCTACTTATTCCTGGTTCTGTTTGAATTCCTGCCGAACCCCTGAGTCTTTCTGCTTGAACATAACTGGGTCAGCTTCTGCTGTCAATTAGGTGTTGGCTTGGTTCTTGCTTTGAGCAGGTTTTCATGAGAACAGCTGAGGGCAGAAACTCTCCCTGGAAAGCTGCTGGAAGTAGGAACATTTACAAATCCGGTGTGTTGTATAAGCAGAGGGGGCAAAAAGGACAGCGATCACAAGAACAACCCTTTCCCCTTCTTGTTGTAACAAACATCTTTTCTTCTAGGACAAACCCATTACCTTTCATAGAGCAAATAAGGCTGTTTTGTTGTTTTAATGGATTTATAAATTGAATTTGTTATTAGCAGTGACTCTACTATTGTGATGTTAAATGGCAGGAAATTAGCCTGCTGTGTTGCAGCCACCTCTTATTTATAAGTAGCTTTCCCCTCCCCTCTTCTAAAAGGCTGTGTTTTGAAAACCCAAGAACCATCACAGAGAATCTGATTCAGTTCAGTTTAAAAGCTAAATTAGAGCAATTGATCATTTCATTCCGGTGATCATAGACTCCCAGTGGAAAATTCTGAAACATCTGTAATAGCCAGACTTGCAGAATAACAATAAGTGAATCAGAGCTGTTTGGAAACTTTTTTTTCAGTTCACTGGCAGTTATGAATGTCATAACAAGAATTTTTAAAATTTTCAAAAATAGCTTGAAGTCAAACTAAAATGGAAGGTATAGGCTTGATTGCAAGAAATAAAAGAAAATGGACATTTCTAAGTGAAAAGCCACATTAAATTGAAAGACAATTCCAAATCTTTGAGAACAAGCACATTGGAAGAGCTGTTTAGACTACTCAGAAGAGTTTTTTTTGCTTTTATTTTCAGCATGGGACTTGGCACTATAGGCACACTTCTGTGACGTGATTTGGTGTACCTTTATTCTTCGCAAACCAGACAACTTATGAAAATACTTTATTGTTATTAGTCATTATTTCTTGAAGGGAAGCAGTGAAATTTGGGAACAGATAGATGCTCTGCATAGGCTGAATCTTGATGATTTTGTTCAGACACTTTTTTGTTACCCCACTGCAAAAAAAAAGATGTTGTTTACCGAGCCCAGAGATCTGCTTAATGGCGTTATCAGAGCAATGGCTCCTGTGTGAGAGATGCACAAGATGGCAAGGACAGCAGTAAGGTCAGGCTAGAAAACTTGGTGAGCCGAAAGCTCCTTAGGCTAAGAACATGCTGCTGGAAAGTCAGGGGCAAACTTCGATGAAAATATCAGCAGAACAGTTGAAAAATAAAAAATAGTTTGGAAATCTTCCATAATGGGTTCATCTGGAATTGCGACTAATGGATCGTTCTGGTGCTCAGTAAAAGCAACCCCAACTCTATTTATGATGTTTTCCTTTGCACATGTGGTTTTCATAGGTGCTGGAATGAAAACAACCCCTCTGTATTTAAAGTTAATAACACAGAAATCTCAGTATAGCTGGTTTGCCAAGAC
>WHYT01017445.1:333620-399379 GCA_009806455.1 Tetrax tetrax | reverse complement strand
TTTTTTTTTTTTTTTTGTATTATTTTTGCTTTCTTGGGCAGTTTTTGTTTTAAACCAGTACCCAATAAATTACTATTAATTGTACCAAAACTGCACATGATTTCAGCTGACACTAACATTAACAATCTCAGAATCTGTAGCACTAAGATACGAACAAAACCAGAAATAAAACTTAGCTCTTAGCTGAGCAAGCTTGTGGCCACTGTATTAGGTATGCGCAAATGCTACCAGTGTATCACCTATTTCAGAGTTAATAATGAGCTCAAACATTTTGGGGCTTCTTGCGTGTTTTGCTTGAAATCATGCTCTGAAGGCTTTTGAATTTAAGATGACTTTTTTCCCAAAAAAATAAATAACAAATCTTCATGTTGAAAACAAATTGATAACCTGACCTGAGTACTTTCTAACAGCTCTGCAACCAGAGGACAAAGAAGTCATAGTGTGCATTTATCTTTTCTCCCCTTTTCTCTAAGGAAAACTCTTTTTGCCTCTCTCCTGCTTCTCCATAGGTTTATAACTTCTAAACTCATTGGCCAGTTGCAACCAAAGTTTGCAAGGAAGAAGAGCAGAAGTCTCACAAATGATTATGTTTATACGAATTTTGTGAAACTAAGCAGATGGAAGTAAACAAGCTGCTAGAAAAGTCCAACTCAAGTACAAGACTCCGGTAAGGATTGTTACTAGACACCACAAATCCTGTTTTGGCAAACTTGATCAATGTAGCTGGGGAAAAGGCCCCGCTGATATCTCTGTCGGTCCACCAAAAGGTACAAATCAATATGAAACAGAACTTCATCGAGTCCTGAAACAGAGTGGTCCTGAAAACTATGAATTGCTGTTTTGCAAGTCAAGTCTTGTGGTTTTTTTTTCCTTTTCTTGTCTCTCTCTTTATTTTTTTTTAAGTAGATAATCTCATATTTCTGGGAATTGTATGTTTAGGTTTGGAATGTTTTCTGATTAAAATCACAAAATCATTTCAATCTACTAGTCTTTCCATCCAACAAGCTTTGCGGGAAATACGCCTGCAATTAGAATTAATTGACCAAATGAAATCACCTTTGTAGCAAGCGGGGCTTTCACAGCCATAGGCCATCCATCGCGAACACAAAATGCAGCCATACAGTCATTATAACATGGTGCAGGTTGTGAGAGAAAAATATCTGCTAAGGAGAAGGGAAATTACAGCACTTCTGTGAGTTAAAAGAAGTGTATGTAAATAAAGATACCCTCTGCTCCCATAACCCAATTATAATATTGATGTGCGTGATCTGAAAATTATATGCTGTGAAAATAACAGATAGGCATCTGACTGGCTCTCCTTGATGTCAGACACGTGTAGGATAATTACATGCTCCAACATAGATCCTAATTTGAATTGTTCCAGCAGAAAAGCCTTTATTTCTATAAAGCTATTTTAATTCTAGGGCACTGAATAAACAAAGCCTGGGAGGGAGCGATTGCGGCGGCTCCACCGGGTGAAAATGAACCTGCAGAAGGACTGAAGCTGATATGGATAAGATTTGGGGAACAACGGTCTATATCATACTGTCCGACACCGACTCGCAAGGTGAAAACGCTGTGATAAAAGGCATGAGGCTTTTTGCCAGGCCATCTCTGATCTAACCTGCATGAGCTCAGTCGCAGGAATGAGCGAGCAACCGGTGAGTTTCTGTGAAAAAAAAACCAACAAAACAAACGGCAACAAACACATTAACTATTTTTAACTAATTGCCATTATCAGTTCTCCGTGTTTGAGGCAAGGGAAAGCTTTCCTCTCAGATTTTGTATTTACACCTTGGAAACATGGGCCAAATGCTGTTGTTACTCTTTAAAAAAAATCATCTTAGTGGACAGCAGAAATAGTTGCAAACATCCTTGAACAAACTAACCTGATAAATGATGATGTAAATAACAGGCTTTCTGATTTCCAGTGCATTTATGAGCTGCCTGCAGCCTCCTGCTGCCACATGACACCTTGAAGACACCACCCCTGTTTGGACAGATCTTGTTGGAGCTGAGCACTGAGCTCAAAATTTGGTGAGGAAAATAAACGAGTCAGTTTTCCATGCAATGTATTTACATGAACATTATTTTTTTTAGGATAAGGGGCTAAAAATGAAGTGATGGTAATAGACTGTCATTGTCCCTTGTGTGCACATATACTCAGGCACACAGGCGATAGAGGAAGTGAGGATTAAACCAAAATGCTGTCACCCAAAGTCACGGGGATATTCTGATTTTTATCAAAGCCCAGTGCTTGTATGGGAATTCAGTCTTAGTGATTTCAACTTGCCAGCTTGCTAAGGCTGAAGTGTTTGGTTTTTTTTAAATGGAAGAATAAGCCAATTAATTTGTGCTATTACTCTCAGACATCACAGTAAAGCTGAGAAAGTATCTTCTGTAGGCTTATTCAACTTTTGTGGTAATTTTGGAGGCAGCTTTATGTAAGTGTATCTGAGGTATTATTTTATTTGCGAGTCTGGGTGACTGGGTATTTTCTGACTATGGCAAAGAAAACCTTGAGAAATTAAACGCCTTAACCCAATGTTTTCTGAACAGTGCCAATATTGCCAAATTACAGCTTTTGGTGAACAGGCTGAAAGCTCAGTGTGTCCCCTGAGTTTTTCTAAAGCACCACCTTGCCGCTCCCCAGAGGAGACTGGCTGTGAAGTTAATGTGTGACAAATTTGGGAATGACTCATCAGCTGTTTGTTATTGTGCATATTTTGTATATTCGTTACCCTCGCCATACAAGCGGTTTCCAGACCTAGCATGCAGTTTTGAGTCAAGCTGGTATTTTGAAATGAGGGAGTTTTGTGGGGAAAATGAGCGTGCCGGCGGCACCGCGTACTGACAAAAGGCTGATTCTTCCAGCAGCTCAGGAGAGAAGCTGCAGCATAATAAGTTGCCACTGTTTGAACTCAGGAGAAAAAAGCATCCCAAGAACCTAATAAGAATATTCAATTTACTGCTTTTATAGACAGGCCTGACTCAGTATGAACGTTCAGGCCTTAAAAGCACAGGTTGAACTCAGTTATTTGAAAAATTCCATTGTAATTCAAATTAAAAGAATGATTTGAATAAATAACTCCAAATTTGCCACCTGATCAAGCGCTAAGGCAGCACTTGTAGCTGTCTGAATCTCTCTACATGGGATGTGTCCTTCCATCTCCTCTGAGCATTTTCCTTCCTTCCTGTGTGGAAAACCACTTGATATTTAACAGAGCTATGGCAGAGAGTACCAGTTTGGTTGGTTTGCTCTGCGTTAAAGCAGAGGTCAGGCAGGACATTATGGCTGGAGTGGGAGACCTCCTCCCCTTGGAGTTACGGGACTTGCTCAAGAGTGAGCAAGACAACGGGAGATTGCTGCAGGGTGCAGGTAGCAGCTGGGCCGGTTTCATGAGGGATGGGTGGGAGTTCCCATTGGTGGGGACGAATTATGTGTGTTTTTGTTTCCGCTGAGAACGTTAGGGAAGTGGCTGGAAAGGACAAACTGCCTGCGTGGCTGCAGTGGGTGGGGAGCGGTGCTGTCAGGAGGGTACAATACAAAGCTCGTGCACCAGGGTGCGGGAGGCAATACGTGCTTCCTAATGTGTCACCTTGTCTCAGAACATAACCGATAATTTCCGACTTTCCTGAGAAAATGCATGGTGATCAAGGTTGGACTCAAATCCTGAAGTCCTTTTAGAACTCAGTCCTCTTTGAACGGTGTGACCTCTAATGAAAGCCGGGGGAGTTTAGAGAGGAAAACAGCTTATCTTTGCCTTCTCCTTGCTGGATGGATGCCTTTATTTTGTTTCAGATCATTCAGCTTTATTTTTGCTAGGGTAATGTTATTTATTCAGCTTTCAAATGTTTGGTCAGCTTATTAATTTTTCATATGCAGGAGCTTTGAATATTTCTCTTTGAAATGCTATAACTAACCTTCTTTTTTCTCTGGGTAGTGTACTTGGCTCTCTAATTATGACCTTCCCCCAAAAGTTGCCTAGAAAAATAGCCAAGGGCAGGTTGTCCAGGTCTTGGATGTCAGGTGGCACTGCTACGATTTATGAACAAGTTCCCATTACACAAAATTAATGACCAGAAGATGAATGACAGATACCGAAAGGGGTGGACAGGTCATACATAACCTGTGAAGGATGTGTGCCTGAGAGAGCCCCCAAGAACCACAGTGCTCAGAGTGGAAAACCAAGTGGCCTCTTTCTCTGCTGTAAAGTCTTCCTTGTCCAGCCTTGCTGTACTTGCAAATCTGCCCTTGTCAGTGCTGCTCTAAATTGAAAATAATCCTCTCGAACCCAGGGAGCTGCAGAGATAATAACATGAGGGAAGTGCTCTGCTTCTCCTTTGGCTGAGGATGAACTGTCTCTACTCTCACTTCAGTACGGTTATCGTTTTGTTTCCTGCTGTTGCTTTGTCCTCTGGTGTTGCTTTAACAGGCACAGGCGGTCTGCTCTTTTGGGCAGACTCTCTGTGATGCTGGGAGGAACTAAACAGGGAGATTTTTTGCTTTGGTTCTTGTATATGGTATTTTTCTTGCTTTGCTTCAGGCTTGCTTCCACTTTTGTTCCTGTATGAAGAATGTAGAAACAGCACCAGCAGGGACTTGCTCATCGTGCTTCCTACCAGACCACATGCTATCCCTTCCTTACCAACCTTTTTGGCTGAATTTACCCTTTCCAACTTCTCTAACCTTCATTTAATGTTAATCCTGAATTATGTTTTTCTTTAGTTGTTCTCTAACAGAGGGAGAGGTGTTCCATCCAACACCCTCCATTACACTGCTGTTCTAAGTTTCATATCCTTTTTGAGTTCAGATCTGCTGGCTGCAGGCTCCAGCTGCCTCATATAGTGAATAAATGAAGGTTGTCTCTCGTTCCATGGTACAAATCACCATTTCCTCCACTCCCCGTAACCTGCTCCTCCAGGCCATTCCTTTTACGCATCTTTACATGTGGAAGTTGGGAACTGTATTATGGATCAGCGCTATTTATTGCCTTGTGTCCTGTGATTATTTTGACAGACGTGTTTTGGTGTATTGCATGCCCACCCCAGATATTTTTCTTTTACTGGTTTATTACCTCTGCAAGCTTTCTCTTTGGTGTTTTACTCTCCAGGCGGTGCAAGTGCAGGGGAAACCATGCCCCACGGAAAGCGATAGGATATTGGTGGTTGATGTTAAGGCAGCAGAATATCAAGGGCACTTTTGCACAAGAACGAGATGACTAATAAGCTTTTTAAAAGTGCCTGTGTGACTTAATATACCAGCTCATGTCTGTCTTCAAAAGTATTTAGAAGCCTCATGTCTCTTGACTTAAAACTGTTTATATCATTTATGTGCTTTCGTTGCTTGTAGTTGGTTATTCTTAAAAATTAGGCAAGTCTGGAGGCTCATGATCCACATTTGAAGGAACTGATGTAAGCCTGAAAATGTTCCCTGATTTTACCATTAACGCTTTTTCATGTCATCAGCATGGGAACTGAGGAAGTGGAGACAAAGCTGCAGCTCCAAGCTCCAGAAGGGACAGAGCAAAGGGAGTCCGAGCTGGCCAGCTTTTTTTTGGTGTGACACATTGCCACAGTAGTTGCCATCCCTAAAATTAAATCCCTGAATATCTTATGTTTTGGGTTTGTTTTTTTTTTTTTTCTTAAATGCTGGGTCCTGAGCTCTCATGCATCAGTGCTGTTCTGCAGAGTGTGCTTTCCTTATGCGTAGTGAAGGAGAAGTGAGTGTACAGACATCTCCCTCTGAGGATCCGACACACCACAAAAACATGTTTTTGTCACTGTGTCAGAATTTATAGTTAATATTTGCAAATTCTGGCAATATACCAGTAAATTTAATATCATCCCACCACAACAGAAATTTTGTGTGCAGACACAGACTTTACTGGGCTATAATTGGTACCTATTGCTCTACTTTCAAAATACTGCCTTAACATACATTCTCATGGAAAGAGAAACTGATGAATCTTCAACACTAGGAGAGTCTGAGACCATCAACAGACTTTTAATGAGTATCAGGCTGCATTTCTTTGCTTGCAGTGCTGCTAAAACATGGCCTTGCCCAGGGGGGCACTTGGGAGCCAATACATCCATTTAGAAAAATGAGTTTGTGGTGCCAGTGGAGCAAAGTATGGAAGGAATTAAAAAAATGATGCTTAAAAACCCTGCTGTGTGTTCAGCAAACAGACTGATGGAGCTAGGAACAGGAAAATTAGGTATTCAAAACCAAGCACTATATGTGCTGGAGCCGGTGAGCTGGAGCCTCCTTCTTAGAGGGACTGGCAGTTTCAGATCCCAGTGAAGGGATCGTGGGGGCAGAGGTAGAAATATTAACTGATTTATTAACTGCTACGTGGTTCCAGAAGGGTTACATTATTCTTACATGACATATTAGTGAGTGGCACTTAACTGTGCATTAACAAACACATGGACAAAAATATTAAGTCTATGTTTATTAAAAGTATTAAGTCTGTGTTGATCACCTTGCAGCCAAAGATCTCAGGTGCTATGACAATGTGAACAGATTCAGTCCAACAGCAGCATCTGTGAGATACAGAACTTGTGGCCCAGCTCAGCACCTTACAATGCATCTCTAGTGAAATAGAAAAATGGCCTTAAAACTCTGGAAGGAGATGGCTGATGTAAACTGGATTCTATGATTTTAAAGACCTATCTTTAAATTTAGTTTTTCTAGTAATTTTAAATAGCTCTTACATTATATTTAATCTCACTGAATCTTCCTCTTTGTGGGGCTTTGTGGTGGTGTTCGATTTGTACGTATGTTTGGAACTGAAGGAAGCATTGGAAAACCTCCCCAGCACAGAAATGTTTTGGACACATTTCGAGGTTCTCTTTCTCTCCCAGCTACCATACACACCTCAGCATCTTCTTTTGGCTTTCCAGATACCGAGACATTCTTGGAATTCATTTCCTGCATTTGTTCACAGCCTAAAAATATTCCATGCATTATATTTTTTTTACAGCCCAAACCATACAGGTGGCTGGTAGCTTGGTTAGACACTCTGGATGGACAGAGTAAGTCAGCTCACAAAAGCTCAGCTGCATTAACAGGCTGAGCTGTTCTCACCAACTGTCTGTGTAAAGCTGGTCTGTCTAGACAGCAAACATGCCTTGAATCTCAGTAAATTATACCATCATTCAGAGAAAAAAATCCTGAACCATTTTGCTACTCTTTTATTAATTCAAATGTCGTACCTATTGTAATTCACGTATTCCCACCTAACGTTTAATTAAAACAGGTATTCTGGGGTAGCTGGCTTTAATTTTCTTCTAGCTGTGCTTCAATTTCTGTTGTTGCTTCACTGCTGACTTCACTTGCACGATTGATTGGAAAGGTTTATTCTTCCTTTAATGTTAATCTTTAAATACTTACTCACAATAGGGGCTCCCAGATGCTTATTGTATTGGACTATGTGATGAGAAGCAGTCCGCAGTGCTGGATCTGCTGGATGATCTCCTCCTGCTGTATCTATCTCCACACAGACACGTATGTATTCAGTGGTTTTGCTACTTGTCTTACATCATCATTTCAATGATTATTTGTTTCATTACACAACTACCAGACATCACAGAAACCACACCAAGTAGCCATCAAGAAAAGATTGTTTCCTTGATAGCTGTGTCTTAGATTTGTGTGGCTTTGGCACAGTAAGTTACTGCACAATGCTACCACTCAGGAGGCTCTTTTTCCTGGGAATATGGATTAGGAAGAAATTTAGGCTCATGGAAGCTGTATTATTAACCTGCCATGTCATCATAATCCAGTGATTTCTTATTTCCTGTCAGCGTGATGCTGACTGAAATACAAATTGGGAAGTGTAACACAAGCAACACAAGGAAAGTTACCTGGAACTAGTTAAAAACCAAAGGGCAATGGGAATGGGTGCATCATTTTCACTTGTGATAGTATGGCATATTTTTCATTTTATCTTCATCGCAATGTCTGCCATAATTTGTTACAAATACCCACAATGAAGTTGGATGAAGAAGCAACTGAAATTCGTTAAGATATTTTTTTTCTTTCAAACTGCTTGATGTAATAACAAATGCATCTAGGCCACCCTCAGTTTAGGGCCAGAATTGCCCCAGTCCTTGAAAATCACAATTGAGGGCACGTGCCCTTTTCCGCAGGGAGGGCAGCGGGGCTTCAGCGGTGCTGAGCACCAGTTAATGGCGCTCCAGCTCAAGGCCAGGGGTTCGCCCTGGTTTGCAGTGGTTCAGTGAGGGGAAGACCTGTTACGCTGTGGAACTGCAATACTTGGCAGTGAAACTGGAAAAAACAAAACCAAAAAACACCACTGGATTAAATAACACATTTTCAAAACTTAGCTTTCTTTTTAAGAGGGCTTAGTGTAGGAAAAGCAAGACATTTATTAAGAACTGTTGTCTTGGCATTTTTTAGCCTTTTCGCTTTGTTGTGGTGTCTCAACTGGCAAATTCAAAGGCACAAATGTCATTTTATATTAAAACTTTGATAAGCCAAGGGTCCAAACTCTTCCCTGGGGTGACTTTCATAGTGTTGTGCCAGGAAAAAATTTGATTGGTCTCCAGAAAGGATAGAAATCCCCAAAGGTCTGAGATCTGTGACCTCTACTATACTCATTTGCAACTCCTTCAAGGTCTCCGCTCCCTTAACACTGGGTTTGGAAAGTTCAGACCTACTCTTCAGGGTCGTTACGGAATTTAGCTACAACCAGGAACGAACCAAATGGTTGCCAAATTCCTGTCCGAATTCCTACATGCATGTAGTTTGAGTAAGCTTGATCTTTTTGACAAAAATTATGGAACCATCGTGCACAAACAGACCTCAGGATGTTGCCAAGCCTCAGGGAAGCGTTGTGTCGTCCTGACAGACATCCTTCTAACTTGTTAAAGACACATAAAGCCTTTACAGCTGTCCATCTCAGTGATTCACTGTTCTTACAATTAGAAAGATTTTTCCTAATATCTCCCCTGAATTTTCTTTTCTGCAGCCCATTACTCTTCGACCTCTCAGCCAACGAATGCTGATGCCTGCAGACCATTCCCTGGCAGGCTAGCGTGGCCACCGCTTCGAATTCTGGTAGCCTTTCCTTTGACTAAAGCACGCGATAAAGACAGTGAGGTTACCGTATAAATTACAGAGTAAAATGCTTTAAGCTCCTGTAGGCGTGTAATGCATATAGGGAAAAAGCATTATTTAGAGCAAGATAAGCTGTTGGCTGTTATTTAAATGATCGCAGGAAAATCTCTGGTTTCTGTAAAGAAGAATGAAAGCTCCAGCACAGTTAAATACAAGGACTGGTGAACACTGCAAGAGGGAACATCACTCACTGTAAATATTATAGCTGCTTCTAACAGCATGAGGTAGTTTTTGTGCCTTTCATCCCTGCAGATGTACTTTAACTTATTATATGTTAAAAGGTCAAATACGCTTTTTTTTTTTTTGATTGTCATTATCCTTGCAGTTCTTTTGTAAATGCAACAATCTAAATAATTCATAAAAGCAGAGACGCCAGCTGTCGGTGACACAACCAGGTAAGTCCTAATTCATGACAGTCCTCTCTTTCTTGAAGACCACAAAGGATGTAGCTGTGCACTAACCACGCCAAGTTGTGGTATGGTGCTGAAGTTTCCTTGAATTTCAGAGTAAATCTGGCAGCTGAAGACAAGAATAAAATAGGCAGAGAAAAAATATTGATCAAAAGGAATTTTCCTCTCGACATAACTTGGAAAATGCACCTTAGGTGCTTAATTAGGATCAAACCAGGGAGAAATTATATTGGAAAAAAATTATTGATGGTATATCTAAAAATAGGAAGACTGTGCCTGTTGTAGGAGCAAGTTTGGGGATGTCAGGCGTAGCAAAAAATCAATGCCATAATAAGATAGAGTGATGGCACCTCAGAATAGCTGCTGTTGCTCACTGCCTCACATGGAACCTGACAGTCAGCACATATTTGAGTGTCAACTGTTCCACAGTTACAGGCTTTTTTTCTCTGAAATGGCTGTTGTTTTGAGGAGGGGCTTGGCCTCCTTCTCAGCTAGGATGTTAAGGCAGCCGGGATTCACTCCTAGCCCGTCCTTGGCATCACGTTATCTTTGGAGAAGCCCTTGTGGCAGAGAGAGTGTTTGCTGGAAATCCCTCTTCAACGTTAGGAGCTGCCTGGAGCTGCCTGTTCAAGGGTTTTGGACCTGTTTCTTGGAGCACAATACCGTGATAAAAATCTGCAAGATCAGAAATTCTGGAGGTCAGCGGCAGTCTTTCACTCTCTTTCCAGAAAGGCCTCTACGCTCTTCAGCTGGAAGATGTTCATCTTAACACACACAAGAAATAATGTTGCTGTATGAGCAAAGTGACTGGGGCTTATCAGTCTGTCTCTGATTTTTCCTGTTCTCTCACGTCTGTGCAGCTCTAGGTATAAAGGGAACAATGTAAATTGTTTTTTCCAACTGCCCAGACTGATTAGCACAGTTCAACTGCAAACTTGTAGCAGCTGTTATATTACCGAGGTTTTGTGTGCTTCGTGTCTATTTGCATACGGATTTGACAATGGAATTGTCTACTGACAAAAAGCACATTGAAAGAAAAAACCACCAGTAAATCCAGAGAAAAGAGTTCTTACAGTCTGCTGCTGCATTTCAGTCAAAATTTAAAATCTACCCTTTTTGATTCCATACAGCATTCTTGGCCAGCTAGAAGCCCTGGAGCCAAATTTATTCTCTTGCCACGTGGACCCAAAATAAACCCGCTGTACTGATTGAGTGAAGGTAAGAACACCTCTAATTCAGCATTTAACAGTATGCTTTACGTAATAAAAATAATCTCCAAGTGAGAAAAACATGAAGACAAGAAATTTAACCACATCTACTGTTAACGTGATTTATTTAGAAGAGTGTAACAACCTTTCTCATTGCACGAGCCGACCCATTCTGAGTCGGTGTGGGCTCAAAACCAAGCAGGGCTCTGAGCTGACAGCCCATCTCTGCTCGCTCCGGCAGCAATGTGCATTTTAATACTGACTGCAGCGGAATCAGGACTTACGGCAATCACAACTGCCTTTGAAACGTTTTCTCTCTCTGTCTGCCCTACTTTTCTGTTTCATCATAATTTTAAAGCTTCAACATCAGGCTGATTTTGGAGGCATTTAGCAGCCCAGGAACTGTGTTTGATAGGAAAATACGCTGGGGAGACAAAAAGCTGACTGTTTCTCTTGAAATTCTGTCCTGAGTTATGATTTCTGTTAGAATCATAATATTAGTCTGAGACTAAGTGTAAAGAAATGGGTTAACAGTCTTGTTTGGAGAGATTAACAAATCTGGAAGGGAGCATTTTTTTTTGTTCTACTTTATTTAAGGCAACCTCATTTAGAATTAAAAAAAAATACACCCGTGAAAAATATCATCCTTTCTGATATGTGTCTCATTTCCCTTTTTTTTTCTTATGTAAACAGTTTGGTGCTGAAAATGTCTGCCACGAATCCTGTTACCATTTCTTATGGTTAATGGGAAGGTTCCTGTAAGCTGGTGATCCCAGAAAGGGATACTGGTGCAGTCCCATCCCTGCTGAAGTCACTGGGAACTGGCCAAGGCCCATGGTAAACCACAAAGTCAGAGTCAGCTGGTGGGAGTGTGCAGCCTGGGGGGAGCAGAAGTAAATTCACGTATGAAATTGTGTCAAGTCCTGTTAACAACTGCTTTTCACACATACAATTAAAGTACTCAGAACCAAATTTAAAGATGAGTTAGACGCTTTGAACCTCTCTTATTTAAAACTAAGACGCTTTGAACCTCTCTTATTTAAAACTAATGACCCACCTGTTCCTTGACTAACACCCTGACAAGCATTTTGACCAGTTACATGGCACAGATGCTGACATGAATCAGCACAATCTCGAACAGGCAGAGTACTGGAAATGGTTTCTTTTTCTGCGTTTCCCATTCATTTTAAATATCACTCCTATCACACTAGAGATGTCAAATGACAGGCAGGAGATGAAAAGAAAAAATAAAGCCAGACTAGGAGTAAGTGTTAATTAAAACAGGATTTGGAATAATCAGAAAGTTCTTCTTTCATATAAAGAAGATATAAACCTGTGGATATAAACTTTCATTTAAGACCCATTTTGATTTGATTTACATGGCTATTTGTAATGATTTCTGATGGATATTTCACTCTGATAAAGTGTCTGACATTAAATTTATCCATGATAAAACTTTGTCACGTGTCGTAAGTCACTGGCTGCACTGCTGCGCTGTCATTGATATTCTGAGCTCACAAACCTGACGTTAACATGCGTATGCTGAAAATCATGGCTTATGACTTGGAAATAAGTGTCTTATACAAGACCCGTCTGTTGACAGTCACGGGAATGAAAGTCACCGGCGCCTCCAAAATCACATTTCTTTTCCTTTGAATTAGCTAGCAGTTTTTGGAAGTGGTTGACAGCATTAACTTTTAGGAAAAAGAAACCACATTAATATTTACTGTATTGCTCGGGAGAAAAATCTCTAATTGGTTACCAAGTAGAATCTGATCCCAAATTGATGCGACTTTTAAGTTGTGTGTGTGTGAACATACATACACATGCTTGTGTGCACATATAGATATGTAGCGCTATAGGTAGTTTGGTGTGCCCCTGTATGTATAGATATCTCTATATGTGTGCCTGTGTGTGTGTATGCCTGTACACACATCCCTCCAGGATGCATGCCTGTTTATCATCTAAATATTTAATAAAAAGGGTTACACAATTTCACATCAGTCTAGAAGCCTCCTTTGATCTGAGAGGGTTGCTGCCAGTTGTTGCAAATTATTTTGGAAGCTTTGTGAGCTGTGTATATCAAGCTATGATAACTCTAGCTTATTTTTATATCATTAAAATGTTTAAGCCCTCAAGATCCGTTAAGCTGGTGCTTTGTTTTGGTTTCCGCAAATTAAATCCCCCCTTGAAAAAGCTAATTTAGCAGCCAAAGTGGATCATGATACAGAGCATTAAGACCAGAAGTGGTAATAGCAAACAATAATGTTAAAATGTAGTCACCGTTTCCCCTTGTGTTTTGTTTTATTTTACAGCTTCTGCATAACTCCATCTCGCTCGACACACGGCCTTGTGAAGGACCAGATTTACTTCCTTGCTGACATCACTGTGGCAGCAGCAGTGATGGGGAAGACAAAATTATCACCGTCCACCAGTGACTCTTCAGTGGAAGGTGCTGGCTGGAGTCTTCTGGCAGGTGGCTTCTGGTGAGATTAATTTTTTCATGGACCCCCTCCCCACTCCCCATCTGGACTTCAAGGTGAGATCCAAATCCAAATTACAGCGACTATAAAGTGTGTTTTCTATAGCTCATCTTCAGTTTTACAGCTAGTGCTGTGGTTTAACAGCAAATTGGGAGCTAGAATATAAATATTGGCTTTTTCCTGGAACACATGTACTTGGATGAGTAATTTATTTGCATAGGATTAGAGTTTGATATATTCTTTTAAAAAGGAGGGAACTGATTGAATGGTTCCCTTTCTCCCACGTAGGAAGGCCTCACAGTACACATTCTGGGTTGAACAATTTGCTCCAATGAGCAGCGTCCCGCCACGGGCATGTCTGGAGTGAAAAGCTTTACTTGGGGAGGAAAACCCCTAAAAGCCTTACCAAGGATAGGAAAGGAAGGGAGGCCTTAGTACATCATTCTCATTTTACCAGGAATTTATCCAGGACAGGAGCAGGAAGCAGCCAAACAAGTATGAAACACTGTAAGAGTATTTCCTAATTAAAATAGAGTTGCCAAGGTGTTTGTTAGGTGGAATTAGCAGCATTATGTCCCTTGGTGTTCTCAGTATTGGGAAGATTGAACCAAAGTCATGTCCCCTTGGGGAATTTCCTAGGGTATTTACAAACCCATCGAATGCTTTAGCATTTTGATTTGCATATTTTTTTAAAAATTGCTGTGCTATCCAAAACATTGCATTGGCTCTTTACTTGCAGGATAACAACATTGCACAAAATGAGGTAAGCCCAGAAAAACATCTTAACAATCTTAAAAACTGCAGATTTTGCCATTTGCTGTGATTGCTCTGCCTGAAGTGGATGAACTGAAGAGTCAAGGTGGGAGGTTTTAGTAAATATTAGAAACATTAAACCACACAAATAGCTTTGTCTGTAACTCAAACTCGGTACACTGTGCCTGGATGACAGAAATCAGGGGAATGAATCCAGTGGGTTTTCTCTTTTTCTTTTTCAAAATAGCCAGTCATTGGTGGCGGTGCTGAATTCATAACTCCCAGGCACAGGTCATTAAAAAAATGAAGCCAGTCTTATTTTAGATACATTCTAACATCAAACACTCTGGCTGTTTCCATCCTGATTCTCTCGGTCTAAAAATTAGAAGACCATTCTGCTGCCAACATATCTGATGTTATCTCGGTCTTGTTTGAGCTGGTGAAACTTTGGAGGTGAGTTTTGGCCCCATTTTTCACCTGCTCCAGGGCCCTGCTTTGGGTTCTGGTGCAGGCAATTTTTATTATCAAAGGAAACAAAACCACATTTGTTTAGCAGACTGTGACAGAGAACAGACTCTTGTTTCCTGATTTCTGAAATACAAATTTGAACAGGACGAACGTGTCCCTTCTCATTGCCTTCACCCAGGGATGAGTGACAGTGAGGTAAATGCAAGGTAAGTGAAGGCAAATGTAACTGATCCCAAATATCAGCTCTCTGTTGTTTCTATAGCACTTTGGAAATTCATATCTAGCTAGATTTATTTATCTATATAAAATAAAAATTGTGAACTCCGCCTCAACCCAACACAATTCTAATAATACTCATTTGGGTATTTCTTAGAAAGCCCTGCATGTAATTTTGAACTTGGGCTATTTTCCACTCCCTTTCCTGTAATCTTTCTTCTAAATGATGCTGTTGAATTGATGAAGGTCGTCGATTGTAATGACTGCCTTGCTGAAAAGGAAATTTTTCTCCTGTTACTTGCGATGGGGATTCAGTTGTCACCCGTGAGTCACCCACCGTCAGAGCAGTCTTCCCTCTTTGTAGCCCCTTTATTCCGGTGGGCAGAATCCGGCATCTCTCCATTACATCTCATTAGACTCTGTTGTGCTCTGTGGAGCCCACTTTAGGAAGGGTGGCTCTGGTTTCTTTAAAGGATCTAGATTTTCATTATATTGGAAAGGGTTGTAGGCAATTTTCGCAGCATTTCAATGCAGGCTTAATTGGACGTGCAAAATGCAAGTGTAATTACAGTTTTGGAGGAGGCTCCACACAAGTAGTTTGGCTATTTAGGGGCATAATTATCCAGATTGCATTCACAGAAATAGTAGCTATAGATACAAATCAGTCCAAATGCTTTCTAAATAGCTTCTCCTCGTCCTCCTAACCTTTTTCATTATGGAGCCACGATGAAAAACATCATGAACAGCATCGATGGATGCAGCTTGCCCTGCAGGAAGCTGAGAGGCAGCACATAGTGTTCTGAGACACACAGCAAAAAAAACCCTGAAAATGCCCCAAAGCTTTTTGTGCGCTAAGACTTGAATTTGGAGAAGGTCCTCCATGACCGCAGGAGGGCCCTGTTGGGACGCAGGTGGAGGAGGTGGCACAGCACTGACCAGGCCCGTGGGATGGATGTGCCTAGTGACGAGGGGCAATGCAAGTTTTTAGACCCGTTCAATTTTCCTGAATTGATGGAAACACCAATTCAAGGGTAAGGCATGGTCCACTTACCTGAGCGGAATACATTTATTTTCTCAAAGTCTTAATTACATCTTCTTGTACACTAAAACTCGCAAAAAAAAAAATAGTCTATTTCCAAATTTATACCACAATGTCTCTTTGAAAGCTCTAGACCAAAGAATATAATTCAAATACAATTTCTGTTCTACTACAGAACACAATTAAAAAATACATATATTTAAATGGCTTGCCCAGCTCCTTTTCATAAAGCAGCTCACCCAAAAAAAGGATTATTTTATTTGAAGAGGAGAAAAAAGGATCCAAGAAATTCCAGAATAAATACTAAACACAGACTGGCAGGGCAGACATGAGCTTATCTATGGAAAGTTGCAGATGTTCTCCTGGCTCTGCTCAGACACGCTTTCCCCGGGACACGTGTGGAGCCCGCCCGTCACACAGGGGTTTTAATGGCAAAAAGATGAAACCCTGGAAAGGCTTTGGGATATTAAGTGGTTATGTGACTGTTCTTGTCAGTATTGTTAGCTGGGGGAAGGGCTGGAAATGACTTTGGAAGAAGGAGACATTAAAAGAGATGCAAAATATGGGAAAAAAAAGAAAAAAAAAAAGGTGAAAAGGGTTTTTGTAGGAAAAAGATTGGTCAAAAGAAGCCAGAGGGCTGGGGGTGGGAATGTGCACACACATGTGTGTTTTTACTGGTCTTGTTATTAAATGACAGCCCAGCTTTTATGCCAAGACCATAAACAGAAAAATTAAGGCTGGAAGAGGAAATTTTGAAGCAGTGGAAATTTCCTCCTTGGTAGTGTTTTACCTCCAAATATGTATAAAATGGTGGAAAAGAAGCTAGGGTTGTCATGCAATGTGTTACAGTGAAATCGTCCCCCGTTTCCACTGTGGGTTGATGGTGCAAGAAAGCTCACACTGTCACAGCTGTGTCTGAGTTTTCTGTTTTCAGTGCAACGTTACCAGACAGAACTAACACCACGGGGAAAGGAACGTTCCTGACTGTAAAGTTCATCAGTGAAATCAGAGGATATAGCGACTGTGAGTTGTGTGAACATTTTGCATATGTCTGTTTTTTAATGTTTATTTTCTGTGGGCCTTATTCTGATACGGCAGTGATGTAAATTAATTGATTCCAACAGCCAGATTGAGAAGAACAGTACAAGTAGGCAAAGGCCTTCTGATAGCCAAAAAAGTGTTAAAACCTTCGGAGAATGACTAAAGGATCCATTATGTTTTGGCAACTGCAAACTCATTTTCTACCTGCTGTTCGTTTTGTGGTCGCTATGAACCAATTATTTCAGATAATGTGGGAAGCAGTCCATTTATGAGAAGCCATCAAGAAATCATTATTCCACTAGAAGCCTGTTTTTTAAACAGAATTGGAGAATTGGATTCAAAAATACTTTCTTGCTTTCTTTAACCTCTTTTTTTAAGGGAGGAAGGGGCTGTCACCACGTTCTCCAGAGTCTTTCTTGACTGGTTCACTTTCTCAGACACAGTAGCTGAGGGTGTAGTATGGTACGGACCATTTTATACTGCCCCCAGCCATAGGTTATGGCCGTGTGGTCAAGAGCCTGAAAGCGCCAACACCGGTGCCGTAATATTTCTTTTGCTGTGCTATGCTGTAATAATTTTTTTTAATTGTTGGTTTATTGTGATGGCTATCTCATGATTTCGTATCAGCAAGCTATGTGGCAGAAGCAGCTGGTCATGTGCATGGGGTGTGTGGAACAGAATGCAGGCACCCCCTGCTTCTTAGCCAAATGCCTGCTCTAATTTTGAATTTTATCATTGTTTATTTATTTTACAAACAAGTTACCAACCAAAATATTCCAGATATGTTTTCTTTCTAGAAAGCTGTAACTCTTATTGACTTTCCCCTTTCGGTCCAATTGATTTCTGTAAGTCAGAATATCTCCCCGGTAACGCGGTGGCTAACGGTAACGTGGATCCCATGTCATTTGTTAGCGGAGTGTCCTGTGTGTGGAGCTGACCATTAAAACTCTTCGTTATAGGCTGAGGGGACAGTACATAAAAAGAAGTGGTAGTTGTCTTTTCCTCATCTCCTCACATAGCCAAAGAACAAATAAAGTAGCAAATTTTTGCCTCAAAACAAAAATAGACTCTGAAAAAAAGAGCATTACATAAAAAAGTTATATAAATTAAAGCTCCCACTCCTATTAGCCGCTACTTGAGGAAAGCTCAGCACATTGCTATAAAAATCACAGAAAATCTCCTCATTATTGTTGCTTCTGATTTTTGTTGCTGCAGCTCTGAGAGGTCTCTGCCAGAGGTCAGTTGTAGCTCCTTTGCATTAAGCCCTATGTGAGCACAGCAAAGGAATATTTTTTTCCCATTTTCTTCACCGAGCAGAAAAACAAGTGAGAAAGCAAACAAACCCCAAAATTTCCACCTGGGCTTTAATTTACCCATAAGAGAGCTCCTGTTCCAGCTGTGCATCTATCCCCGGGGTGTAAAATAGAGCTGTGCATGAGAGAAGGGTCAAAAGCCCGTGTTGCTGCAGCCGGGCACTAAAACTGGAGAGGTGCTTATGCAAAACCCGTGAGAGAGTCACCAGCTTTGTCCTCCCCACTCTCAGATTTGTTCCCTCATGCTGCTTTCTTTCTCTCAGGCTTTAAACTGAAGGAGCTGCATGCTGAAATGTTTTTTGTTTTTTTTTAACCCAAGATCCGTCGCTTGCTAGGGCCAATTCTCCAAACATCCCCCTCGCACGCTTCCAGCAAAGACAAAGTCAGCCCCAGGCTGAGCTGCCAGGGTGGAGCTGGTACCCTCCTGCTCCCGAAAGAGTGCATGTGGTGAATGATTACTGACCCTTTTTCCCCACGCCTCGACACAGGGATGAGTGCACTGGTTTGCCTCCTGGAAGGATTCCTCGCTGAAACATGGCCAGAATAAATGATGACAGGCCTCCCTGTGCCGCCGAGGGCTTTAATCAGCACAAAGCGGCACGGCCAGGAACCTTCCTGACGGTAAATCAAGGCAACGCAGCAGCTCAGTCACTCAGTGCCTCTGTTATTAACTGAAAGCTCGCGGGGTTGGTTTTGGTTTTTTTTTTTTTTTTTTTTAGGCTACTGCTTCATGATTTTGCTGTTTTAACAGCCTGAGAAGTCAGCTGTGCCCTGGGGCGGTGGCGAAGGCAGCGTAGCAGGTGACCCCTGGATGTGCGCAAGGTATCAGGTAGAGCTGAACAAAACAGCGTGGTTTGGAGACCTTGGGATTTGACTGAACATGACTGGGGGGGGGGTGTCTGCTTCACGCTACCGCAAAGCCTGAATGAAAGCGAGTGCAGCATAAAGCCTCTGTAGCATCACATACACAGGAAACCAAATAATTATGCAGTAAGAAATGTGCTGAAATACCTTTTTTTTTTTTTTTCTAGAGAAATCCACTGCTCACATTCAATCGCTCATACTCAGAATAGGATTATGTTGTCTGCTGTCCCTGAAGAAATGCAACAGCCAGGCTGAGACAAAAAAAAAGAAAAAAAATTCAATGATGAATGCAAAATGTTTTCTCAGGTAAGACAAGACACTGGTACACCCTGCAGCAAGCAGCCCCTCCAGGGCAATGCACAACCCCTAAAGGTGGCTTTAGCTTGTGGAAACTGGGACTCCTGTGGGGCCCTGAGAACAGGGTTAATGTGTATTTATCTGTGTGCCGACTCAGAAAGTGCAAAGCTCAGTACCTGGAACAGCTTTCCTCATGCATTTGTTTCTCCTTCTAGTAAACTGGCTCCTTAACAGAAGCAAAAAAGATGAACCTACATACTAGCTTTTGCTTTTCTAAAAGGTAGGTGGTGTCATCTAAATTCCTTTACATTGGATACTGTGAGTTGTATCTTGCATCAGCTGCTGGAAAAAAGTTTGTATTTAAAAATGATCCACCCCATTCACACTAATTACTGCAGATAGCTCAGAGGTACCCAATTATTAGGGTTTCCTGTCGGAACCCATAGTTTGCACACATATACTCAGCTAGAGCAAGAAATGCGTAGACAAATAAAACAAGACATTAAATCTTTTGTTTTTAAAGAAAGATAGTTCTCCTTCCCTTTTAATAATTTTTGTTATTAATTTGATAAACATAGAGTGTCTTACCATTTCATTTCTTTCCAAGAGAACTTACTTAATTTACCTGTGGATATAAATTATGTGTGATTGTAGGAAAGCTCCTCCATAAAAGCCAGTTGTTTAAAGGGGACAAATAAATAAAAAATAACCAGCCAACCTTTTCTTTTGCAAGCCAGAAAGGGAGTGCAGCTCACACTGCTTCAGCTGTGAGGTACGTTACACTGGGCCGTACATCACCTATGAATAAGTGACAGGTGCCCAGCTCACCTAAATATTTGTTTTGGGGGGAAAAGCCTGCTCTCAGTCTGTTGGGGCCTCACAGTGGGGATACCAGCATCTCCAGCGCGCAGAGACGAATGCAATGATGTGTTTAGTCAGAGATATTAAGCAAGCTCTGATTTTGGCCTTTGCTATCAGGACCTCATACGTCAGCATCTTTTTATTTCAGGAAGAACATTCCTCATAAATCAGTTCTCTCCTAAAGGACTTGGGAAAAAATAAATACAATATTATCTCAATTAAACAAAAGTGGTTTGTGCAGATCTGTCACTCCAAATGGAGCAGACTGACAGGCAGATCAATGCACGTCCTGTAAATCAGAATCTAAGGCATTCAAAAATGTTTTGTCCAGGTTAAAACCCTATTCTGGCTGCCAGTGTCATTTCCAGTTTATGGCTGGGGAAAGCGAGGGGCTGTGGGGTGGGAGCGGTTTGTGTTCTGCAATTAACTATTACTGATTAAGCATGCATGTCCTTGTCTCTTTGTTTATTTCCCATGAACAATGTTGGGCGTCTGATCCAAACAGATCCATTCCAGAATCACTGGAACGCTGCACAAAATGATGGGGTGTTGATAAAGCCCTGGATGGTGGTTTTGCATTGTTGGTTGGTTGTTGTTTCTATTTTTTCTTTTCTCTTCTCATTCTTGGCAAGTCAGTCTGGTACAAAGGTGGGTGAAGGGAAGGCGAGCAGGTGGACGGCTAATTCTCAACACAGCTTCAAACCCCTGTGCCATTTTACTGTGCCATTATCGTCATCGCCGGTTTTGCCAAAAGCACACATCGCCTAAATCGCGCCTCTTGCTGTAGCGCGCGCATCAGTTGAGGTGCGTTAGAGACACGGGAAGGAGGGAAATGGGGAGAGGGACGCTGGGATGCTCTTAGCGAGTTGCATGTGAAATGAAATGGGAAATGAGCAAAAGGCCGGCTCATTGTAGCACAAAACTTCTGTCTCTGCAGGAAAATAAAAATCCTTCGTAGTCCATTTGCACTTTGCGCGTTGGTAATTTGCACAGCACCCAGCGGTGTTACTCATTCAGCGCGGCTAATGTTATTTATAGCAGTTTGAAAAAGGCTATTTAATTGCCCGTAGATATCATCATCGCGCTGCTAACGATCCCCCAAACAGCAGGAACAGTGTCGTGTTCTGCTGATGGCCCCTGCTACCAGCTTTCTCCAGGAAAATGTCCTTTTTATAGATTATAAACACACATTTTTTTTAATGTATAACTTTTGTAAGGTCAGACGGAAAGAAGAAATAACAGAGGGGAGGAAGGACGGATGCAGGGACAGAAGCATGGAAGGAATCAAAGGAGGAAGGACAGAAGAAAGGCAGGATGGACAGACGGAAGGATGGAAAAACGGACAGAAGGACAGACAGAAGGTAGGACAGATGGTGAGAAGGATGGAAGGTTTGAACGATGGAAAGAAGGAAAGACAGATGGGAGGACTGACAGAAGGATGGAAGCAAAGACAGAAGAAGGATGGAAGGAAGAATTGATTGGGCAGAAGGATGGAAGGAAGGATGGACAAAAAGAAGGAAGATGGAAGCAAGGCAGGACAGAAGGACGAATAGAAGGATAGATGGAAGTAAGGCAGGACAGATGGAAGGAATGGACAGGACAGAAGGAAGGAAGCATGAAAGTTGAAGGAAGAATGGACAGACAAAAAGAAGGAGGGAAGGACTCGTGGATGGAAGGATGGAGGAACAGGACAAAAGGAAGGAAGGACAGGAGGGATGGAAGGATGGAGGGAAGGACAGCCAGCTGGACAGAAGGACAGATGGATGGAAGGACGATTGGAAGGAAGGATGGATGGAAGGAGGGTCAGATGGAAAGATAGAAGAGAGGACAGAAGGATGGAAGAAGAGGAGGATGGATGGGAAGGACAGAAGGACACTGAAGGGCAGAGAGAGGGAAGACGGAAAGGTCAGATGGTAGGAAGGGCAGAAGGGTGGATAGAAGGACAGATGGAAGGACGTACAGAAGGACGGACAAGAGCATGGATGCAAGGCTGGAAAAAGAGAAGCAAGGAAGGATGGATAGAAGAAAGGACAGGTGTATGAAGTGATGGAAAGATGGATGCAAGGAACAAAGGATGGAAGAAATGAAGCGAGGATGGATGGAAGACTGGAAGGAGGAAAGGACAGAAGGAAGGATGGAAGCAAGGAGAGAAGGACAGATGGAAGGATGGACAAAGGGAAGGAATGATGGATGGAAGGACAGAAGGAAAGATAGCAGGACAGACAGGAAAGATGAACAGAAAGAAGGACCGAAGGAAAGACAGAGAAAGAAGGATGGACAAAAAACAACAGAGGACAGAAAGAAGGACAGATGGATGGAAGGAAGGAGAGATGCATGGAATGATGGGAGGATGGATGCAAGGAAAGAAGGATGGACAAAAAGGAAGGACAGACAGACGGGCTGAAGGAAGGACAGACAAAAGGAAGGTTGGCTGGACGGACAGAGGAACGATGCACAGAAGGCTGAATGAAGGATGGATGGATGGACAGAAGGAAGAACAGGCAGATCCATCAAAGAACAGAAGGACAGATGGATATAAGAAAGAAAGGAAGGAACGATGGACAGAAGGATGGAAGAAGTAAAGGATGGATGGAAAGAAGGGCAGTATTGGTGGAAAGAAGGACAGACAGAAGAATGAAAAGAAGGACAGACAGGCCAAAGGAAGAAAGGATGGATGGAAGGAAGGGCAGATGGAAGTAAGGAAGGAAGATAGTAAGGAGGAAGGAAGAAGGATAGCTATACAGAAGGATGGATAGAAGAAAGGAAGGATGGATGAAGGAGGGACAGATGGAAGGATGGAACAGAGTATGGAAGGATGAAGAAATGCATAGAAAGAAGAATGGAAGGATGGATGAAAAGACAAAAAGAAGGACAAAAGAAAGGATGGAAGAACAGATGGAAGAATGGAAGGAAGGATGGAAAAATAGAGTAAAGGATGGATGGATGGAAGGATGGATGGAAGGAGAGATGGAGGAGAGGATGGAAGGCGGAAGAGCAAGATGGCTGGAAAGAACAAAACGACTGATGGAAGGAACTCTAGACAGAAGGAAAAAAAAGGAGAATGGTAGGAAAGGTAGAATAACAGAAGGAAGAGCAGACAGATGGAAAGATGGACAAAAAGAAGGAACGATGGATGGAAGGACAGCAGGACAGGCATATATGGAAGGACAGAAGGGCAGATGTAAGGATGGATGGAAAGCTGGAAGGGCATAAGGAAAGAAGGATGGATAGAAAGAAGTACAGATGGACATGCCAAAGGATGGATGCAAGGAATAAAGGATGGAAGAAAGGAAGGAAAGATGGATGGATGGAAGGAAAGGATAGATGGATCGGTGGAAGGATGAAGAGAAAGATTGACAGACCAAGGAAAGAATGACAGCTGGAAGGACAGAAGGAAAGAATGCTGGATGGCCAGATGGATAGATGGAAGGAAAGATGGAGGAATGGAAGAACAGATAGAAAGGGCAGATGTAGGGACAGAAGCAAGAAAGGAATGACAGAAGAGGATGAATGAAGGAAGGCAGGAAAGAAGGAAGTTAAGATGCACAAAAGGAAGGACGGACAGACAAAAGTAAGGATGGATGAAGGACAGAGGGAAATACGCCCAGAAAGCCAGATGTAGGAAGGGCAGAAAGTTAGAAAGGAAGGAAGGAATGATGGACAGAAGTAAGAACGGATGGAAAGAGATACAGACAGGGAAGGATAGATGGAAAGAGGGATGGAAGAATGGATGACTGACTGCAGGCAAGAGAGCCAGACAGAAGGGAGGACAGAAAGACAGAGGGAAGGATGGACAGGAGTAACAGACAAAGATGGAAAAGTGGACAGAAGAACAGAAGTAGTCAAGGATAGAGGGACAAGAAGGATGGAAGAATGGATGGGAGGATGGAAGGAATGACAGCTACAAAGGAGAGAAGGACAGACGGAAGGAAGGAAGGAAGGAAGGAAGGAAGGAGGGAAGGAAGGAAGGAAGGACAGAAGAAAGAACAGCTGAGCAGAAGAACAGGAGGGACAGCTGGAAGGATGGAAGGGAGGATGAAAGGATGGAAGAAGGTAAGGACATTGTAAAAAAGGATGGAAAGATGGAAGGAACAACAGATGTACTGAAGTGCAGAATGAAGGATGGAAGAAAGGAAGGAAGGAAAGAATTATAGATGGATGGAAAGATTGAAAGGAAGGACAGATAGAGGGATGGAAGGAAGGAGAGATACATGGAGTGATGGACCAACGGATGCAATGAAGGAAGGAAAGGCAGACAAAAGGAAGGATGGAAAGAAGGTAGCCAGGAAGAAAGGAAGATGGGCAGAAGGATGGAAACACAGATGGAAGCAGGGATAGAAGGATGGGAGAAAGGACCAAAGGATGGAAGAAGGGAAGACTGGATGGAGACAAGGATGGAAGGAATTATAAACAGAAAGGAAGAATAGATGGAATGAAGGAACAACAGATTAATGAAAGGACAAATGGTTGGAACGGGGCTGAAGGATGTATGTATGTACGGGAGGGGCGGATGAAGGGCAGAAAATAAACAGAAGGATGGATGGAAGGACAGAAGTCAGGATGGATGGACAGAAGTACAGGTGCAAGGAAGAATGGACAGAAGAAAGGAAGTAGTGAAGGACAGATAGAAGGACGGAAGATCAGAAGGATGGAGTAAGGGAATGATGGATGGAAAGAAAGCTGGAAGGAAGGAATGATAGTTGTACAGAAGGATGGATGGTAGGAAGGGCAGAAGGATGTAAGAAGATAGACTGGATGGAAGGACAGAAGAATGAATGGAATAATGGAAGGACAGAACAAAGGATGGACAGAAGAAGAGACAGATGGAAAGGACAGATGGAAGAAAGGATGAGTGAAAGGAGAAAGGACAGATGGAAAGGACAGCCAGAAGGAAAAAAAGGATGGCTGGAAGGAAGGACAAAAAAGATGCATGGAGGTACTGCTGGATGGAATAATAGAGGGAAGGACAAATGGAAGGTCTGGAAGGAAGGATGGAAAGGATGGATGGAAGAGCAGAAGGAAGGATGAACGGACAGACAGAATGAAGGACAGAAGAAAGGAGGGAAGGTGGGAGGAACAGAAGGATGGAAGTAAGAATAATAGAGGGGAAGATGGAGGACTGGAAGAATGGACAGAGGGTTGGAAGCACAGAAAAAAAAGGTGGAAGGATGGATGGAAGGAAAGACAGAAGGAAGAATGGAAAAAAGGATGGAAGAAAGGATAGGAAGATATAAGTATGGACAGAAAGATGGAAGACAGAATGGATGGAAAGACAGCTTGAAGGAAGAACGGAATGATGGAAGGAGACAGAAGGACACAAAGAAGGGCAGACAGACAGAAAGGATGGAAGGAAGGATGGAAGAAGGGACAGAAGGTTTAAAGGAAAGGCAGATGGACTGAAGAAAGAATGAAAGGAAGGACAGAGACAGAAGTATAGAAAGAAAACGAAGGAGGAAAGGAAGGATGGATGGGGAAGGACAGACAGAAGGAAAGGACAGATGGAAGGGAAGATGGAAGGAATGGAAGGATAGATGAAAGGAAGGGTGGAAGCAAGGACAGATGGAATGAGAAACAGATGTGCAAGAGGAATGAGGGATGGATGGAAGGGCAGAATAGATGGAAAGAAGAACAAAAAGAATGAAGCAAGGGTGGAAGGACAAAAGGAAGGAAGAACAGGAGAAAGGATGGACAGACAGGAGGAAGGAAGGAGGAAGGATGGATGGGGGAAAGATGGATGGAAGGACAGATAGAAAGAATAAAGCAAGTATGGAAGGAAGGAATGAACTACGGAAAGATAGATGGAAGAAGAGAAGGAAGGATGGATGGCTGGATGGGCAGAAGGAAGGAAGGATAGATGGAAAGAAAGATGGAGGGAAGAACAGAAGGAAGAAAGGACAGAAAAAGAGGACAAAAGGCTGGTTGGAAACAGGGAAAGAAAGAAAAATAGAAATAGGAGAAGAAAAATGAAAGAAGGGAAGGTTCAGACCTCTTATTCTGCAGGTTCATCAGCCCTGTCCGTTCTGCATCTCACCAGTCCGATGACAGCACAGGAGACGCTCTCGTTCCCGATGGGATCCTTCAGGTGACCTAAGAGGAACGTGTGCTCTGCGCTGTGCGTAGGCAAGGTGAATCATCTGAACTTTTCTTGTCTTCCGTGCTGTATTCACCAATGTTCTCACAAATTAACAAAGCCACAGCGTTAACAGGAAGGCTGTACAACACGTTTCAGTACCCCATCTGCCATACAAGAGGCATTTCCTCTTGTACAGCGCAACACAAAAATGGTTTCAGGAGAGAATAAGCCAGAAGAAAAAAATGTACTTTCTGTCTGTGCTACAAGCATTACGTCCCCCCAACAAAACCAGACCTTTGGCAATCACTATAATGTGTCAAAGCTGCCCATCAGAGCTGGTGTCACAGCAGTAAGTGCAAATCTTGCAAAGGAAACAACTTGAACAAGGTTTTTAAATGTATGTTGTGATTCATCTGCTGGATGGTCTGGTGAGAGCAAGAGTGACCTGGCTGCTTCGGCACTGAGCCTGGCTCTGGAGAGCTGGGTTTGGTTCACAGCTCAGCCACAGGCCAAAACACTGGACATGACGCGCGCCCCCTTCTCCGTTCCGTAACAAGAGATTATTGCTTCAGTACTTCACAGGGGTGAGAAAAGACAGAACGCATTAACCTCGGCGTGTTCTCACATACCCTGACCACAAAGGTCATCTGTAAATTACAGTATAGAAGCAGGCAGCTATTTCAGTGGGTCAGTCTGAGAGTTAACACCCCGTGAAACATGCAGGTTAAAACGGGCAGCTGCCATTAGATCTGGTGTTAGTACCCTGGAGAAACTAAAAAAACACCCCGCCAGCTCCTTCATTAACTTTTGCTCTTGTGTTTGGTTATGTCAAAGATGCATTGTAGTTGTAATTCCCGAATCCCCGTTCTCTACGATCACAATTTATTGTGATTTTAGTGACAGCCAGTTCCTGCAGAGGTTTTCCTACCTGTCAGCAAACACAACACAAAAGCGCTGTTGAAACCCTGCGCCAGGTCAGAAACCAGCCCACCTGTGAGAGTGTGCCGCATCGCGTTGTCCCCTGGAAATACACGGAGACATTGATCCAAAAAAGTCCCTCTAGCAACAGTTTTGAGGGGCTTTCCTCTAACCAGGTGTTTGAGCAGAGAGACCAGATCATCTCCTGGCAAACGGCAGTGCTGACTCAGGCAAAAGTTTGTCCAGTACTAAAAGCTGAGCCTACACTTTCCACCACAGCACAGTTTCTCCCCACTCTCCCTTCTCTTAAATACAGATTGTTGAAATCCAAAACTTTTACTCTAATTAAACCTTGAACTTTGGTTAGTTCATTTCTATCTCTACTTTATATTTCACAGTCAGGCAATTTCTGTGAATGGGTCAAATCAAAACGTGAAGCAGCATGCAGTGTGTCCAAGCGTGAAACAGAATTAGCTCCATTTTCATTTCAAGTACCACAGAGAGAAAAGGCAGGGAAAGTGCTAACAATTAACTAATGTTTTTTAAACATCTTTATTCCAATAAAGGTATTTTATATAGGAGTCGCTGTGTATTTGGTTGAGGTTTTTATTGCTCCCCATACCTACCTTCATTCCAGTTCTGTCTTTTTGCTATGCTGTTATTTGAAAAAGTAAGAGTGAGCCCCTAAACAAAAAAAAATAAAACAAGAGAATAAAAATCTCCAGATGAGCGGCCCTCAACATGTCCCTGCTGATTGCTCTGCCTCACGCCCAGAGAGCAGCAGCCAAGTTTACACCGACTCAAACGCAACTTCTACTTTTCACATAAAACTATCGTCCTTCGCTGAAGAAAAACCTGGTAGTGCTCCTGAAATTCTGGAGAAGTTCTAGAGACATTCTGAGCATTGCGTGAGACATCTGAAAACATCTACAAGGAAAAATTCGGTTTCTATCCATGAAGATGTACAAAGCCTCCATGTTCAGTTTCACTCACATTAAACCCCGCTGTGGCGGTGTCCTGATCTCACGATAACCAGCAGCCACGCTCCACACGACCTGCAAAAACTTACATTTGTTTTGTTTTTTTTTTTTTTTCCAGCAGATGATTTTCCAATTAAAGCCAATTAAATCTCTAACCTGATTGCATTATTGTCATTCCTTGTGATTTTTAACGTCTTGCAATTTTAGTTTCTTACTGAAAGCATCACTCATGGGATTGCACATCATGGGATTACAGAGCAATCCCTTTTTTATTAAAAAGAAAAGCTTTGAAGATATCATGCAAAGATTGAAATGATTAATGTGAAAAGCTAAACGTCCCAACGCTTATTATTTTTTAAAACCTCCTGAGTTTTTGATGCTTCAGTCATGATGGCTTAATGCTTGGAAGCAGAGGGGTTGATGAAGACATCAGACCAGAGCCTAGTTCTGTGGACTGCTGCTTCCACCACACTGAAGGAAAGTGCTTTTCCTACCTGTTTTTTCAACTCTTACTGGGGTGGGGAGCGGGGAGATATCTTTATCCTAAAACTCTTCTGCTCTGAGTAGCTGTTCAGCTAACACCATTTAACAATCACTCCATAAACAGGGAAAAAATGACCACACAGGAGACAGGGCACATGAACAAGGTATTCCGGCTGTAGGTGCTGCAGCACGAGCGCTCGGGGCCGGGCTTCCCTCTCCGCGTGTCCTGTGCGCCGGCGCAGTTGCTCAGCCATCGATCCTTCTGCTTTCCCCAAAGCAGGAAGAGTCGGAGCACAAAACACGGCTGCTGCCAGAGGCTCGGCGAGCAGCACCTTGACTGTGCGAAATGGTGATGATTCGCTTAAATAACAGCAGAAAACGCACCCACAGCACTTCCCTGCGTAACACCAACCTCGTGCCAGTGAAACACTTACACTTAAAGAGTGCAGTGGGGAGAACAAATAAATACACGGAAAAGAGATCTGATCAAAAGTTTCTCACTGGCCTCACTCAAAAGCACTTTACTCTCAAACGAGCACCCACTGTCCACTTCCTTACCAGTAAAATCCTGGGTGAACCACAGACCGCACACTAGGAGTTGCCAAGGAAACTGGATTCGGTTATGGTGCTGCACGTTGATCACTGCAATCTGCTGCTTCTTCTCCACCCACAGACACCTTAACGTGCGTGTTGTCCTCAAGGGTGCAATTACCACTGTGGCGTTGCCATGCAGGACATGGAAGTGGATCTGCTACCTGAATCAAAGCTTGACCCCCTCCCCTTTACAGCAAGACATCAAAAAAATCTTCAACATTAATTTGTCAGTAGGTTATTTCAAACTCTTTTTTTTTTCCTCACTGACAGCAAAAATATTCAATGGCAGCTCTAGCTGATGCGCATAAATACAATGTTCCTCAACTGTACGCTCTCTGTAAAACTAAATATGCAAGGAAAAAGTTTGAGAGCAATTCCCCTTGCTTTCTTAACTCACAAGTCCCAACATACAGGGCATGGGCTACACAATCCCAATCCCTTTAAACCCAGCGGGAGTTTTCATTAGAATGAGCTAGTTGATCTGAATTTAAATGGTTTTAAAAATTTAGTATTAGCAGGCGATCATGATACAGTTGTAAGTTCCATTACCTAGCTGGAGAGCTGACAGTTTCAGTACAGATATTCTTAGCCTTCTATTTTTTTCCTAATGCTGCCTAAATCTAACTGAAATGATTGAAGCCTATTTGCTCCAACCTGCATGAGTAACTTTTTAAAAACTGATTTTGTAGAGCCACTTATATCAAATTTCTTACTCCTGTACACACTGGTAACTCTCAGGAGACTAATTAGCACGGGAGAAAAAATAAGCAGTGACAGCGTTCATTCAGCGGCTCCAGACCCTGAAGTCAGCGAGGTGCCGCCAGCGTTTCTGACAGAGGATCCCTACAAGACCTTGGGTAACGCTGCGGAGGTGGGAGGCGAGGAGAAGTGTCAGGCGTTGCAGCAGAGCTGACCTGCTCTCAGGAGGCCGTGCTCACCCACCTGAGGAAGACAGCAGTCACTGAAGGTACAAAGTGCCTAAATCACATAACATGATATGGTGACAGGGCATTAATAAGCACTGTGACTTAGATCTGTTCCCTGTCCCCTTTACAGTGGTAAGAAGTACCAATTCAATTCATTTAAATCAGGACAACGGCCCAGAGATCAATGTTCTGGAGTGTTTTCAAAATTAAATATTTATTTCAGAGACTTTCTCCTCCTGAAGGGGGATACTGGTTCCCTGGTCGTCTTTAGAAATTGGATTAATTCCATTCCAAGCAAAGAACTTACCCCAAAACCTTTATTTAATCTCGCAGGGGAAATATCAACTGACGTCTTCCATAAGCTCCTGTGAGCTTGCTCTGTCATCTCTTGTAGCCTTCTAGAAAATATTGGAAAGCACATCCACACATATCCCTCAAAACACAAACCTGATGGTCCTTTTAGAAAAGAAAAAAAAGAGAAAGAAAGAATGTTATTGTTTGTTGACAGCAATAAAATGTAACTTGTCACCACTGCTGATACATTGTATTAACGGCTCTTTTGTGAAAACGCAGAGCTGGACATTATAAATATTGATGTGAGCACACTGGTTTGGAAGTGTGTGATAGATGAAACTTTTTAAGGTGAATACAAAATAGCCTTCAGTGTTTCTCAACTTGAAATTCAAATATCCCCATTTAATTGGAAGCCGTTACATTTCCCACCAGGAACAATTTTTGCTGCTGATGCAGTGGACAGAGCAGGGACAAATACTCCTGCCTACATGAGATGGCCACAGCTGCCAACATCCATACGGAACAAAGCGGAGGGACGGGTCTGGAAATGAGCTGGAGCGTTAAGGTATGTTGTCGTGTATTTGGGCTTTTTTATTTTTTGGTATGTAAATGTCTTGATGCTCCCAGTGACAGCTTGGTTGCCGTGGTTACTTGCGAGCCAGCCTCCACCTCAGTCTGAGGAGCCAGAGTACATTTTCTCCTCTCTCCTGGATGTGTCCACATGGACATTCCCTTAACCAACTCGGCAGAGGCCGCAGGATCAAGTGTCATAAACCAGCATCCAACACTCAGCATGTGGTGTTTACAGGGAAAAGGGTGTAACAGTGTTCCTGATGCTTCCACAGAAACCAAAAAAAAAAAAAATAGATCCACCCTCATCAGCCTTTAAAAGTCACTCAAAATTTCCTTCTACACAGGAAATGTTAAATCAATGATTCTGAGGAACGGGAGGCTAGAGAGACTCTGCTGTAAACACTGAAGTTTCCCTCAGCGCTCCCAAGCCTACGTGCCGCTTCCCGCGCACATCAAACGGCCACTCCCCTGCGCAGGGAGCTGAAACCGGTCCATTCCATCGCATGCTCTGGGGCAACAGGTAAAGAGGGCTTGCTGAAAAAAATGCATACGCCAAAAAAAGGAAAGTCAATTTAAATCTAGGAGAGAGGGTGCTAAAAAAGTAACGCATGTCCACAAACAGCACCAGCTGCTGCTATAAAGGGGAAAAATTAAAAAAATAAATAAAATTAATTTTAGATAGGTTATACAGCAATGAGGGATTTTCAACTACCCACTGCGCAGGGTTGTTGGACTGTTACTGGGCAAAGTAAGGGAGTCCTGCAGTCCTGTGTGGGCACAAGCCTCTTTTAAGGTCAGTGAAACTGTTGCAAGAAAAAAAAAAAAACAAAAAACACCCCAAAATAAAAAAAACCAAACCAAACAAACCCCCCAGCCAACCTCAAACATTTGCAATACTGTCAAAGAGGAGGGGAAGAAACAATTTTCTACTCACTCTGCACCTCTCTCTCTGAGCACGCCGCATTCCGTTCACTCCGCCTGGGTATCTGAACTGCGCGGTGGGGAACAGAGACGTCGAGCAGCGCCCAGGGAAGCTGCAGCGCGGCGGCAGCAGTGCCCATCCACAGAATGCCTCCCTGTGATTCGCATTAGCTCTGTCATTCATGGAAAACAAACAAGAAAATCAAAATCACCCAAGGAAGTGAATGCGAGACTTAAATTTACAGTAAATTCTACAAAACCAGTGAGGTTTGACCTGTCCCACTGCACTGTATGACAGGAGAATTTGAAAGTCACAAGCAATTTCAGACTATGAGTACTGTTTTTGAACAGATAAACTCTAGCTTATAATTTAGCAGAGGTAACACACGCTGTTTTGAAAAGGTAAAAAGCCCAACGATAAGGAGTCGTCTTCCACTTGTCAGATGCCAGTTCACAGCTTACAAACGGGACACAAAGATTTGGCCAAGTTCATGGAGTTCGTTCATAACAGAGCCAGAGACCGAAACCACATCATGCCATTGCTCTGCTGACACCTGAGCTGCGAGAGGTTTCTGCTTTTCTTCATTTAGAACAGAGGAATGTGAGGAAGTCAAACCCCAGCTACTCCTTCACACGCTTTAGCTATAGTAACTCACGTAATATACAGCATACGTATGGCATGAGCAAACACACACTCTTTCTTACATCACAGAAGAATTTGGAGACCGTGACCAAGATTAGGAACACGGTCTAGACTGTTCCAATTTAGCAACAAGAAAAACTATAAACTGGGGTCAAGCAGGTTTGAAAGAGCCAGTGTCAAAATTTCACTGAAATCTAGAATACAGTCTCCCCCTGAGGGAAATAGAATACTGGGAGGTAAAATCCAACTCTAGTATATAAATGGGAAAATCCATTTTTTTTTTATCCTCTCTGGGGGTATTACAAAATGTTTGTTGGTTAAACTAGGTGAATTTGTCTAAGGATCTGCTATCACTAGTATAAATGGTGAGGGTTTGTTTAACTGCAAGACACAAGTCAAAACCCAGCATTTACAGAACAGCAGCAGTAAAGAAAAAGGCATTCCAGGTCCGGAAAAACATGAGTTTTCTGAAGTTTGTCTTCAAACAGCATTATTGAAATATATATTCAGGACTTAATCCCAAAACCCTGTTTTCCAAACGTTGGTGTAGTGTAAGAACAAAAGACCTGAATGTTTAATTGGCGTGTTCTTTAAAGAAGAGTTTGACTGCAAAGATGTACGAGAGAAATACAGAGGGGAAAATGCCAGAACACAAACTCCTTGACCTACTTCCATAACAGAGAAAGCAGGCACAATGCAGTATTTTAAAAATGCAGGAATATTCCAGCAAGGACTTACTCCTGCCTGCAGCTATCCTCAATCCAGCTACGGAGCTAGGTGCCGTAAGTCCTGGCAGCGTTGTTCTGTACGTTTCCACGGTACTCAGGTAAAGAAACCAACGTGTTTTATTTAGAGAACAGCCACGCCACGCGCTTACAGGACTGCTGCAGATCTGGGAACTGGACCCAGAGGCGAATAAACAACAGAGCCCCTGACGTTACTTGTGCAGCAGGACTCCACGAGCAGACCCACGCATCTAGCCAGCGGCAGGAAGGACAGGAAGCCAGAGATAAGCAAAAGTTTATTCCACAGATTTCCTCTGCCTCGCAGGTTGAAACAGCACCCAGGAGCCAGAGTTAGCTTTACAAGGCAACCCCTGCTGCCTCTTGGTTTGTCAGACTCCAGGACATGGATTTTAACCAGAATCACGATGGGCCCCCTCCCCTGTCCTGACTTTCAGTCCCTGATGCCAGGATTATTTCTTGAAACCTCCCCACAGTTCTTTCAGCCATCGTTTCCTTTGCTCTTCCTGGTCCATGAAACTTGGATTACTTTAACAGCCCTGCTTCCCAGCACTTTTCTGGGCACGTGTGTGAACTGTTTGGCGAGGCGAGCTCAGATGGCTCTTCAGCTTTGACGTTTACGGCTAGTGACCTCATAAAGACCCCGTGGCCATCATTCTGCAAACTCCTTGTTCAGCCCTGATTTATAGGTTGAGTGGATCCAAGGAAAACAGAGCAGTGAAGGGAATTTGCGGGATAATTTACTGCTTCAGCTTAGGTTAGGGTTTTAAATAGCTATTTACCTTTATACTTTAGATAAAGATTTGTGAGTAGCCAATTACCCAAGGCAGCATGAGTAGCTTTGACAGCTGAGTTCAATGCACGAGCTACCCTCAGAAGGCACTGCCTTATTTTCCGATAGAAAGTGCTACAGCTAAATATAGAGGCCAGAGCCTATATCTTAAAATGAGTAAAAAACGATCAAAATAATCTGTGTGGAACACAGCTTTTGAGGATAAAAGCTTCCCAGCAGAAGAGGGAGAGATCATTACTGTAAATCTATATAAAGCTAGGGCTAGTTTTTTGTGGGCTCCATTGAAGCTGTGCCAGTTGACACCAGCTGAAATACCACCTCTAAAGAGTTCATTAAACCCCCGCCTCACCAGTGTATTGCTCCAGGATTTGAACATTTGTTCACCTGAAAGAGTCATTATTCTCTTAATCCAAAATGGTACCTCCGACTTTAAGACTGGGTGTGAAATGTTGATGTTACCTGCCCCAGCTCTTTTCCTTGCATTTAAACTCTCCGCCGTATTCTCTGCCGAGCCTGGAAAATAGCAAACGTCTGCCTAGCAGGCACGTGGCGAGAGCAAAGGGACGCGAGACACAAACTGGAGGAGGCTGCTCAGCGGTGCGTTCTACAGCACTGCTTGGTTTTTGGGCTCCTGAGCTGGGCTCTGCTGCCCCTCAGAACAGAAGGCCTTTTATCGCTGCCAGGTCAGGATTTTGCGAGACTCATAGTAAAGTCAGATGAATAATATATACTGAGTTTCGATCGATTTTGTGTCTTTTTCAGTTTGCCAGGGAGCAAGGAACCAATTGTAGTTCCTCATTAGAAACCACTTCTCCTCAATTCCTCCAACTACTTTGAAAGCAACTCCAATCCCAGACGCTAAAGCTCAGGTGTAAGCCTTGTTGATCAGATGCTCCAGTCACAAGATGCACATCCAGCTGGGTGAGCAGAACGTGGCGTTCTCCTTGTGGCTGGTGCTTGAGCAGCTACAAGGAGGAAGCCATTGTCTAAATAATCTGCAATACTCAAACACTTGTTGTGTTAGGTCACTGATGAAAAAGGGTTTACATTACAATATAACAGCCTTCACAAAGCCACCAGAAAAGGGCCAGGAATCCTTAGCCCTAACAAGAGCCATGAATTTCCTTGTTTCTACTCATTACCTTTCTCCAGCCCCCCTTCGTCTCCTTAGACCAGCGTCTAATACTTCCCTGTCGCTGCCGCAGTGCAGTAGCTACAGAAAAGAAAAGCTTTAAAATCTTTCAGGATTAAAGCATCAGGCGTTTTCTATATTAGCATTAAGCACCAAGCGCACGTGGCTGATGACACGAAAACTCCCTGGAGTTATACTGAAATTAGTCTCTGTTATTTTGCAGATTCTCGTCGTGACAATACATGCTTGCTGAGCAGTCACGGTTTGTCAGGAACAGTGTAGTCTAGCACGTACCTTCGCACATCGTGCTCGAAGATCCACAGCCTTACAAACACTTTCCTGGTGGATATTTAACAGCACAGTCCCAGCTAAGGTTATCCTACATCCAGACCCACAGTCTGAGCTTTCATCCACGCTCGAAAGGGATTTTTCTACTTGTGATTTCACATGTGGGCCAAATGCAGAAATAACATTACGATAGAGTTAGGGAGGTTTGGGACATGGTGAGACAGCACATAAGTATTAAGCCTGCATTTATAAAATGCAGGTAACAGTAAACCATTACAGTAACCCTTTCTATTCTTAAACTCTCCTATTCCTTCTAAGAGCTATAAAAATATATTTCAAGTCAGAGTAATGAAAGGTTGAATACTCTTTGTCATATTTTTCTCTCCACTTTTAGAAGAGGCTAACCTGCAAGTTAGATGAGATTTTTTACCACATTTCTGTCCCCTCCTCACCGTCAGCAAGTGCTGCAGGAATTCCACATCTTTGTACATTCTGAAATCTTGACTTACATTTTGTCTGTATTGCTGGGAGTGAATCTCCCATCCCTGCGGCAAAACCCAGCGCGATGCTTCAAAGGCAACGTCCGTGCTGCCACCATTGTGGTGCAGCTACTCTGGCATGTCCTTCCTTCAACATCACCTGACAGTTCAGGCCGGGGATGGAAGGGGGCTGTAAATCCACTCTATCTGAGAGGAAACTTCCTCCCAAACACCTGAAGGTCGCAGTTAAAGTTCACACTGATCTGATACATTTTTTTGTCTCTGCCAGTTATCTATGGAAAGTACCTTCTGACCACCCGCTATAGAGATGGACACGCTCGTGACCAATTCAGTCCTCTGTAGATGACAAACCGACTTTCGCGTGTTTATGACAGATTATACACAACATTGCCCAGTCTCAGAAGTCAAGAATTTGTGCCACAGAAGGGTAATAAGTTATTAAATTCTACTTGGGGAAAGTTCTGCTTCGCTGAAGTAGAAAGAGGAAAAAGAAAAAAAAAAATAAAATCATACTTTTCAAACAAGAGCGAGTTTGACAGATGTCCACCAGAAAGCTTTTAGCCTGTCATATACACGATGACTTGGTATTTTGCTTGGCTCTTCTGTCATTATCTCCAATATATTATTCAGGTAAGGCTGTTCATTTTGGAAAAGTGAAATGCAGTATTGAAAAGGTTACAGACTTCTTGTAACTCTGCCATCCCCATTAGCTTACTATCCGAGTGCTAAGCATACGCCATAAATAATGCATAACCCAATCCCTCTGCATTTTCTCAAAAAAACCCAACGTGCTACAAAATAACAGGAGGGAGGAGAAACACATTTCCGTAAATACATCCAGCTACTATAAACCACCTAATCAATAACATTTGTAATACACCGAGCTGAGCAAATGATGGTTAGTGAATAATTTAATGAGTTTCCACTCCAGAACGGACCATGAAGAGTTTAGATTTTCTCCAGCACATTTGTCCTACAAAATTCCTTCTAAATAATTTGTATGAACAATTATTGCTCTTCAGAGCATTTGTGAGCACTTCACTGTGTCTATGATTAAAATTTGAGCTCTTTCAGACAGGTTTAATTGGGTGCATCAATCAAATAGCATAATTTCCTTCTCTTGTCATAACCTTACCAACCAAGTACCTCTCTTTCTAATTTCTAATCCATCGTCTAATCCAGAATGATGATTACCAATCTCTATGATTTGTACACGCAGATTTGGAATAACATTGAGGGACACGTTAATCTCTAAACCGCTTAATTGCTTTCCTGAATAAAGATAGGTATGATATTAGCTTTACTGAGTCTCTGAATTAGTTTTTTAGGTCATTAGAAAGTTAATTTTAAAAGTTACTTCCCCCTTCTGTCCACTTTCTTCACTCCAACTAAAACCAAGGGACGCAGTGCAAACTGACGTCGATCACTGGTTTAAGGTATTGGACGCGTAAGTGAAGCCGCTGGTGCACAGGCACGCACCTGATTCTGCCGTCCACCTACAAGAAGTACTTTGTTGTGATTCACGGTGGCGTGGACAGGGAGGACGCAGAGTTTTAACTCGCTACAGCTGAACAGGTGAGAGCAAGCCCTCTGAAATATCCAATCCGATCCAAGACCTCCCTCTTACTTCACCGTTATCTCCTAAGGTCCCATTCAGAGATAACAGTAGGTCAACAGCTTTTCAAGGGAGTGCAAAGTGCTCAGACCCCCCGAAATCAGGTGTTAGGTAACAGGTTGTGCCTGTCCATGGGGTTCTAAATCCCTTTTAAACCTGATCAAAGTCTCTCTGGCAGAGGCTCAGCAGCGGGGAAGCCAGCTGAGCGTTGCTCACGGCCGTACTACTTTTTCTCCAAGTTACTTTATAGAGCTCTCCCAGAGATGCCACGATGATCTAGTCCAAAACGGGACAGCACGACAGGCTGAAAAACTACAAGATAACACAGAACTCCACTTTTATTAATACAAGTAATATAAGATGTAAAAACCTTCCTTTCCTAACACAACAGAAATTCAATTTGATAAAGACAGTGCTGGGTCAACGGTCAAGAAAGATGCTTCAGGAAAGGAAAGAACAAGTCTTATCATACATATAAAATCTGAAATTCTCTCAAGACGAATATTCAGAAAATGTGGCATTGAACATCTGAAGATGAGAATGGATGTCATAATAACGGCTTTTTAGAGAAGGAGAAATATTTTATTATGTTGCCAATGTGTATTTCACAAAAATATGCTAGACTCCAACTGGCAAGTTCAAACTGAAGTTACATTTCCAAAACTAAGCAGTTTTTGGCTAGCTATTTCAGTGTGGTAGGCAGAGAGAAATGAGGCAACTGGATACCCACATCAATACTGACTTCTTTGTCAGAAGCCTCAGCAATGTGTCGGCCCTTGAGACTGAACTAAGGCAGTAGAGACAGATATAGATATACAGATATATATATATATACATTTGTATGTATGTATATGCACGCACACTTATATATTTGCATTACTTTGCAAGTTTCTTGAAGCTGAAGCCAAAGGCAACATCAACTGATGGGCCAGCACAGGTCACCTTGCAATACCCCTCTCTGATCTGCGAGAACAAATATTTCTTGACCTGTGACCCTGGATATTTTACTGAATATAGCACTTACATTCTAAAAAGATTTACAGATGCTTTTGTCGGTGCTACAGAACACACAAACAAGTTGAGTGATGTTCATGATGTTACATAGGTATAAAAGAGTATAAACGAGAGTGGGAAAAAGGAATAAAGACTGTTTTGAGAGTGGCCCCCCTCAAAAAAATCCCATTATATTTAAATTTTAAAGTCTTAATGGTAATAGAAATTTATAGGTGACTATTGCCCATTATCAACAGCTAGGAAAAATCACTCAGACGTGGGCATTAACAGGATCTCAATTTTAGTTGACTGTGGAAGATTGTCTCACGGCTCCTTTCAGCTTACATTTTAGTGCAGTACTGCATTAAGAGTTTATCTACCAAACGTTTGTTATTGTTTCCAACGATGTGTGAAATTGGAGACTGACTGATCTTTTCTTCACTAAACTTGCATTGTCGGAGGATCAAAATATTGACAGTCTGAACTTACGCTTGTAACCCAGTCTTGCTTCGTGCCTCAGGGCTGCCATTCAAATTTTACTTCAGGATGACGTTACACCATTGACAGCTTTGCTTTGGTGATACAGTGACTGAAATTGCCTTTGGACTTCGTTAACTAGAGCTGGCTGAAACTTTTCAGATTTAATGGTTTCCAAATTCATGTTTTTTCCACTGAAAAACACCCCTGTCTCTGAATCTAAACTTTCCCCAGATTTCTGCATTTTTGTAATGAACTCTTGCAGGAGACAAAACTTACACTCAAGTGTTTTGATTAGGAAAAAAAAAAAATCCCGTTTCTGTCTTACGGGAATGAAAATTAAATGGTTCAATTATTCATTTCAAAGCAGCTCTTCCTTTTAAGGCTTGTAAACTACATTTCAGTGGAGGAGACAAAAAAAAAAAGAGGAATATATTTATTGAACTAAAGCAGCTGAAAGAAATTACTATCACAGGGAGGGGTTTTGTTTGTTTGTTTTATGCCCATTTCAGAGCAGACACAATTTTTCAACGAGCCTTGCTGTTCACGCACCAGATGGCTTTGTTTTTCCAATACTTTGTTTTCCTCCCATACGTTTTCAGCGTCAGTATTTTGCCCACGGAAGCAGGATGTGTATGCTTTTTATTAATCTGCGAGATACTCAAGTGTACACTAACTCATCCTGGCATCTGATCAAAATTTGGTGAACCAGATGACTCAATGTATGCTCCTAGCAGGGAAGAGCAGGAACAGCCAGATTATCCCTGTTCAGTAATTATCATTGCTACAGAGATCTGCTTGCCAGCTAAACACTTCCAAGAGAATTAAGTCCAATTAATGACTTCAAAGCGGGTTATCGGCATCTTACTGAGCTCCCGGAGCAACTCCCCATTCAGCGGGCAGGTGATTTTACACTTTTAAGAATGCAATGGGTTCGTAGCCCAGACAGACCGCGTGGCTGCATTAAGCATTGCAGTGGAACTATTCAGCTTTTGCAAGGGAGACAGATACGTGCTATTAAAAACTATCATTTCCATACGCGTTTGGGTATTTTGTCAACGTTTTCAAAACTGCCTTCATTCTCAACCTTTCTAAAGAGAAACCATTTGATAATAGCTGCAGGAAAGCAAATGCTCTGAAGGTCTTGTAGGTATTCTTGGTATTTATAAAGTTATGAGAAACCATCACGTACACACACATCCATTCACATATGCTCTGTTTATTTGAAACCTATTAAATCCCATTTTAAATTAAAGGAGAGAGGAATGCAGTATATGTAGTGAAACTCGTGGCACTCACCTAGGAAAAAATTTTCTAAGAGGCAGCCTATCAGTTTTAAAAATATGTTGCAACCTTTGTTTTGGTGATATCAGCAAATTAGATGCTTAATTGTCACTCGGGCTACTTTTCTCTCTCTAGTCAGTGCTTGTTAAGAAAAATCTCCTGGAATTCAGTGGATTACTGAAGGCAATCTGAAACCGGGCTTTTATTCACCATCACAGTTACAGACACATTGTGCTGTATCGCCTGGTTTTACGAAGAGGTAATCTTCCAGTTTGTTTTGAAGAGAAGGCTTTCTTCCTCTCTTTCTTATACTTTTCCTTTCTTCTCTTCTTTCTCTTCTGCACCTTGGAACTAAGATTTCTGTGCGTGCACACTCCTTTTGTCCTGACAGGGAAGCTCTGATCCGCAGCCATGAGAGCTGCCAATCTGCTCGATTAAAACTGATACCGGGGAAGTCAGAAGCCCCACTCCCAAAAGAGTCAACAAAAAGAAACGGATAAAAGCAGATCTAGCAAGAAAGATCAATACGACTCTACGCAGTGGGAGAAAAACCAAAAGGAAGCAAAAGCAAAATGCATGTGTGCCTGTCTGCTGCTTTTTGGGGAGCCACCCTGGGGAGGGGCAGGAATGTCACCGTGCTGCTGCGAGGGGGCCGAGCTGAAGGGCGGCCGATGGCCCTCAGGCACGGAGAAGAGCCGGAGGCGGATGGAGCGGCTGAGGGCATCTTCCCTTACACTCCTTCAGTTTTCGGATTTCAGATGACAAAGCAGGGACACTGCAGTGCCACCAACACCAGCAAACACAGAAATACTAAGTACATCATTCTGCAAAGTCCCAGTGCCACTCATATTTTGTTTTCTGCACAGTTTTAACAAAATCTACTTGAACTTAGATTTTCAACAGTATTTGGGACAACTTCCTAGCTCCAAAGTGAAAATATCAGACTCTCCTATGATTCTTTTTTCCCTACAAGGCTGAGGCTTTCAGAGATCACATCCCTCTGCTCCTTCTATTAGTTCACCCCACTCTGAGACTTCAGTAGATGGTATCTTTTGATTCTAACTGCATTTTAAAGGATCTTGTGTTTTGAAGATTTATTCCTTGAATGACTGGGGAGGGGAAACCAAGGAAATGTATTTTTCATTTTTCAAAGCTATGCTTATTACAGTCTGGCCAATAGTTTTATGAGTCATATAATATTATCCTCTTGATTAAGCCAAAATACTACCCACTCTCCACTTAAAATTGTTTCTATATCCTACTTGCAGGACGCATTTCAGGATAGATTTTTACAGGAGAACTATTAAGGCAATACAGTGGAAGACCCAATTATGTTCACAACCATAGACATTAAGTAATGTTCTTCCTTTGAGGATTTTTCATTGAAATATTTTGGGGAGAAGTTATATTCTGTCATTTTCCCATGAGAAGTTTTTATTTCCTCTAGCTATTTCCTCTTAGAAGAGGAAAAATTAAATAAAAATAATTTTAGTAGGGTTCAATAGGATCACTTAATTTGAATTTGCCAGACCCCCTTGACAGAGCTGTGGTCAGGCTGGTGTGCCACGGCATGGCCAGGCTGTGCACCGCCTCTGGTTTCTTGGATAGAATCTAGTGGAGGACCTCAAACTGTTAGAAGATTTTTTGAGTTGTTTGAAAATATATTTTTTGCTTAGTTTTTCATAACATGCCTTCAAATATCCATATTTCTAACATTTTAACCTGTCAAAAATAATCCTATTTGAGGAAAAAAAGGTGGTAGTTTTTTTTTCTACTGGAATGGAAAAAAATAGTCAAATGCTTGTGTGTTTTCAGATACAAATCCCAGTTCTCTCTGTGTTTATTAACTAAATAACTTTAATTCTTTAGTAAGGAAGACAAAGTCTTAAAACTGCTTACGAGCTGATTTTCTTCCTTTACATCTATTATCTGTGCATTACCACAATCATGACTGTGTGGAACCCTAGTCACAGGCTGAAAGCTCACCGTATTTCACATCGAAGAGCAAGATGTTTTTTTTTCACATCAAAGAGCTTTTAGCAGAAGGAAATATTATAATCAATCATCTAATCCCCAAATCCACATTCCAGGATTTGCCTCTGGCTTTGCAGAAATGTTGCATACCGCTGTTGATCTCCTCTAGCATCTTTCTCAACTGACTATGGCAAAAGATCCCTCTCCCCACATTTTCACTTGGTATATAGAGTCTCACTACCAACTCACAAACTGTAACGCCAGTCATAAACCAAGTCCCACGTAAAGGAGATCAGTTAGGGTAACCTACTGATACCTTCCAGAGTAACTTGCTGAGGATTTTCAGAAAAGCTTCAGGGTAGCAACACAGTCTTGTTAAGAAACTCCCCAAACTGCAGAAATTAAGACAGCTTTTCCAGAGATCTCCATTAGCGTATGTAAAAGTCGCTGTGCCTCAGCTTTCCATGCCCACAAACACTATTTTCTCTTCCATCTTCCATCTACCCAACACAGTCTAAGCCATCTCAGGTGCAGGATTTTCTACATACAGGTACCTCTTCCCTGAGCCAGTTGAGAGTTTGCTCCTGGTACAAACAAGCCCTGACCTTTGATAGAGCTTTTTTTTTTAAAAAAAAAATAAAAATAAAAATCACAAAAACAGGACTGGCCTTGCAAATATTAATGTTGCTACATTAGCAAGCCATAGTGAACCTAATACTTCTGTGTCTCAAATACCCAGCAAAGAGGGATAGCTTTTGCTCTCATTTTTAAGGCCTCTGGTTTCTTGTTTTAAACAGATATTGTACACGACTACATCACAGGACAAAAATGTGCCTCAAATCTCATTTTAATTTTGTGGTCACTCTTTTTCACTTTTTTCATCTGTTCTCCATCTCACAGAACTCATTTCCCCAGCCTGGTGCTGGAGATTGCCTGTCTATAATGAGGCTCAGCCTTCAAAATGTCAAACATAATGAAAAAGAAAAAAAACATAACGAAATCAGCCGTAGGGACTTGAGGGGCCTTCTGGTTAAACTTCAGCAAGCCTGCCAGTTCTCCAGCTACAAAGACAAATAGGATCTCTGCCTGCATCAGAAGGGCAATTCAACACTAGCACGGGACGCGAATAAGCCAAGCTGACAGCACGTACGCAGCGGAGATGCCGTATCTCCAGGTTACTGTCACTCATGCAAAATGAGCAATGCCAGCTTGTCAGATTTGGCACCGAAAAGAGTAAGAGCCCAAACTGTGAAAATCACGCTGCACAAGGGCACGCGTTTCTGCTCTGGGCATTACAGACTACCTATACAAAAGGAGGAAGGAAAAACAGAGTTCCCCTCATGAAAAAGTTTGTGGAAATTCTGTAAGTCTTCCTCCTCTCCCTTCTTATTACCTTCTCTCTCTCTCCACCGACACACAACAACGTTCAAAAGAAACACACCCCCCCCCCCAGCGCTTTGCTGGTACTGGGCTTCATCCTCCCAGGGCAGAGCAGCCCAGGGAGCTCAGAGCCGGAGCAGGGGACGGGGAGCCAGGAGACATCGGCGTCCCACGCGCCCGCTGCTTCAGCTTCGGGAGCGGCAGCCCGCACCCCGGGCTCCCTGAGGGATGGTGCTGCTGTCCAGCTGAAAGGTAGGCTACATAAAGCCCAATTTTACAAGTTCATACGGATATTTAGGACAGAGAATGAGTGGGTAATAATGCCTTGAACAAAAATCCACATCGAAAGTAAACACCTCATTAATGAACGTGCTTATGTTCAGGGCAGAACACCGAAGTTTATCCAGCAGTACCATCAGCTTTAAATACCCACGAGTATCTTCTCACCTCCAGTACCGCATGTCCTTCTGTGAGTGCCACGCTATTTAATGCATAAGGATTAATTTGCTAAGACATAAATGGGGACTGAGTGGAATAAAAAGCCTTTGAGAGAGGAGGAGGAGATGCTGAGGAGCTGCATGGTTGCAAGGCATTTTAGGTGTGAGCACAGAAGTGGCTCTGGGTGGGGACTGTCTCTCAGAAGGATGAAAACACAGTGAGCACAACAAAACACAGACTGATGGAAGAAGCCCAGTGATTTATAGGTGATGATGTACACTTGATTTTAGTGCATATTTAGTGTGCTTTTCACAAATGATTTATCTTAATTTTATATTAATCATCAACTCATTTAGCTTGACCAGAAAAGTATTATTTGTATTACCCATGATAAAAGAGGAATTTTTCCAAAGGAAAGCTAATCTCACATATAATTCATAATTTGCAATTAGACCAGTGTCACTGCCTTTAGCAGCTATAGAGGGATAAACCGCAAGGAAAGCGTCCTCTTACACCCCCAACACCAGCTACAACTGCTCAGCAACACTGATTTCCTGATTCTCTGCTGGCTACCCCACTGCCAACCGCTCACTTGTTGGAAGTTAGTGTGCATTAGCAGATAAAAATGATGTCTTGAATTTAACTTTCAAGTGCTGTGGGCAGTAAGTAAAGAATAACTTAACTGGGAGTTGAGAAAGAGTCCATTGATTCCCCTGAAAGCCAGTATCTACTAGAGCTGTGTAAAGTATCCCTGTTTCCCTCCTGATGTCCCTGTACTCAGTTAATGACCGGGATCAGTGATTTATAAGAAGCTGACCTGTGCTAACATTTCCTTTGCTATAACAGAAGGAAGAAAAAAAAAAAGAAAAAAAAAAAAAAAAAAAAAAAAAAAAAAAAAAAAAAAAAAAAAAGATGTGTGGATCAGTAGGACTAGCAGACATGGCAGGTGCTAAAACTGCTCTAGGGAAAGAATGAGATCTTACCGTTTGTCTAATTGTGAAAAGAGAAGAATTATAGAAGTGCAGAGAAGTTCCTGGAATGATTCACTTCAACAACACTCCTCCAATAAAAAAAAAAAATAAAATAAATAAAGCTAATATCACAGGAAAAAGAGGAAAGTTCTGAATGTGTCAACTATACTGATGTTAAAACCGTCAACACTGCCACTGCAGTTAAACCACAACTGACAGCTTACCTGCTCTAAACAACAACTGATGCTGTGGTGGGGAGATGATCGCTGTTTTTAGCCGCAGCCTTGCTGCAGATGTCCCACACCACAGATTCAGGTGGAAGGACACTGTACAACAGTAAGGATGGCAATGTCTCCGCAGCCAGATGGAAGGAGCTGCAGCACATCAGAACGCACCCAAAGCTCTGGCTGCCCTGCCGGGTGAGGCGGAGAGCCGAACGGGTGACCGAGACAGGACTTCCCACCACCGCGTCCCGTGGCTCTGGTGCAGCACGGCCCGCTCAGGGGATCTCAGGGTAGTGCAAGAGACCTGCTGCTGCTGAACTCTGCAACTGAATGGAAAAAAAAAGTGACAACCTAGTGCTAGTGAGCGTGCAAGAGTGATTTCTGGATTCAGCAGGGCCAAGATTTCACGGCATCTTTCCCATCGGACAATAAGTGTGCTCAAAGCTCTAGCATTTCCTGGGTATGCTGATAATCTTCTGGGTACTCTGGTATTTTAATATCACTTCTGGAACCCCTCACAGCTGAGGTAACTCAAACAACAGAACGACACCAGTTCATGCCAGCTGAAGAGCAACATCAAGCCAGATTACTGCTTGCAGTGAATTTTGTACGCCATGGATATATCTAAAATATTAATAATAAAATGGTGATTTTTTTCAATAATTAAAATTACATAGAGGATGTTTTTGCTGCCATTGCATGCATTTGTTCCCAAAACAAGTAAACAGATAGTGTTTGATCCTCCATTAGGAGCAAAACAAGATACTAGAAAGCTTTTCATGCTGTAGCAGAAGCGTTTCAAGCAGTTTTTAACACTAAAAATTACCCAGTTTAATATGCAAGGCTTCCCCCCTCAGTAATTAAGCCCACAGAGACTGCCGATAGCTTCTAAGGCATGTAAGTATCAGCAGCTCTACAAAATCGAAAGAGAAAAGGGGATTTTACTCGTTATGAGATACAGCGTGGTTTATTCGGTGTCAAAGGAGAGGACGGTCAGGCGATGCCAGTGTCTACCAACAAACATCTCCGCTTTATGGAATTGGAAACCACACTTGAAAATAACAAACCCCTGGAATATTTAACATGTTTGTACTGTAAAATGATAACAGGTGATTTGCCAGTGTCTTCAATGCTGCCTTGCTGCAACTGTAAACATCAGCTCATGGAAGCCTTTCCTGAATGAACTGTGGCTGCATTGATCTCAGTATGGTTTTACCGTTGAATCAATCCCGTTCAATGGCTTTATTTTCATTTAGCGGATGATGTTAATAGATGTGAACAAATTTGTTACTTCTTGGGGGGAAAAAAATAAAATGGAGGAAAACATTAAGCAGGGAAATAACTTTCCTGTTTGGAAACAGTTATTTCCAGATGGGGAAAGGCAAACAGGAATGTCTGTATGCAAATTTTAAGAAGGGTCTCAGAGGAGAATGAGTTTCAGGTTACATATAAGTGAAACACTTGGAGAAGGTTCCTATTTTCCTTTAATTTTGAGAAACATTCCTAATTTCTCTGCTGTAAAGGGAATCTCTCCCAGTTCTCATTGGTTAAAGAGCAGCACAGTTCCTCTTGGTGATTATTACTGTCCTAGGATATGAACATTTTGACTTAAATTATTGGCAGCTCAGGAACATTAAACAAATACGAATGACAGTGACAGGAAAAGGAATGGAACAAAGGCTGAAGTGAAAAATGGCTGAGAAGGGGCTTTTCAAACAGATGTGGGTTTTTTTTTTTTGTTTGTTTTTTTGTTTGTTTGTTTTGTTTTGTTTTTGGTTTTTTTTTTAACTATCCAGTAGTAACTCAGGCTCAAAATAAAGATGCTCCAAAGAACTTCACTGCTCTAGTATGGTAAAATGTATTTTGCCATGTACAAAACTAATTCATTTCATGTCATATAATCACAACAAAGAAAGAAAATAGAAAAGAGAAGTTATTTTATGTGTAATGTGTGATGTACACACCAACGCTGGCAATTTAACTAGCAACAGCAACACGTCACACTGGGGACACTGCGGAATTCTTACAGCCACTTCAAACACAGAGGGTGAAATTAAACCACCAGCTTCCAGTGACCGAGTCTCCATCTCAAATAACAGCCACAGTAAACTTTTCCAATAGTCAGCTATCAGCTTACCACTTTTCCAAACAGTGGTAAACTTTTCCAATAGTCAGCTAGCTGTCTTCTTACTACACAATGCACATTTGCACCCTGGGAATGAGTGGAACCACTCCGAGCTGCGTGGTTCCCTTCTTATTTTGACTGCAACACGCGAGACCTCCTTTCATGGAACGTACACCCAGCGTGTCACACGACTGGTTGGCGTTGGCGGGACACACGATTCAGAAACGCTGGCGATAGCAGGCGATATTGGATCAGACCTACACTGAAGATGCAATTCTGCCTTCAGTTTCGCAAAACCGAGGCAATGAAGTACAAGAGAAGCACGCTCAGAAAAGCTCGATGAAGAACAAATCTCTCTCAAAACATCGTATTTTAAGTTAAACATTGCCAAAACTGATTTCATCTAATTTTAATAGTTCATTTCCTTAGTGCAATTTGATTAGGTCTTAAACACACGGCAAAATCTGTGCATGACATTTTTTGAATATTTGTGTGACCTTTACCAGGAAAAGTATACTTAAAAATAGTTTCCCGTAGCTAGTCAAACACTGCGTGCAAAGTAGGTCGATAAGAAAAGCCAGTCAGCGTTCCTTAATGAAAAATCCTAGTCTAGTGTACCTTCTAAAAAAAAAAAAAAAATTTTTTTTTTTTTTTTTTTTTTTTTTTGAACAGCAGCAATACAGGTATTGAGCTTGTTTAAGGCTGAGGGAGGGAATTACTATTCAGGTAGGAAAAGAAAACTTGCTCAGAAAAGCTGAACAATTTTATATCATTCTTTCGCTTCAACTGTATTTGCATTTAAGTGCCTCTAGCCTGTAATAACAGTAATTAATTTCCTGACCTGCTCAGCAAAATGAGGAAAGAGAAGAAACACTTTCCAAGAGAGTGAGAAGACAAAACAGAGGGGGAAAAAAAAAATGCTGTGAGAGTTTGTACTTTTGAGTGAAACTTGTAAACCATTTATTAATCTCTGTTGTCAATATAAGAAAGATAACTCAAGAAACTATGCAACATGAAGGGAAAAAAACTACTTTTTGTATCTAGCAACTATGAAATTAATTTTTTTTTTTTTTTTTTTAAACACATTCCACCCTCAGTCAGGAATGCGTTGGTGATTTGAAGAGGCGATTAGGTTGCATTCCTGTTACTCCAAGAAAGGGAATCAATACTAATTCACTTAGCTTTATTTCATAAGTGGCTAAAGAGATGTAACATCAGCCTGCAAAGAGGGAGAACACTTCTTGCGTGTGCAAGAATACTAATAAGAATCGGCTCAAGGTAACCACCCAGCAAGATCTGTTTGCTAAAGTAAATTAATTATTAATTAGGAGCTTGCTTATGTTAAGATATTTGACAGTTTTAAAATAAAGGAAAAATATGCCTGGAGAGCAACGGCAAACACAGACCGTACTGAAGTCATGTGAGAAAATGAAAGAATAGAGCAGAGATGTTGTAACCTGAAACGCATAGTGAGGAGAAATTAATTCAAAACAGAACCTTTGCCAGCTCTGAAGAAGTTTAAATCCACTTTGCAAACTGGGCTCTTCTCTATGCAATACTTGAACTTAAACTTATTCCATAGCAGAATATGTGAGCCCAGAGCATGCTGCAGAGAGAAAAATACAGAGGAACATTCCTTTGGTGACAGCATGAGTTGGACTCTGACCCACCGTATGTACAGACAAGTGACAAATCAGTTGACTTGTGAAACACACTTGACAGGTTACACATTTCAGATCAAAGGGCCATGGCTGGATGGAATAATACTCTTTCAGAATTTTTTCAGAATTTTTCAGAAGTATTTTCAGAAATAGCTACCTTATTTCCTTCATTTTTTCTCTGAAGATCTCCAAGGGTTAAGCACTTCGTACCAAATAACCTTTCCTGGGACCTCCTTGTAAACTGAACCACAGAAGAAGGTTGCATTCTTTATCTCCAGTCTCCAAGTTAGGAGCCACCTTATTTCTAAATCCATCAGAAATCCATCAGTTTGCTTTTCTGTAGAGCAAATTCTTTTACCACAAATATCCTCTAAAAGCAAACTCCTGTGCTGCTGCAGCGAGACCAGCATTTGTTCCCAGAAGAACTACACACCAAGTCAAGCCATGATTTTCAGGCTATTTTGCTGCGCATTAAGCAACACCTTGGTTGCAGCAATGCCCATTCCTTCCCCTCCTTCCCCCTAAGGTTGTTCTACAAAATTCTTTCTTCAAACGCCATCACTTTCAGTTTTGTCAGGGACCAGGTCTTTAATGCAGAGGTTTCAGTTGGCTTAAACTATTGAGTTCCCCAGGATAAGAGATCAATAACCATTTAATATTTAAGACGCTTACAAGCAACAATTGAGCTCTAGATGTGGCAGCAGTGGTCCAACTATGGAGAATTTTTGAAAAATCAAAATGCTAGAACTAGCAAGGTATTAGCACATATTATGCTATCTCTATTTGAGGACCAAGTGTCTCACTTACAGGATAAATACTGGTAATGATGCCTTCCAGCATTTACTTTTTCGTCCCCACGAAGCGCATCCTATTTTGCTCTGGACAAGGTAAATCTGATTTGGGGCAGATCATCAACAACATGGCTTTAAGAGAAAAACAACTGAGTAGTCAAGCAAAGCAGAAGTGGCACGTGCTAAAATTACCTCTTCCAGTAAAGCAGGTATTTTTGCTCAGTTAATTCCCAGCAGGTGATCCTGCTGTGTTCTCTCAGGGTACATTTTGCTGTGAGTCAGCTCCTGAGAATATCTCTCCTGACTCTGCTGAAACAGGGCACTTAAAAGAGTTTGTGTGCCAACCACCTAAACACAGCAACATGTTACAGACAGGCTGGGAGTTCAGCACTAAGAAACCATGGACTACACATGAATAAAATCTACAGACACAGCCATGTGTCTATAGTGTGGCTTCACATACAGATATGTCCTTGGTCTCAGAGGGATCACAGGCAGAAAAGCTTAGGCAGGAAAGAGCTGATGCAACCCCCTATACTGACCCCAACTTAAGGGTCCTCCTCTGCATCTGCATCTGTACATTGACACATCGCGATATGAGCAAGCGGATTCCAAAAACATTTTCACTTCCAGTTGGCAGCTGAGTAGTTATCCCTGTAGGAACTGCTTAAATAACTATACATACATCTGTAATTCCTGTCTGAAATCTTTAAGATCACGGACAGATTTGGCAGGATACATCTTTTCACATTGACACAGGAAGGCTTAAAAGCAAAATAATCCCTGCTTTTTTACAAGCAGCGTGAATACTTTAACAGTGAGCACATTCTTCAGTTTTAAGGGAAATCAATATGTTATTTATTCCAAGCCTTTAAGAAGCAGTAAGAAACCTGAAACAAGGATTGTCTGGAGATAAAGAGAGTGAGTCCTTGTAATCCTCAGCTTGCTTTTTTATCCTGAGAAAATGTACTTATTTATTGCAGACAGTTGGCTGCTCCAAGAACATCGCTAATCTGTTGACCGTGTGAATGATCAGTAACGTCTGAGCTTGCAAGCAATGCCATTTCCCTGAAAATGCTCATTACAAATGATTTTTGTCATCTATCAGGTCAATGAAGATATCATTGCAACACAATGTACTAATCAACTGGCATTGTCCTTTCCTGGGTAATAATTTTGTTTATTTTCCTGTAATCTCCCCATGGCAAAACAATTGAGTTGAGAGTAAAGAAAACAGTCAACTATGATTCCTTGATGATTTCTGCACACCTCCCCAATTTGCTTTTCCTGTAATTTCTCACTACTAGCCACTTGGGAGTGAGTTCCTCAGAACATGTTCTCTAAGATGTACTCTGTTTAATATTGGGCTATGGAAAAAAAAAAAAAAAAGGAAAAAAACAACTGTAATTGTTATGAACTTTGGGTTTTTAAAATTGCTTGATGACTTTGAGCAAGTATTGTCAGCTTTGAGCAGCTCCAGAACAGATTACATTGCTCGTGACCCTACTGACTCTGCAACAGGATGGCTTTTCCCAGTTGTAAAAGCAATCCCAATGATTCCTCTGGGGCTCAGAGGGCATGGTAGGATCTTTCAAGGCAGGTGAAATGGCAGCCTTATTTAGCATTTAGAGGAATTGAGTAAGTCTTTTACAGGAGCAAATACCCAGTGACAGAGTTCCTGGTAGCACCCAGCCTCTAACACACATTCCTCAAGGAAGCCAAGCCGGACAGGTCATCTTTACGCTGGTATCAGTCAACAGAACAGCAGCAGCTCATCACACACATTATTAAAAAACACTCCAAACAAAATTTGGAGAGTTACAGCTAAGATGCTTGTCAGGAATCAGAAGTGTTCTGCTCACAGATGCTGTCCTGAGTAACACACCCCAATTCCCAGCTATCTCAGATGTAGAAAACAGAGATCCAGACCCAATTTTATGTTTCTGGCAGAGTAGCCAAAGTCACAAAAACACATTAGATGAGAAATGCCAATAAAAATCCATTTCTTTGATAGCATTGCCTGCTCTCATTCACGATTTAAGGGGTGGTACTTCTGAGTGTGTGTCTGAGTATTTCATCTGTACCGGCAGGAGACGGGGCGCTGACTGCTACTCACACTATGTCTAAGCAGGGATGAGGATTTGAGCTCTAATGAGTAATTTGGGGTATGCCAAGTATCTGCCTTTGCTGCTGAACTTTGTAGGCTGACAGCCCTTAAAACTACATGTAAAGAAAGAGTAAAGCCTTGGATTTTTTTTTTTTTTTTTAAAAGGACACAACAACAGCTGACTGTATCTCTGCTCTGGACATTTTTGCATCTCTAAGCATTCAGTACCTGTACCCATGGCCTTACCAGCAGAAATATTTCCTCTAGGCACTTTGTGACTCAGGAGGCACAGGTGAAAGATATTTGCAAGCAGGATGATCTATGCTACTCCCCCTCTCCCCCCCCCACCCCTCCCAATTTAGAGAAGGAGATACATAAACAAACCTTCTCCAGTTGCTGGGCTGTTATAAAGATGTCTCAGTACAGCTTGGGGAGTGCATTCGGAACTAACACTTGGATCTCCAACCTACGGCATTAAGACACTGACTCACATGGATCTGCAGTTTACAACTAATAATGGATGCATTATGTTAGCGATGACCAGTCTCCGAGATATACATTTGAGATCTACTCTGTGTGGTATTTTTGGTCAGACCTCTTCACTACAGAGACTAGTAGTTTTCCAAGAGAAAATATGTTACTATCATGTTTACTGGTCAATTACTGCTAATGAAAAAAAATAACTTGCTTAAAAGTAATTATAATTTTTGTTTCTTAGCACAGGTTTAAGTTAAGCAAGCACAACTCATTTCTTCACCATTTCCCCACTGGCAAAATAATTAAATTATATTTTGCAATTTCTAAATATGCTTAGCATAAATTATTGATTTGATCATAATATAATTATTGAACAGTCCACGATTTTTTAGGAGTTGTAAAAGCTTTCACAACTCCAGATTCTCACCACACCTGATTTAAAAAGCAGATGAACATATGAAAGTGGTTTTCTTGAAGCTTCCTTTGTATCCCCACTAGCTACAGAAACATTTTACAGATGTTTTCTTTTACACAGGTATTTGCCAGCTTTGTCAGGAACAAAATGACAACGAGGAATGCAAACCTACCTCATTACGGTGGTCAGTTTTATTTTATTTTTTCTCTGTGACAGCCCTTCCAGAGGAATACAGAATTGTAGAAACGTGAAAAAAAGATGTTTAACAGCTTTCCTTTTTGCAAGTTATTATTTTTCTGTTACCATTCGAAGAACTGGATGACCAGACCTGTAGCTTCTAAAATTCTATCCTTATTTCCTTTAATATGATGTATTTCAGATTTTTCTGAAAAAACTTTCAGATTTCTTTCAAAACTTTTTTTCTTTGATGCCCACTTGGAACTTAAAATGCTTTTTATACTGCAATGACTCTCTTCAGAAGGTTCTGGGTCCTTAGGAAAGCACAAGGCTGTGTACGTACAGGTTACATGAACTCCTGTCACCTGAGCTCCCCACTCTCCAACGGGTTTGAGCGGATTCAGTGCTAAGAGAATGATACGGCTGCATACGTTTAACCTCTCTTTTCTCATCTTCTTCCTCCTCCTCCCTAAATAAGTTAACTGCTGGGTCATCTAAATGAGTAACTCCAGCTATATTCTTGCAGTCAAACTTTAAATCAGAGCCTGTGACCATTTGCTCTGGGGTTGGATTTACTGCTGTTTGGATTTGTATTGTTGTATTTAGCTTTTCCAAAATAACTAAGCTTTTTATAGTTTTGACATAACACAGACACCGAGATGTCTTTTTTCATCAGTTCTCTAGTATGCCAACTAATCAGCATTTCTGTTTCATAGTTACAGTCTCCTAGCAACAAAACTTTATCTTAAACTGACCCTTGTTTTGGAGACCCTGTGCCCAGAGCATGCTACATCTCTTCCTTCTCTCAAACACACTTAGTACTTCACCTTGTCTTCATTTTGATTACCTACCAAGTTTATGTTCATCATCTTGCCTGAAATAAACCATCAGGAACATGCTAACATTTAGACCCACACTACTGCTTCCGGTTGTTCCCTTGCAAATGATACATGAGGCTGTCACTTAGCAAACTCTTCCCTTAAAGAAAAAAAAAAAACAAAAAAAAAAAGCCAACCAAAAAACCCCCCCAAAACAACAACAAAAAAGGCTTTGGAGGCTCAATTGCACTTTTCTGAGTGCCTCAAGAAGAGAATCCACATGTCTCAGCTGTCCTAACCTTATGAGCCCATGGGAAGAGGCTAACAGACTGCCATAAAGCAGGATGAGGGGTCCTTTGCTCCTTGGGAACTTGCAACCTTTCCTGCTTCCAGCAACCAAGGGGGCAAGAAGCACCCAAAGGAGAGCCTGACGATCACCACGCAAGGAAACCGCAGCAGCCAAAAGCCACTTTGGGCACACTCCTCTGGACCACGGGACTCACAAAACCCCTGCACATGCACTCACAGCCCCTGCCTGAGTTGCATGTGAAGGACCAGGGCAGCTACAACTCTCTTCTGGTCAGGTTAGTGGTCCTTCTGGGATGCCCTGACAGTGAAGTCAAACACTGAAGAACTTGCAGAGGTGCAAAGGCATGGGAACTATTATTTAGGGAAGGCTGGTTCCAGCAGACTTCAGTGACCATGGCATACATATGGCTTGATGCTGGCTCACAATTTCTCTTTGATTTTATGATTTGCATGGAAACTTTTACAGCGTTTTGTCACCACCTCTGTGGTCCCTTCACCTCCTTTTTTTCTAGCTGTGGAAAGAGAAATGCAGATCCACCTGCTTTGCATCCAGTAAGAATACCGGATATTGAAGAGATAGAGAGGCTTTGCAAATATGGCAATTAGTCCAAATGAAAAATGGGCAGGAACTCAAAAAACAAGAAACTTCAAACTTTATAATGCTAACGGCCTCATGGAGGATACCTGCACCTCACAATAAGTCAGAACAGCCTACTTCACTTGATCATTTCTAGCCCTGATTACCAGGACTTCAGATCTTGTCAGTTCAGTCAAAAGTAGAGAGCAGCTTTGTCCTGCCTCACTCACAGTTCAAGGCACATAAACACACACACTCTGTTTGATTAGGGAGGGATAAAAATAAGCATTATCTTCACCTGGATGCTACAACACCCCCATTTAGGTTTATAGAAGTTTCTTGAGCCCTGTTTCTTCAGACTCTCATACAGAAGAAGAAAAAAGAAAAAAAAAAAAGAAAAAAAAGTTGTTTGTGTAAAAGCTAGACAGATAAAGTGAAAGACTTGTACCGTACCAGCAGAGTGGCTTAGGTAGTCATGACAACCACGTCAGTGCTTATAAAACTTCCCTTCTTCATAATCTTTTTTGCAGTTTAGATAACACACATGCGAGCTCTAAAAAACAAATATCTGATCTACAGCAATAAAATGAAAAGCAAGATGTTCATAACGTCCAAAATAGTGGAAGCTGAGACACTGGCAATTGTTTGGTGTCATTAACAATGGTTTTGTCTGGTTTCCTTAGGGGCTCCTCAGTGTGTCCTGGCTTAAGAGAGAGCAACAGCCTTACCTCAGATTTGGGGGTGAGCAGGGAAGGAAAGGAAGGAGAGGGTTAACACTGCTTTTAAGGGAAGAGAATCAGACACTAAACATACATTAGCGTATTATAAATGTGTTCAAATTCTCACATACTTATTCTTTCCTTAAGCACCTGACACCAGAAGGGCTCTGCTGCTCCAGTGCCAACACAAGGGACACCTTTGGTGGGATCTGTGGGTTCCCACAAACCACCCCGACTTCAGCAACAATCAACATCCATGTTTTTCTTTCAACCTTCTACACTCATTACTTTTTCCTCTTGGTTCTCAACGTGGAAATTTAAAATCCCTCTGAATCTTATCATTCACAGGTGGAAACCAAAGCACATCAGAAATAAACACCCTGCTCAACTCCAGAGGGGAGTTAATGGATTTGCTTCCAGCAAAAAGGGAGTGACTGCTGTCAATAAGACAGATCACCATCTTTCTAATCAAGTGATAAACTCCAGAAAATTGCTAAGCTTTATACACCCAAGTCTGCCAAAGAGTCACAGGCTGCTTCAAAAGAAGAAAAAAGTTTGGCATCTGAACTCTAATAACCGATTACTTTCATGTGCTAGCATTCTAGTTAAGAAGTATCATTTACTGAGAAAAAAAAATAAATAAGGCTTTACTTTTATAGTAAGTTATCTACAGTCAACATATTCATTTTCTCTTCTTTCTCTCAGCTAAGAATAAATCACTGACATCATAAGAATTCCCAAATTTTATACAATACTGAACTTACGAGGTCTCCATCATCAGTCTCAGGGAAAGAGCTCCATCTTCTGGGAAACAGCCCTTCAGTGGTCAGGGAGCGATGGGTTCGGACGGATTAGCTGTGTCTCCTCCAGGATCACACAGCAAGTCTCAGGGTTTTATCAGAGATGTTTACCGGTGCAGGATAGCTCATCTCAGAAATCAATCTCCTGTGGGCTGCTTTGCAGATGACAGGACTGTTAATGCAAAGGAGAGGGGCTGAGTAAATAGAGACTTACCAGCTAACCCACTGCAACGAAAGCATCTAAAAAAAATTTAAATAAATAAATAAATCAGTGGGCACAGCAAAAGAACCACTTTACTCAGAAGCTAAACATTGAGGTGACCGAGTAACCCAAAACCATGATCAAGCTGGTATAAAATACAAACATAAAATAAAATACAATCCTTTGGATTATCTCAGTCACCAGCAGTTCCATAGTTCACATGATGGAAATGATGAGAAATTACTGAAATTGCTAAAAGCAGTGATGCCAAATATAAAAATATTCACCAAGTTTAATGCAGCGTAACAAATACCAGAGAAGGCATCTTCTCCAGCAGGTAAAGACTGGAAGTTAGTGACTCGTTCTACATACTGGAAAAAGCTGTCTCATGATTCAGGGTACTGTATTTAACAACGTATGCAAGTAGCGGTTCTGCATGGAAGCTTTGCATTTCTTTTGAACAAAAAAGCATCCACATAGTGAATTTTCTTGTTCCCACTGCTCACAAATACCACGTTCTACAAAGGCTGTGCATATATTCCACACACCAGTGATGCTAAGGAAACTTGTTAGGTAGAAATCGGTGACTTGAAAGTTGTGGTATTTCATCAGATGTGATTCTGCTTCAGGCAGGTAAAATTTGATGAAAGTCAAATAAGCAAATAAACACTCAAATCATCTTCCTATGAACACTAATACCAATTGTCAAGAATTTTCTGTTAATTTTATACAATACAGTTACTTTTAGTGTTAGACAGTCTTTCTTATGTAGCTTTCAACAGCCCTGGGATAACTAGCTTCATCTTTAGATTCCTGTCTACTTGCTCATTAGCTGCAGAAAGAAGATCTTAAAATACCTTCAAGGGTAACCGATCTTATTAAATGCTTCCACCTCTTTTTCAGAAAATAATGGGCCTGGAACTAGTACAATGAAAAGTTCCCTGGTTGATCCCAGGGAGCTGTGCACCGTGCTCCCGGAGTGACCTGTAGGGAAGGGGATGGCTATCAGGCAAAAAACGAGGACAAACAGTCATTCTTAGAGGATGGCCATCATAAAAACCTGTCTGTACCACCAGCTAAATGACAGCATGTAGAGGTGGGAGTTCTCTAGGGACACCAATAAGAGCACAGTCACTATTACTTCTGGGGTTTTTTTTAAGGGAGGGGGTGTGTTTTGGGAGTTTTGTGTTTTTTCTTTAATGATACTGACTTTAAGGCCTTGAGGTACAGTTTCACTTTTATCGCATTCATTTACCTCATGGTGAAAGAAACCCCATGTTGCTTGTACAGCAAAGAACCTATTTGAAAATGTTAGCTTTTTTTCTGATTGCAGAATGTCTGTGAGCAGAACATAATGTCATCAGATTGATTTAATCGCGGGCGATGTTTCATGACTGTTTTTCTTTTTCTGCCACGTGAATTGTATGAATTGTGGTGATCTCCTAAATCACACAGAATATTTTCTCTCAGTTGAAGCCGGAAGACAAACACTTCAAGAGCAACTATAAATCTTAGTTGGACTGAGACAGTCATAAAGAGAGGGTCTACAATAGGCGCTGTCTAGAGTCCCTACTCCAAGCAAGAATTGAACAATAGAGCAGCTCCACTCTACAAAGAATTTTCCAGTCTTCATAAAATGCTTTCGCTTTATTTTCATCCCTCTCCTTGTCTGCCCCTCCTGATTATAGACAGGATCAATGTCAGAGATTTATGTTTAGTTTAAATTTTTTGTCTCCTAGCTCCTACTCAAAACATTATTCTCAGCTTTTCCTGAATTTGGTACAATGCATCAAACTTTTGTGGCAACTGGCACCAGCTTTTAACACCTGCAAGTTTCAGACAGATTCTGCCTTTCTACAAAAGCCCTGCAATTTCTCTTTTACCACAGCAGTGACACTATCCATAAAGTCTAATGCAGCCTAATTTATTAAATCACAGCTTTTTTCCCCACCACTTCTTTACACAAGGGCTTCAAACAGAGGGAGAGAGAAAGGCAGATCTACTTAGGTGCCTGCACAGACTTCCCTCCCCGTTTCTGCCTCCGATATTTGGGGATGGGAAGGTCATTCTCAATGACTGTTCGAGAAGAACATGGGAGCTGCTCCCTCTGTCCAGAGCTGCAGCAAGGGCAAGGAGGAAAAGGGCACTGAATATCTGCAAGCCCCCTTGGAAATCCCAGCCTGGCATGAAAGGCTGCTGGCTTGTTGTTGTTGAAATGTGTGCCAAGTCATGAGCAATTGCCCTGGAGAGGAGAGGGAGAACAAGGGAGAAGGGCAAGAGAAGGAGACACTCAGGCAATACGCGCTGCAAGTGCCAGAGAATCTCCCTTCAGCACCGGCTGAGACATTGCCTCCCTCTGTGAGGTGCCAGGAGCCTGCTGCTCCTGCAGACAACACCTAGGCACATTCATTCTTGCTCCAAAAATAATCACCCAGTAACTTGCAACAGATGTGTTTCACCCAGTGTCCTTCCAGCCCACCATCTCAGCCTTTCTGGGAAGCAAAACACCCTTCCAATTTGCTGTTTGTTACAAAAATCAAGTGCTGCGTCACGCAAAAGCTGAGTTTCTTCAAGCTTTCTCCACAAAGTCAGGGAGAGGTCAGAACTGCCTAGCTTGCCATCCGAAAATAACTTTTTGCCAAGCTTTAATCAATGAACTTGAAAAGATCTGCTGATCCAGACTATAAAATACAATTTCAGCTCCTCATCCATGGTGCAATCCATTCTTTGTAACACAGATCAACAGGGAAATCCCTACTCCAACATAACATATATAAATAGCAAAACCCACTAAGAGGTATTTTATTAGTACTCCATAGTAACACTAAAGCATTTTTGCTCTTTCTAGAAGTCATATATTTGCAAAAGGAGGCAACATATTGCTTTCTCCATGTTTATTATCCATGTGAGCAAAGAAGATAAAGAAGAAAGAAAAATATCCTTGTCACGACAAGAGCAGCTCCATTACTGCATGGCAGGCTGAGTTGCAATGTTTTCCTGCACCCTTTTACAATGCAACTTCTTGGGCAACGCAACTCCTTAGATACCGTGTTTAATTTAACGGCCTGTGTAATGGTTGGGATGGTGTCACATAAATAGTGACCAGAAATAAAGCTTTTAAAATAACAAGTCACCCTATTCCTAGGGATTTAGGGCAGAATTATTTTCCTCTCTCAAAGGCAAAAAATCACTTCAATTAACTTTTTCTCCTTACCATTCACGTAACTTGTTCTTGGCCACGTGGATTACGTTTGAGGATGGTGTTACCTCCAGCCTACAGCCATCACGTTTACCACAGCACATACCAGGCCTGATTTTGAGTCTCCCCTTTCCCAGGGATGTCCCAAGGGAAATTTTTACCTGCCCCATGCCTGCTGGAGGCATGCCCATTCTCTGCCAAAAGAAATACTCAGAGGCTTCTCGGGAAGCTCTGCTGTGTGTTTTCTAGCTGGTGGGAATGACTTGGAGCAGACCAAAGCACTCTGCAGCCACAGGCTCGATGCCGCCAGGGAGTGAGTGCCTGTATGCTCAGCACCGAACACATCAGGAGAAAATACCTGAGAACTGAGCCAATGCCCTGCTGAAAACAGCCAGACATTTTTTTTTTCCATCCGCTTCTGCATCTCCTGTACTCAGCAGATGTTAAAGTCAGGCGATCAATTATGAAAAATAAAAATTCAAATATATTTACCCTGCAATTGCAAGCTCTGCAAGGGCCTGAGCATGTAACTGTAAAACCAGAAATTAATGCTAAGATGAAAAAGGCAGTACAGCATTGTTACTGTTGTGTCAGACGCTCACCAACTGCCAGGGCTTTGCCGTGGGAAGCACAAGGTGTCCTGCAATACCTCAGCAAAAATACCACACTGAGAAAAAACAAAGGTGGCACCCCGTTGGCTTTCAAGGTGCAGCTGACATATGGTATAGTTTGCCGCATCTGCGAGTAATTTTATTGCCCATTTTTGCCTAGTTGGTTCCCCCCCCCCAACATGACTTCAGAAGAATAATTAATTGTAAAGTAACCACAGGCTCCTTTTTGACTTTTCCAGACTAACACGAGAGGCCCATGCTGAAGTACATCCACTAGAGTCAAATATAATTAGGCACACTTTACCACCTCCCTTTCCCAACCTCTAAAAAGGGTTTTCCTCTGAAGACAGAAAATTTAATGACATGAAATGCCCCACATCACACATAGACTATTATTTCTTTCATACAGCTGCCCCTGCATTTCACATCCCACGGTGACAGCCTAAAGGCACTCAAGCTTCCCAGAGCTTCCTTTTGTAGAGACAACAGAGACATGCTGAAAGGGGAAACTGAGGCACAGAGAGGTGACTTGACCTTCCCAAAATGTAGCAACTGAACAAAGTACAGATTATAAATCTTGGCCCCAGTGCCCTGCTAACTTGCCTTCTCCGAATCTCTAAGCATCTGAAGAAGGCATAATAGTTTTCCACTTTACTGAAGAAACATTTGACTTTAAACCTCTGGTAGTGTAAGATACACATCCCATGGGATTGCTCCCATCAGGAAGATCTGCCTGACCAACACCTAGAGTGTGTAAAATACTAGGATTTGAAACAGAAGTCTGAAGGCCCAAATGCTCTGGGTCTGATCATTAGGAAATGCTGGAGATTTCATGCCTACGACACATTTCAAAGCATGGCTATTTTATTCACAACTTTGCACAATCTCTCAGAAATGACCTCCCTAAGACACTGCTCTCTAAAATCAGGCAACCTTTTTAGATCTTCTACTGCTGGACAAGGGTTCCTCACTGGGAATTAAAACACAGAAGCAAATGTACACCGCAATGTGCAATGCGAACATCAGGTATTGAAGCTTTGCAGGAGTTTGAGGCAGTGGTGCTTCCTATCCAAGAATTCAAGTGGAAGAGAGACATTGAGCAGGGGCTTCTTCTGAACGGGAACGCCGGGTGAACAGGACACCGAACTGAGTAACGTCAGCGCACAGGGCAGAGCAGCCGAGCTGTCCGTGTCCAAGGAAGTCTCGGCAACTGTGGAAGATGATGCGTCAACCAGGCTGATAAAAACAGGGAAGACAGTGCTGCTACCATGTGGGTAGTAAAATTTTAGGAATGCACATGGAAATATCCTCATGCTTTTCTCCCAGTTACAACAGCAAGCTTCTCCCTTTCTCCTCTACCCCATTTCCCCCCCAAAAAAGGATGGCTATAAAACAATGGCTTTAGAATTCAAAATACAAGTTTTTTTTTTTATTGTTAGATAGAGAATGGCAACGCAAAAAAATGAGAAAAGCTCTCTCTTAACTATATCAAAAGGCTATTTATAATAATTTGAAGTTGTTCACAGGTTGGTATGACTGACTCATACAGGCTGCACTACAGCCATTCCTCCATATTCACTAAGATAATCTAATTTTGAATAGAATTTCAAGAAATTCTGGCCCAAACAACTATATGCTTTTCCATAGCAATTTTGAAATTCTGGAAATAAGTGGAAAAACTGTTAGCTGTCTATCAGCAGAGCTCTTCTAGAGATGGGATAGTACCACCTTTCTTGCCATTTCTTTTGAGATAAACTATTGACGTACAACAATACAAAGTGCAGGGTATCAGAAAAAGAGAAAGCAAAAACTTCATATCAAATTACTGCTTTGGGGCTATTGAAGTTGTGCAGGCTACTCGGGCTCCATGAAGTTTAAATACCCACCAATTTCTGCAGGTAAGAAAGTAGGTATTGTGTTTCCAGGGAAAATGCTCTCAGTGGCTGTAAGTGATGTACTGGAGGAAAAATTAATCATGCACAGTTGAATGCATTTCTTTAAAGGAAAAGGATGGCCACTGTACAACCCGCACATAGCTCTGGGGACCCTTTTGTGCACTTCTAATGAAATAAAGAACAGAAATGCCGGCAGCTTTCTGAGGGCAGTGGGAGATAACAGCATTCTCTGCCCGCAGCAGCTCTGAGGAGACGTTATGTGGGCACAGTCCCCTACATGTTATCCTCGGCATTTTCTCCCGTCTTTCCCATTTTTGCATGTACAGACTGTTTAACTAAAGCTTGTGGAAAATTTGCTGCTGAGTTCCAGGTATTTATTTGTGACTGTATTTAGGGCACATCCCATAAAATGTTGCTGTGGAGACTAACCAATAACAGATATCAAGCCCTTCTTAAAAGGTAGTGACCGAAGGATCTGGAAGCCACCGACACCACAATAATATTTGGAAAGGGGAAGGAAAAAAGGAAGAACATTGCAATGCAGTCACATACCTCTGCTAAATATGCCTACCTGCTTGCTAAGCCAAAGTGAAGAGAAGCAGGAACACATTTTACAATAAGATGCTATAAATAAAGCACTTCCAAATAAGGGTTGGTTCACTACCGTTTTATTTATGTGGACGCCTATAAAAGTAGCTTCGCTACCTTCGTTCTGGATGTATGTAAACAAACTGCAGCAGCATGCTCTGGAGGCTTCTGTAACTGGCATTATTGCTAGCCTATTCAACATTTTAAGAGAGAGGAGAGTTTCTCTCACTTTTTAAAGGTAATGCAATTTGAGGGCCACTTACCTCCCTCTGTAACCTTTATCTGTACATACGTTTCTCCAGGGAAGTGTAAATCAAAATCTGTGTGTGTCAAATAGCTTAGTGTCAAAAGACCAATGACTCATATACTACAAACTATACAGAATCCCAGGAGCTTTGTGGAATTGGAGCAGCAGCAGCATGCAAACCAATAAAGCCTAACAGCACCCAGAATGTGCTTTTCCTGCTCAATCTGTTTATTTCGATTACTTAACAACCCCACTGCAGCTCTCCTCTCCTTTTTGTGTTCACTTAAGAGCATTCTGACAGAGGAGCCTGACTGTCAGGCATGAAGGCCATTAAGTGAATATGGGAACAGATTTAGAAAAACTGCATTTTGCATGCCTGTAACATGTACTGGCACCAGACAGGCAATTTTGAAGACTTACATTTTTGTGATTCATGCAGAAAACCTACCAAATAACTTCTGTATTCAGGGAAATGCAGTTGGACTGCTGAAATTCTTGACAGAACTATTCCTGAAGTGACAGGTCCCTTTTTAGACGATTCTTGCTCTTTGATGAATAATTCTGAACAGCAAAACATTGTAGCAGTGATTAGCCACTTGCAAACAACTTACAGAAGTGAAGAGTAGATCTGAGAAGTCATTTTCCCTATGCTTACTTATTCACCAGGGTCTGCTTAGAAGAAAATACTTTGGATTTGCATGGTCTGCAGCACTCACTGAAGAGTCAACCGGGCTTTTACAGTTATTTTCACTTTTTATACTGTTTTGGGTAAAAATGAGAAGACCCAGTACAACTGCTTTGACCTGTCACAGGACAACAATAAAAAGACGAGCACAGGATATGTTTCTCAGGGCACTATCTATGCTTACCGAGTACGATTTTGACAAAGCATTTTCATCAGGAGAGTCCTGTGTACCACCAGCTCCCTGCTGCAGATTGTACAGTTTTGCAGGAATAAACCAGGTGTGTTCACAATAAGTAATCCAAAATTCTGGCAGCAGCTCTACCAGTAATTCAAAAGCCACACTGGCTTTATAAAGATGTAAAAGGAATCATAACTAATGCTAGATATAGCCTAGATAACCCTACAGCCTTACAGCTGCAGTTTCCAGGGAAATGCTACAAGGGATCTTTTCTGGACTAGAATATGGTTTGACTTCTGTTCCTGTCTACGTAGTCTAGAAGAGCATCACAGACAAATCCACCTCAACAACAATGAGGAATCACCCAGAGGACTGAATGCAGTTTTAAAATGCTTAATTTTTTAAAAAATAGTATTGTCCTATTCTGCTGTTCTATGTATTTTTCATAATCATTTATCTTGCAAAGATTAAATGGCACTGGAAACATGAAAAAGCTAAACGCATCAGCATACCAAGTTTCCCCGGTAGTCTGAAAGGCACTTGTCTTTTGAGACTGCTTGATTAACAAAAAGTTATCAAAACCAGAGACTGTTTGAAAGCAAGTAGAGCAATAAATGAACACAGATCACAGAAGCAGCAGGTAGTTCAAACTTGTTTCAACTTTTCAAAACCATTTGTTTTGTTAAAAAAGGACACATTTCAATTTCAAAAATGTTAAACTTCCACATCCAGCCATGCACCCCTAGTTTGTCTTGTACCAAAGTGCTGAGGTCAGTTATGGCACAACCATATCTTACCTTGAGCAACATGGGGAAATACGTGTGATCAATAAAACAGACCTTGTGGGCACATGTTACTTCACGCTGTGATTTAGCTTAAGTCATACGAAAGAAAAAAAAAAAAGAAGAAAAAAAAAAGAAAAAGCTACCTGTCCAGCATTTTCATGTTAGTGACCTAAAAACCATGAAGTGCCAAATAGGAGTTCCATGATAACAACACACCAGAAACACAGATGACTTATCCAACTGAAAAGTCAAAGTCAAATGCTAATTTGTCTTTAAATAAGTCATTATTATATACTATTAAGTCAATTTACAAACCAAGCTTAAAAGATGCATAATTAACAAGATGCCTGTTCCACATTTATCTGTGAGAAAATATTTTTAGCTCTCTTGTGTATCACCTTTCCTATACCACGTCAGACATGCACTCCTTAACATCACCTCAAAGGTCCTCTGCTCTTATCCTACCTCCTGAGCTCCCTGAACTGTGAAGCTGACTGACATCCTCTCCCAGCCAACAATTCCAGTCTTGAATACACATTACTACTCTATATTTAACTACAAACCCCACATCTAGATTGGTAGGGCCACATTAAATATCCTTTTGGATGGCAGTGAGAAAAGCTGCTTTAGGTGCCTGTCTGATGATTTCCTCAAAAGATGAGTAAGAAATATCCAAAGCTTCTACATATGAGACACAAAAGAAAGCTTTTTGCTCCTAACTCAGCCAGGTCCAGTTTGCTCAGCGTTTGCAGTAGTAAGTGGACTTTTTAACCCCCTTCTTGCACACTGATGTCTGCCAAATGTAGGTAGCTCAGTCAGCACAGGTGCTGGTGAGCTGGGGAGGCTCAGTGAGTTGCACCGGGTGGCACGTGAACAGCAGAAGATAAGTGAGAAAGGTTTGAATACCGCGCGACTGTGAGCACGGTGTGATTGCACACGCCTGATCCCGCAGTTAACTCCCAAGACGCTCCAAGGCAGAACAGCTCTAGCAGCCGCCGAATGTTTGAGATGTGGCGTCACCTGGATTTCAGGGGCATGTGGTGCTGGCCTCCCGCAGGCAGGCGGGATGAACAGTCAC
>WHYT01017445.1:221408-292087 GCA_009806455.1 Tetrax tetrax | reverse complement strand
TTTTACCACCAAAAAAAAAAAAAAAAAAAAAAAAACCACAAAAAAACCCAACCCAAAAACCCAACGCAACCTCAACCTGGCATTTCCCTTTAGAGCAGCTGTTTGGAGAAAACAAAAGCCAAATGCTTTTGGGTTAGGGGCAAGTAGGTCTCTACTGCAGTCAATCACAATCCCTTCCAATCCCTTCCACTCCACAAAAAAATTACCTTTTTTTTTTCCCCCCACAAATTTTAGGGAATATTAGAAGGTATTTCTAGCTAGAGAAAACCAACCAACCAGTCCTCAGAAGGTTCAGATTTCCAGCTCAACAGATACTGGGTTTGCATTGACACGATTTCTATAGAAAAGCTGAAGGTCTGGGAGTTTTTTTAAAGCCTCCCTGCAACCCACCTCAAAACTATATTTTTTGGCTGTAAACCTTACTCCACTCAAGCACAGAATAATCACAAGTGTTTAGTTCAACTTTTACCTCCACCAACATACCCTAAGAATTGGGGGCTAAATCACAGCTTGACATTGGTCAGCCATCCGAGTTGAAAGTTCTTGTGAGTTCCTAGCACGATGCCTTTCTGTATCATTTACTGTACGTGGCTAATTATTCCCCCTCTATGCACACATTCATTAACTTCAGCTTGAATGATTGTTATGAAGAATACTCGCATGTTCCTTGGTCTGCTTCCTGTTTAGGTGAAAACAGTGATTCTTTTAAAAACATCTTTAATCGGTTCATTTCTATATAGGCAGTGTGATAGCTGTCTTTAAAAATAAAAAATAAAGCTCCTACTGTGCATGGAAAGGTAGAAACGTAGAGAGAGAACTTATGATGACTTTTTTTAAAAGAAAAAACCTTTGAAACTGGAAAGGGGAGGTAAAAAAAAAAAAATAGATACTCCAGTAGCATTTCTTGATCAGAAGACATTTATTTAACATCTCAGGCCAGGTATCTGTTTGCAGACATCCGTAGAGTCCTGGTGAAATAAGTGTAGCTGAATCAAGTGATACCAGCTGATGAGAAAATCTCAGGTGCTGACACAGCAGAACACCCTCTGAATGCCACAGCTCAGCTGCAATAACCCTGAAAGCCTCTTTAGTCTGGGCATACATACTCCAGGCCTTAATTACACCAGGTAGTTCATTCACCTCTTTTAGGTAGAAACAGAAGCAAGTGAATCAGCCTGCAAATCACATCAGAAGGTGAGCTCAACAAGTAGCTGCCCTGCTCTTAACACAGAAATGCACTGAAAAATGTCCTGTCCATGTTAAAAAAAAAAAAAAAAAAAAGAGGCAAGCAGCATCATGCAGTTACTGGCTTTTTTGTGTGGGACAGTGGTGGGACACGGGGAAAGGTGGTCTGCCTGTGACCAGGTGCTGAGCGACCTGATGCTCACTGCGGTTCATGTTCCTGTCTCAGGAGGGAAAGAGAACAGCTTGCAGGCAGACTGCAGCACTGTTGTCAGGCAAGATGCTGCTTTGTGCTCATTTTGCTTTTCATTTATGATGCCTGGTGCATTCAGAGGGAATATTACAACATATAACAAGCAGTACAGATCGCTGTAATCCAATGCCAGAGATCTTTTGCTTTCACAATCATGAGAGCTGCTCTTGCTTGCGTTAGTGCTATGCAGAGCTGTCACACAGCCCTTGCCTTGCAAAGCCAGAGATTTGTTAGTATTGGGGGAAAAGGGAAAAAAACCCAAACACAGAGACAAAAAATAATTTTGATTTAGGATTTAAATGGGACAGGCTGTCAGACAAGCTTGACAAGTGATTAAATGTCTAGCTGTTCTTCACGTGGTGTTCTGACTGGAGGAATAGGGAAAATGCTTGTCTTTTAGGACCACATTTTGCCACATAGTATTCTGCAACCCTCCTCGGGGAAAGAGCTGAGAAAGGAAGGCATTACTTAGAGAAATGAACCCAGCTTACTTGGATATGAACCCACATGTGCTGGGATGTGCCAAGCGGGAGTACAAGCTAGGAGAAGTATGGGTCTGGGAGAAAAGACAGATATCATGCAGTATCATCCACCTACATAATTCATATTACTTAAAAGTAAATTCAGGAGAAAATACTTTAAGTGGTTGAAAAATGCTCTTCTGAGCAATGTTAGAATGAAAGAATGTACGCATTTTCCTCCCAAAAGTGGCTTTCTTCCCACCCTACACCCGCAAGGTAAGTGTACAGTACAGCAGAGGCCCTTCGAGCAAAGCTCTGTAATTGCAGCTTCTGCCAGCGAGGGGTCTCGCTCCGTGAAAGAGAGGGAGCGGCAAATCCTATGGCCCCGAGCTTTAAGGGAATTCGTTACCATGCAAAATGGCTGATGAAGCAAGTCTTCAAAATGGCTTTCACTCCCAAAAGCACCTCATTAGTAGCACAAACTGTCACGATAAAGAATTCAAATGCATTCAAGCCAATCGACTCTTAATAGTGCCAGGCAGTTTCTTATATGAAATAATATATTTTCTCAGCCGCAGCGGCAGAACATCTCACCTACTTTCAAGCTTCTACAAAAATCACGGTATTTGCGTAATCCCCATCATATCAAAGAACATTTTTAGTATCAGCTGGAGGAAAGGGGTCACACTCATTGCCAGTAGTTTCTACCATAAAAGTGGATACAATTTGATTCTACATAAACCACGCAGGGCAGCTCTTCTGAGGATATCGATCTCTAAGTATGAGAGAAAACACTCCACAGAATCCACACAAACACTCATGTATCATTTTAAAGTGAATTACTTGAAGCCCTGTACCAACTGCTTTATCTCTAAACCCACTATTTTACACACACTTTTACCTTGAGCACAATCCTCAGGTTACTACTATTCACCCAAATAATTGATTTTAAGCCCATCACCAAGAAATTCCCTATACTACAAAGTCTGTTACTACCTAAAGATGACAGGGAGGATATTTCAAGATTTCAAATTGTAGCTGCTGTTACTTGATGGGAAATGGGACAAAAGCAAACACCAGCAGCATGCAAACACGCTGACACTAAACACACTGAAATACAGTAATATTATTTACCCCACAGAAGAACAAAAGACATAGTTTAATCAAGAAAAATATTTCAGAATGAGGACTAAGAATGTTTATCTCCTTTAGCTTGAAGATTTCAGGTATCTAACAGTTTTCTTTTTTTTTTTATACCTCCTTCTATAGTACTGCCCCAGAAGTCTGTATTTGCAGCACACGTAATTGGAAAAACAGCAGCAGGGTGCAATCTTGAAACGTGTTGGCTGCAGCCCTGGAGTAGAGTGCAGGAAAGCAATCCATACAAAGGACTGGCAGTATCAGTTTTGCTCTGTAGGGTTACAAGAAGGTCCATGAAGTGCCTGAGACTACTGTTATCAACAATGGCACAGTCCTGTGCAAGGCCCAAGACATCTACTTTGTATGCAGACATCTATTAAATACCAAGAATAAACTCAAATTGGCAGAACTCTTTCATTTCAAAAAGGTAACTTGCACTGCATACACAATTCTTGCTCCTTGGATAAGAGATCCTGCAGCTACTGTTAATAGCAGACTGCAGGCTACAAGCTAATACCTTGAGGATCCTAAAATTATTTCACTTGAAAAGATTTGCCATACATGGAAAAATAAAGGCTAGATCGACTCACTGTCCCTGTGATGCAGGAGGAGAAGGGTGATGCCACGTACCACATACCTGTCTCCACCTTTTTCAGCAGCTGTACCATCATTTTGGGGGAGAAAAGCTTTTTTTTTTATGGGAAGCCTATTTCTCCTCCCTTCAGGACTGCAAGGCCCTGATGCCAGAGCTATAAACCAGCAACACTTCAGCTCAGCCAGAGCTGGGAACACTTCCTTCCCCAGAGAGAAGTGGATGGAACAGACCTTGTTGTAACTGCTCTCCAGAAATCCTCAGGAGCACGATTAAAGTGACTTCACAGCCCTTTGGCATTGCTGGAGAGACTGAAGCAGCTCACTGTAGTGGTAAAACCTGGACAGCGATGCTCTGCACAGAACTCTTCTGGTGTAACAGAAAGCTTTGAGGAAATAAATCCTGCAAGGTCACATGGTAAGTTATGGATCCAAGAGGAAATATTGCTATTATTGCAACAAAGTTGATACTAACCTATATGCAATTATTTGGCAAAAAAGCAACTAAACTCAAATCGTTTAAACAGAATATGAAGTATTTAAATCTAAACCTAGCTACTCAAACTAAGATTCAAACAGTGTAACAAAATCAAGGAATAAGCTGTGAGACTGGGCAAAGACGATTCAGGTGTGAAAACCACTAATCAAAGCACAGTTTCTCTAAGTTACAGTAATGGTTATGGAAATCAGAGATAAATGCCACAAGGCCAGGGATTTACAAGCTGCTTGCTTCTTCATTAATCCACTAACTGCCTACCAGAGAATAAATCAGTCAAACAGCTGAAAATCTGAGCTAATGATTCTGTAATTGTCCTTCCAAACTGCCATCACATTTGGATCAAACAGCTTTCGCTGCTGTGCCACAGAAGTAGATATTCTGAATTCCACATAACAGCTGGCTTCAGCCACTTTGATGCAGAAATTTCTCTTGTGATTTATTCCTTCCATCTGATAATAATTTCTGAGGGAAAGAAGAAATATTGGCCTTCCATCACAGAAAGCTAACATAGCAGTAATGGTTTCAGAAAGAAAGATTATGTAGATCACTAGCTACACTTGCAAGTCCATGTGTCAAATCACCGGCGTGATTGATGCCGAAGGGGCCCAGCCTCCAGCATCTCAGCGTATGACACGGAAACCGCAGCTTCAGGGAGCGGAAAGGCTGATGGTGGATACTGGCTCTTAATCACTGACTTGTTTTGGGTTGCAGGTAAAGAGCTTTGGTACAACCCTCTTACTAGGGAGACTGCCCACAATTAACACAACTAGATAATCCAGGATTAATTTGTGAGAAAGAGCCTAGAGATGGCTAAACTTCAGCCGCCAGATCTAGTGAAAGCAGAGCATCACCAACAGCAGAGAGAAGCACATTTTGTCCTCCCTTAAGACAGGCTTATTCCTGAGATCAAGCGCTCATCGCTCTTTGATTGCTGAGGTGGAGCTTCAAACCCAAGGCTGAGCCAGACTCCTGCTGAACAGCATTTTACATTAGGTGAAGCAAGTGAAGTCCTCAAGCCCGGGGTAGGGAGATGGTTTCCCTTTGGGAAATGCTGGGGTTGACTAGGAGCAATGTCACGGTACCAAAGGAAAGTAAGCCTCTTTTACACCCTAAATCTCTTGGGGAAGTAACGGGCAACACCAGACCAGATCCTGATCCAGTACAGGTTCAAGTATTTCATTAACTCAGTCTCTGAAAGTCACTACTCATACCTGCAAGTAAAGTTCTTTTTTGAGGAAAAAAGTACATCTATATTATAAATTCCATATTCACAATAATGTCTCTTACATTTCTAAGTATATAATTGATGCCTGGGATTTATTGTAGAAGTAAAGGCCACTATTACAATGACTTTTACTAAAGTCATGAAATATTGTGGAAATGAAAAACTGCAGAGTCCTCTGGCACATCTGACTCAGGAATGGGCACTATATTTGCAAGTAAAATCAGTTTAAAATATTTATATAATAGGATGAATAATCAGAAAATGCTCATTAAAGCATCAAAGGATGCTGATATAGCAAAATGCTCTCCTCTGACCTTCATTGTTTTGCATTGTCCATTTTGACTGTTTCTTGTCTCCTGCCAAACAGAATAAATTCAGCCTTTGAAGTTGTTCTCCATCAAACTCCCCTTTCAGCTACTTCCACCATTCATTGCAAGGATCTTTTATCCTTCTCTAAGCGGTGCCTGCACAGCAGTGGAATCTTGCTAGTTAACTCGGTTTCACTGTCATAGGAGGACATCACAACAAAGATGAAACTATTTTTGTGAGCAATATGTAAAAGCAAGGAGAAAGCACAGCACTAATTTGTCCTTTTATCTGTATCAGACACCTGTAGTTTTTAGGGCCTGAGGTCAGTGATACAGATGATCCCTGCATAGTCCCACATAGCCCTCCTCTGCACGTACAAACGCTGAACCACAGGCAGGTTCCCTGAAACAGCCATGTCCTGGTGCAGCTGGGCTTCTCTGACACACTCCAGAGAAACTCAGCATTGGTTCTCACATAATAAGAAAGCAAAAAATAGCACTAATTTTCTATTATTTTGCATATATATATTAATTTATTTTCCTTAGTGTTTCCCTTATGTTTCTCTTCAATCTGGGTGCTAGGAAAAAACGTTAGGAATCAATAGTTCTATATGGGCAGTCTTCATCTTAAAAAAAAAAAAAAAAAAAAAAACCAACGTAATTACAAATGTTTTTCCCAAAACACCATGAGACTTTAACCAAGGAACTGAATTGCTGTGGTCAAAGTTAAATGCGTATCTTACGCTTGATTACGTGAGATGACAACCTAAATAAGTACATGTAACAGCTATTATTCTCTTAGTCGCAATTTCAACCAGCAGGCGTCAAACATCATTAGCTGCGATAGCTTTGGGATTTGGAGATTTTTTTAATGAAATATAGTCTTAATGGCACACTGCGAGGCGTATTTGTAATTATGTATCAGCATTCGGCATTTGGCTTTCCCTCTGGGGTGAAAAAAGTGGTAGATATTTATGTTAAGAAAAATGACAGAAAGGAAGCTCTACAATAACTCTCAAAAGAAAGGAAATAATAGGAAATGACATAACCACAGATCTTGAACTAGCACAAGGTGCTAGGAGTATATTAAGTCTGACCTTTGTTTATTTTTCAAAACAGAAATAGCTTAGATTTGTCATTTCTGTAGCACAGGAGGAGGGAAAGGTTAAAGTGCTAATGAGAAATATTTTTATTATAAGAGACCTTTGTTATAAAGAAACCTCAGTTTATTATTTTAAAAACCCCACTTTATAGGTTAAATACTAAAGTTTAAAACTGAAATGTTACCCAGCTGTGCACCTACCTATTTCCTTTTATAACATTATTTTTATAGGTGTCTTAAAATAAGCTTTTAATACAAATCTGCATTAGTGCTGGTTCTGTACCAAAGCTTCAGCTGTTCTGACTTGGATCCCCACAAGCTATTAAACACGTATTCTGTTCAAACAGCTTCACTAAAGCTATTGTTAGTTTTCAGACTAGTGAAATGATTTTCATATTAAAAATGAACGCAAATAGAAACCACTAATGGCCCATCGCATAAGCAATGCATACAGAGGAAGAAAATATTATCAAGCACTCGCATATATTTACTCACTATTTATTTACAAACAGTGTATGATAAATGTTTTAGGATTATTTTTAAAAAAAAAAAAAATTACCAAGAATGCCGTTAACACAATTCAAAAACTTCCTCTGGAGCCCCATCCAGCACCATACCCAGCTCGGCTCGTTAGGCTGTAATTGCCACTGCCCAGTACTCTTGCAGAGCATACAAGCAACAGATAGATGCAAAACACTCGTATTTTATTTGGAGAGCAAGTTAAACCACTTTAAATTCTATTTATGGTTGTGCAGGAGAACACCTTCAGATGGAATGCAAGAGTAGTAAGAATAACTGACAACTGGGTTTTGAACCACAGTGCTTCCATACCCATTCAATTAGAAAAGAGAGGTGTTTCTGCCCAAACCCCAGCTAACTCACATTGCAAACACAACTTTTTCCCTCAGTCCTCCATCATCAACATTTGGGGAACCCCTCTCCCCCAGTACACATTAAAGAGCCACCCTTCCCAGGCTCGCTCTGAGAGAAAGTTAAGTTTTTCACACAAGTTGTTTGCTGGGGCATGTTGGTTGGGTTTAAGACACCACCACTGAAACTCAGCTGCAAGCAGTCTTTTGTAGCTGCTCTACATACAAATATTTAAATATTTTAACAGATCAGACAATTACAAGCCTGATAGCACAGGTATAACCCCCAACACATCTAAATGCACAATTAAATCTCATAAAGCATAAACATATGCCATCGACATAACTTCTCTCACACCTAAGTCAAAGACACAGCGCCATTTTCCTGCCCTCTCCCCAAACGCAGCCATGTGCGCAAGGGCTGGCTCAGCCCCCCGGCCCCTACCTGGACAGAGAAGCAGTTGCCATCCTGGAGCCGCGAGGGAGCAGAAGTCACGCAGGCCATAAGTACCCCAGAGGCCCAGGAGGAGAAGTGCCCTCTTCGGCTGCTGACGGGGGAATGCAGCCCCCCAGCTGCAGGCGATAACAGTTCGCACACCCAACGACACACACCTGCCTGGCTCCCCGGGCAGCTTCACAGGGCTCTCGGGGGGCTGTGCTGCAGCTGAGGTTACTGATTTGATTGGGAACGCTGGGTGGCACTCAGAAAAGTCATCAGCCCACCTGTTCTTACACTGTAGTTTTACAAAATCTTTCTACCATCTTCCACGCGCTGGGTTTAATCCAGGCTATGTGAGGAAGTCCTGTTATGGAGAATGTTTCCTGTGCACGTGAGGGAGATAATACTCCATTTTCTGTAGTATGATCCTGCCAAGTGTCAGAGGAGCTGCACGGTATTAGTGAGCAGGAATGAAGGATTACTTCATTTCCAATTTCCATTTTGATGCAGTTTGGCCTGGACTAAAATTAGGTTTAATAATGCACCCAGTGCTGCATCCTTCTAGACCCAACAGAGCTTTTTCAACTCTTATTTGTCCTTCACAAAGATTTGCCAACTAACTTCAGCAAATACAGGACAAAAACCGCTTGTCTGCAGCTGAAACAGCGTACAGCCAATATTTCCCCTTCTTAGTTTGAAAATACTTCACTGATCAGTTCCTGAACACGGCACAAACCTTAGACCTCTCTCTACTTTGCTTAAGTCAGTGGAAGCTTTAGCACGGTTCAGAAGAAATAAAGCTGTCTTCCCCGAGCCATCTCAGATGAGTTTTCTCTGCCCTGACCCACATGTAGTACTGTGGCTGCTACATTTTCACTGATTTGGGGAAAACCACACGGAGATACAGCTCAGTGAAAGCAAAAATGGTACAGGGTTTTGGAAATGCAATGCCAAGCATTATCGCTGAACTCTGTATTGTAGGCTGGTTTAGGTCTGTCTTGGGGAAAAAAGTGTCCATTCAGTGCCTTACACATAAACGGGACAGTGTGGTGAACAGAAGCCTCTGTGCAAAGGTTTGAATACCTGTGTTGCCACAGAAGAAAAGAAAAATGAAATGTAGGCCTTAAAAGCCTAAAAATTAGTTTTCCTGGACTAGAATTTATTATGAACAGATCTTTTCAGCCCTAACCAGTGCTAAGAAAGTTAAGGCTTCGCTGAAGCCAGGTTTCAGCTAAAAAAAAGCTATTCCTTTATTTCTCCTTCTCTGGCACGAGCTCTAACTCCTTTCTGTTGATTCTGCCTCTTTCTTCCTATGTTAAGGAAAATAAAAAAAAAGATGTGCAGAGATGGGCAGGTTTAATAGTTGGGCTCAATTCCTACATTTTGAAACAGTTTTCTTTTTTTTTTTATCTGAATGACATCTGCAAATAGAGAAAACGATCTGGAAATATAACCAAAACAAACTTTGTGGTATTATCTGGCAGATCGAAAAAGGGTGTGAAAATAGCCTGTCTCACTAACATCCCTTTTCCCATGTGAACTCATGTAAAAAGAAAAAAAAAAAAAATCCTTATATCTCATACTAATAAAATTTGTCTTATGGAATGTATTCTGAAGTAATTTTCTTATATTTAAAACAGATTTCCTTCTCCTGTGTCATGCTGAAGTCATGTCAAACATGGATTTGACTTGAATCATATTTGAGAGCTGGGGGCAGTTTCAGCGCTTGCTCTGCCGAACTAGATTGATCTGGAACCAGAAATTCTTGATGGTGCAATCTGAGAAAACCACTTCCATTGCCCTGATGCTTACAGGCTAGAAAATCCACTCAGGGAAATCATGCAATAATAATAATAACAACAACAACAGAATTAAAATTAGTGATTCCCCAAAACACTAGGATCTCTTTCTGCTAGATAAACAAGACTCAGCTGGAGAATTCTGCTCTGATCTCCATCATTATTGATTGTGCGGGATGTTTCACTTATTCTTTAAATACTTGGCTGTACACTCAGTGTAACTTATGTAACCTATTAATCACTGTGTTGTTTCTTATTAGCAAAGAGACCAATTTTTGTCAATACACCTCTAATCAATATCTTACAGAAGCTGACTACAACTGCAACAATCCCAATACCATCAGAAGAAAAGCTTGAGTATCAAAGCTGGAAACTCACCCAAACCACCCACAGGCATATAGATTTTATCCAGTTAATTTTATATGTACAGGCATGACCACAGAACAAAGGATTTATACACTGACTACTTGCTTTGAATGAATTACTGACAAAAGTTCAATTCTGCTTAGAAAGCCGATGAAATTCACAGCCATGAAACTGATGCCCTGTTCTTAAAGACTCGAAGTATTGCATTTGTATATCAAGCTTTATTGACGGAACTCCGCGCTCAAGCCCAGGGCTGCAATAAGTGGTAAGGGTCTAGGAAAGAGGATGCTAATTCACTTCAACAGATTAGAGGGGTCTGTGGGGGTCCCTCATTTTACAAATACATGATATGCATCAGCAGAATTTCTAATAGTCAGCAGCTCTGGGGTGCCATGGGGTTGGATCCACTCTCTATGCGAAGGATCACAGCTGCTTGCATTTAGCTCTTTTTTATATTCTCTACACAGCTACTGAAAGAAAAAACTAGCACATCAAGCACTTTATAGCACAAACAGAGAAGCCTTGGTCAGAGATGCCTGTGAGCATGTTTGAGTGAAAGCCCACCTACGGAGCTGTAAAACATCACCTTTTAAAATTAAGTTGATTTCTCTCCGTCCTTAGGGGCTGCTTAATACAGCCACTGTCTTTAGAGACTGCAGAGCTCAGCCTCTGAAGAGCTGTTCTTCCAGACACATGCTGGAAATCCAACCCTGGAGCAAAATATGGAGAGTTGAGTGCAAAGATAATAATGCCCCAGTGCCTCCTGTCCTCCAGGGGATTCTCCCAGGAATTATGTTCATGTGGGATCCCGAGGCTTTAGTAATCCCTCCTTGAACTTACAGTCACAAAAATAATCCCAAGACAGACTGCTTTTTATGTCATCAGAGTAAGTGTTGGTATCATTGTTCACTGTGCCATACCATGGTACTGTTCTTAGCCCCATAAATACAGCATCTCAGTACACCACCTATTTCATAGAATCCTTTAGGCTGGAAAAGACCCTTAAGATCACCAAATCCAACCGATGCATGCTTACATCCTGTGCTGGAGTTCACTGGCAGGATCTCTACACATGAATTGCCAATATTTCACTCTGGAGACAGAACTAGTTCGTCATTCTAACGCCAGCCATTCACTGACATAATGCAAATTAACTTCTGTCTGTGCTAGGATTTGTTATTCGTTCAGAATGCTTTGCCTGCCTGCCTGATTGACTTATAATATTCCTAATCAGTGGACAACCTTTTACACTGTTAACATGATGGAATATTAGACGGAAAGAGGTGGAGTTAGCAGCTCACCATGAAAATGCTTCTGGTTTAGAAACATATGGTGACCTCCTAATTTAAGAACTGACACAATTGTAGAAGGTGTGGACTCAGTTCTCAACTGTCATCCACCCTCCCCTCAACGCCTGGCTCTGCCTCCCTCATCTTTGATTAGGCATTGACCTCGGATGGGATTCCCCTCCCTGGGAACAGGGAGAGCATCTAATAGAGACTGTCTCTAAACTCCTCTGGATCTCCCTGAAAATAGTTCAATAGAAAGAGAATATCACATTTTCATTGTGGTTTTTCAACTGTACAGCCTTATATATGCATTTTTATTTTTTTCTTTTTCATACAGGAGTCTGTGTCAGGCTGATGTGTTACCAACAAAGAAAAAGGTGACAACAACCATCAAACCGCTGCAGAAAGGGGTAAATATTCATATTACCATTTTACTGCTGTAGAATCTTAGAGAGTTTGTTGGGAGAAATGGTATGAAACTGGGTTAATGTAACTGAGCTGATCACAGGGAAGGGGCAAAAGGACTCCTCATGTTTGAGAGAGAACTCTGATTTTGATGCAAATTACCAGGAACTGTACCACCACCTAAAAAAGATAACCTGTGTTTGGAAATATAAAAAGCCATTAGAAGAGGCTGGGTAGACTGAACAGGAAAAAAATAGATTAATAGATCTCCATGTGAGCATAATTGATTTTGGGCATGCACTCCACAAATCCTTTACCAATGATTTATCTTCATTTGGTGAGTATAACACTGAGTTCAATCAGATCCTCAGAGAGCCATCCATCAAACACATCATCAGCAAAAAGAAGTGCTGCCTTCTCATTCTGTTTTATCTTTCCCTTTTCTTTTATTTGTGACTTAATCAAAACAAGAGATCATTTTTCTTCTAAAAATAAATAAATCACTGCTAGTTATTGAAGTATTTCTAGGTCAGGTAACCCACCAGTATATAAAACAATTGAATTTTTCCCTGAACCATGAATTTTCCCTTTCTCTGGGTTTATAGCAACACACTAAGCCAAGAAAATTTGGAAAGACATGAGGAAAAGAATGGTTTGGACAGCTGAGCAGAATTATTAACAACTTTGCCCCATGCATGCACCCCAACAAATTACACACTGCATACAGAAAACAGTCAGGCATTTCCAGTATCCCCACTCCCATCAGTCAGCGGTGGGACCCAGCACAATCACACGCTGAGCTGTTACAATCTAAGCAAACTCCAAAGCTGATAATGCATCTCCCACCTGCTGCAAATCCAGCCCTGCTCATCCCCTGCACACCAAAAAGGGAGAGCTAATGCCGTATTTAAACTGCTGATGATAAAACTCGAACAATCTTTTCTGCTGTAGCTATTTTTGTGCAAGGAACATTTTCTTTAAGGAGTTATACTTGGTGCTTTAAGAGGGCTCATCATTCTGGTAATGAACAAAATAGGAGAGACAGTTATTAATAAAAGGAGAGTGCCTGAATGCCTCAGGCATGCTCCTCCTGCCTTCAACTAAAAGTGCCATGGGAGGGAAGCCCCAGGCCTGGCTATCCTCATTTTCCTCCAGGAAAAATCGCTGAAGAAGACTCTGAAGAGCAGTTTCTTTAAGGGGTCCCTCAGAGACATTTTACCCAGACTTGGCACAGCACGGCACCAGGCTTCACTTCAAGCGCTACAGCCTTTAGGCTCCAGTTTAGCCCTGCTCTAAACCCACACCAGTACACTTAGCTGCCCGCTGCAATAGGCTGGACCTACCTTTTGCCTCTAGTAGCACTCTGCTTCTCGCTTACGATTGATTTTCTTAGAGGGAAGTCTGTGTAACCTCTATTTCTCTCGCTCAGGCTGCAGTAAGGGGCTTCAACAGGGTGTGGAAAAGCTGGGGGAAGCCATATGTGTCAGATATTAAAGAAAAAGAATGAGAGGAGAAACATCCGTAAGCTGCAGCCTGGGTTAAAATGTTCTCAAACATTAGATGATGACAAGGGAGGATGGAATAAAAACATAACAATCAGGCATGAAATTTGCAAAATAAATGTCCCAATACTATGTCCCAAGCATCCCCTTTTTGAATTATCTCTTTTTTCTGCACTTACTTTATTGTAAATTCTAAGGAAGAGAAATACAATTCTTTCAAATCACATTTAAGAAATGAATGGACAGCGGTATTTGCTTTTAGGTGTGCAAGCTCATTGAAATGGGCACCTCTCTCATATTTACCATATTCCACACGGTTTTTTGTGACATGTAAACAACACTGAAGTCCATCAGGACAGAAAGCATAAGGTAATTTTAGGAACACTTCTTCAACTTATAGTCCCACCGCCACCCACTCAGAGCATGGCCGGTTAGAGCAGGTTGCTCAGTACTGCATCCAATTGGGTTGTGAGTATCTCCAAGGATGGAGACTCCAAAACATCTCCGGGCAGGCTGTGCCAGTCTTTAATCAGCCCTAAAGTAAAAAAAAAACAAAACAAAACCCAAAACACATCAACTCAAAAAACCCACTCAAGCCCAATAATCTTTTAATTGGAATTCCCTGAAAATCAAGTTATGTCCATTGCCTCTTGCCCTGCCCAGACTTTGCATTCAAAGCAACACAGGGTAGGAAAGGGAAAATCTTTTCCTCTTTGTTCCTCAAGTTATTTTTATTTCAGAAACCTTAGCTGCAGGTATAACCGTCAGTGAAGTTTGAAGTCATACTGCCAGTCTCTGTGCTTAATCTACAAAACTGTAATGAAATGTGATTAGTTAAAATGAAATACAGTCCCCAAGTAATTGAGACGGATTCAGATTTAATTCATCTTTTGCAAAAGAGTTGGAAAAGTTGATGGGAAAAAGGTAATTTTTCTTTTATAAAACAGCTCTTGGCACGAGAAAGCTCTTTTTTTCCTGTAAAAAAATGACTTAACTGAAAAGAAATACCTCTCTACAGTGGGTAACCTGATCCTTCATGAATATGTAAGTTGTATAGGAATTAAATTAGTACAATATTTTCAGCTTTTTGAGGACTAAAAATTGGGAATCCTTCTGTGGTATTCTCATGGAAGGCTTAACCACAGTAGTGAAGGGCAAGGTTTTCCTGAGGTTTTGTTAAAGCACCCTAGATGAAACAATAGAATTTGAGCAACCAACCTACTCCTGTATTGTGTTATTTCTTAGATTTGACCGACTAAAGTGCTTATTGCTTCTAGCCAAAATGTGTCTGGAATAACAAAAGGAACAACATGCCTTTAAATGTTACTGATCACAAAGAAACATCCATGGAGGAGAATTTCCTCTTTCAAACGCTGGGTATATTTCTTTACAAATTCCAGGGCATATCGCTTAGAAGCTGATATCGACAGTCCAGCTTCTGTCCCTTTTTCTTTATTTCCTCCTCTCCCATTTTTGGGGCCTAAAAGCAAAGGTCTGTTTAATCATCAAAATAAATTCTTTTGGAAGAAAGTAGAAACCAATCTGATTTCTAAACCAAAAATACTCCTGTTTATGATCATCCAAAGACTGTGTTGGAGAAAATATGCTCTGTGACTGAGATGACCAAGTGTTTTGCTCTAATGGAGATTATCCATGGAGAATAATTGCATTCAACCTTTAATCTGCAATTTTGTACAGACAAATACATTTTCAATTGACAATTTCAAAAGGCCAAACACCACTGTCAAAACCTGCAAGCTACTAAACTTTAAAAAAAACCCCAAACTATTACTTCAAAGCATGAACTGCTCACTTAACTGTCTCTTGCATGTGTGGGGGCCTCCAGCTACACAGTGCCCTGTTAGTACTCTACAAAAAGGCAGTAAAATACCAGTTTTATTCACCATACAAAATATTCTATTAAAAATTACAGCTCCTGCCTTCTATTTTATGAATATTTAAAAACTCTAAGTGCATTTTTTATGTTCTTCATCATTAAACACTACGATTCTTTTAGTGTTGAATGTGCTGATTTATCCCTACTGAAACCAGTAACAGGTAATAGAAGAGACCCCACAGCATTATTAATTACCACAGGTGTTAATTAGATGTTACGCACGGGAACAAGACAGATGGCAAGACAAACAGCAGTCAGACAGACAGGAATGGCTGAGTACCTCACACTGTCCTAGAAAGCTAGATGATGCATCGCTATTCGTGTAAGCTGATGGGAAATGACCTTCTTTGTCACAGAAGACACATTGTGCTAAGAAATATTAATGATGAGACAAGTATCAGAAACCAAAAATACAGTAGAAATGTAAAAAGCAAGAAACAAGCAAATATTGTCTCAGCTCAACCGAGACCATTAATTGAAATAAATGAAACATCCCAACTGGAGAAAGAAACGGCATCTGCAATGTGTGACAATGATTGCCATTTGAAAGATGGCTAGTTGGCTTCCTACCGCTCCCGTTCGCTTTGGTTAATTGTCTCCCAGCAGTGAAGCACGACAACATGTCACAGGTTTCTCATGCTTTTTGTTCCTCCCCCTTTACCTGCTATTTTATTTTTAAATAATTGGCAGATGCGGAGCCTAGTTATGCATTTTATGTTAACCAGTAAGAAGAGGAAAATAAAACAAAATAGCTGTGAAAATGGGGAACAAAACCCAAGCCCTTCTGTCCCAGCTGCTGTCCAAACAGGCGGGTGTAGGATCAGGCTCCATCTCGCTCATTTGCCAGCCCTCTGCTCGTTGCCACCTTTGCCATGTGAGAGCCCAGCGTCAGAGGAGATGGGCAAGGTGGCACTGGTCAGCAACCTACTGGTCACTGGTAGCAAAAAAAAAGTAGCATGGGTGTGACTGGATCGAAAGTCTCCTTCATTCGGACATGTACCTTAAGGCAAAGGTCAGATGAAATGAATTTGTTAACATACATACAAACCTTAAGAGACTTGAAGGAATTGAATTTTTCTTTTGTATCTTTTTCTTAGGATTTGGCCAAATCCTAAGGAAACAAGAGCAATACCCACAGTAGGGATTTTTTAAAAATCTTGCTAATGATGCCATTTTTGAAAACTTCCACTTATCTGAATTATCTTGTTATACCACAGTTTGTAACTGAGACACTGTAAATTTCAACTGAAAAATATAATGAAGCAATTTAACTGGGTCACTAAGTCAATTAACGTGGCTAAAATTTGCAAAGGTTTCAGAGGAGACAAGGACATGCTACCTAGAGAAGTTATGTCAAACTTTAATGAGATTATTGGAAGGTTAACACGCTGTGATGCAAGTTAGGTGAAAAAATATTTCAAATGAGAAAGGCAAGTATTTAGCTTCTTTGTGCAACTGCACACGTGGGTTTGCAGGAATAAAATGAAACAACCTAATGGGGTTCCAGAATGTCACAAAAGTGCCAAGATAGCAAGTATCCAGAGGGCCTTCATGCTAAGATAAACAAATCATTTTCAAAACAGAACTTTCTGATATGAGAAAAGCCAGAAAGAAAGAAAAAAAGAGACAAAAAAAGGCAACTACTCATAAATTTAAAAAACCCAAGCTTTCATCTGGTGTGATTAAATTTATAGCCAGGTGTGTGTGCAGATATCCCAATTTCTGCTTTTATCATGTCATTTGGTCAGTCTCACAGAACATTCTGCAGTTGAACAGCATTTCATAAGCAAGCGTACCGAAACAGGGGAGCCGCACGCACCCAGAACCCATTAATCTGCACCACTCGGGTGCTCAGCTGCAATCGCCTCTGCTCTTCCTCCTGTCACAAGAGTTTGCTTTGAGTGCACGTGCTGGAGTAAGTAGTTCTTGTGCTTTGTCTTAGACACCACAGTAGAGGAACGGGGCTCCCGGCACAAGGAGGAAACTGAAGCAGAGCTAGTAAACACTGCGCGTGACAGCACAAATCCCCACAGCAGAGCTTGACTGCCTCTCTTGGATGAGAGCGTTGTAATTTACAGCAAGAAAACTCTATCATTTCTCCCTGTTGCTGTCCTTCTGGTGCACCTACTTGCAATCCTCTCACCAAGAAACAGACACATAAGCAGTTTTCCCTGCCAAACCTTTATAGGGGAATTCTTATTTCCCGTGGAAACAAGCTGAGGACTCAGCGCTCCTCCCTCCTGGCCATCCTGCTACCATGATCTCAGTCCCTGCCAGTGAAAGACAGAAACAAGAAAGAGTAAAGGAAATAATTCCCTTGAACTCCTGACAACAAAATACATCTCCTAACCACAAATCCAGGAGTTTCTTTATTTAATATTCACATAATACAACAGATGAAACTCAAGTTTTAGTTACATCCAAGTGAAGATGTGGCCCCTTTCTAACACGAAGAGATGTGTAGTGCCGAGTTGTGTGCTCCAGCTGCATCGTGTGACACTCACACCATACCAACAGATGTTGTCCAAGAGACAGGAACGAAATAGTTTCCACAGGTGCCCTGTCCTCCATCCATGCTCCATCCCCCCTCAGATAGGCATGATTAAGCCCACTGGGTTTGGTAATCGCATGTGTACAAGAAACAAGCATCCTTGGCTTTATCAGCCTCCCCTCAGTTATTGCCTGAATTACCACTTGCAGTCCTGCATTTAAATTGATACAAACTGTTTGTGTCAGCCAGCAGAGAGCTCTGCAATTTACTGCAAGAGACTGTGATGTATATTTTTTTTTTTCCTCAGTGGTCCACAAAGTAGGAAAGGCCTGGTCATGCTGCACACCAGCTTCAGTTCCCACCTGCAGCGCTGCATCCGCGGAGGGGCTCCCCCACACTCACAGATGTGCTGGGGCAGACTTTGTTGTGGCAGTCAGTTTTAGGATTCCTTCACGGAACAAAGAAATGGTGTGGTGGACTGTGCTACCTTCCAGTTCAGGCTGTCCAGAGCCTGTGTCTGTTTGCCCATCTGTGCTACGTATGTAGTGGATGGAGTATGTAATAAATGCCCAACTTCTGCCTCAGCTGAAAAAAGCCATGTCAACTGGATATTACAGCCAGCAGCTTACTTACTGTAGAGATTTATTTTTTTTTCTCCTTTTGAGCCTCTGCAGCCAGAAAAAAAAAAAAAAGTGATCACAGCTTTTCCTTCTACCCCAGAGGTATTTTAGTGCTCCATTTATTAGGTACCAGACACGTGTTTAGGCACGTTGCTCCCTACCTTATTTGTCTGGATAGGAACCATTGCATTTGACAGAAAACCAAAGAAGACAGAGTCAGTCTCCCACCACAACACAGTTAACCCACATCTTTATATCTACCATCATCTAGACTCGGCAGGGCTAATGTAATTAAGCAACCAACCTTGGCAGTTATCAGTTAATAAATATTAGTGTGCTCCAGAAACTTTCTCCGTATTCTAAAAGAGATAAGGTTTTCCACATTACCTCTAATGATTTGCTTTCAAGTTTTTCTGTGCAATTGATTTCTGCTGGGCCAGAAAAATGCTAACCAGCTGAGGACTCTACAGTGTGCATCTTGACAGACATATAATAGTTTAAAAAATATTTTTTCTATTACCTGCCAATGTTTTTTAGGTTTTCTTCATGGTTTGTAACATAGCTCTATGTGCCAATTTATTTAAATTATTTTCCAATATACCTTCAAAATCCCAGAAAATATAAATATATGGATAATGCATGGAGTGCAAGGATGTGTTACTCCAGACTATCTGTCTCCTTAGCTTCATCTTCATGTAAGCACAGAAACAATATGAGCCAAATGTAAAGAAATTGGAAAAACATCAGCTAAAGCCAAACAGATTACTGTATTACTGAATACATGAAGAACAAACAATACATTTGCAGTTCAGAGAGAAATCTGGAATTTTACCGAGATCTTATATAAATATGTGATCATTATAATCTCCAACATATTTTAAGATGACTGTTGTTATGTAACGTCTTACAAAAATCTCACATTAATCTCTCTAATTTCATTTCAGTATTGAGGGAAAGCTCCCGCCTCCTACCCAGCAAAGAAAGTGGAGGAAATTTAAAATGGAAATCTCCAGCTGTTATATTTAAGGTATAAAGCTTACCACATAAATTGTTTCATGGATTCTTATACATTTATTGCAGCAATCACAGGATCTCTATGACAACAATACTAACAAATGCTCTGAACACTGTTGCTGCACAATGCGTTTATCATACTTCAAATGATAAAACCATTGCACCGATTCCCTTCAATCATTTCTGGAGTGAGAAGTTACTCATTATGATGTTTTACGAAGAATAAGGTGAGGGGGCTAGCACTGAAACATGTAAAAAGATCCAAAATTTGGGATATTTGAGTACAGAAACAAATGCTAGAGTTCATGGTGATGTCAACATTTTTCTCTCCCTTCCCCTTTAGGGTGAGAGGCATCTTCCTGGACGCCTGGATAAGCCTGGCTACATCAGCCAAGAAATCAGCTGGAGCACAACCAACTGGGACTCGGAAGAACTCATTCTCTGGAAGCTTCTCCGTGCATTTTAGCTATTTTAGAATTAAGAAATAATAACAGCGCAAGCAACTTCAATTCAGATCTTCTCGCGCACTAATCCCGTGCTCAGGGTTGTTAGGTCTTAGCATTGTTAAAATGATCAGTTGTGAAGAAGTGCAGCAAATCAGTGCCTACTGAAATGCTCCCCTGCCTCCTCTTCATCTCCTGTAGATCATTAGGAATTGACTGTTTTGGCCCAAGATACGCAGATCCAGGAAGCCCAAACTGCAGTTCAAGCTGCATCATGGAGAACGTACCAAGGTAGAATTTGAGAAAGGAAATCTCCCTTGCCTTTCACTCTGTGCTAGATGGGCTGCAGAAACAGCCGTATCATTTAACGAGGTTCCCCGCAGCTGACAACTTCAACAGAGAAGGTGAAGGATGTATGAACCACTCATCATGTCTGCATTTTTCCCCACCACTAACAGGTACAGTTTTGTACGTGCCAGCATTGTGAGACAGGCTATGAAACGGGACAAAACACGCCACAAGATGCATGAACCTGCTCAGTTTGTTCGTACAGTGTGAACGGGAAGAGAATACCCAAGGGTCTACCATTAGTAGAGAAGCATGAATAGCTGCTAAACCCCTCTCCAGGCGTGTTTGATTTCATATTTGCCCATTTATTTATGATTAGCAATAATGGTGCCATTGTATAGCTATTATGTTTTTCTTTCGTGAGTCTGAAAGCACTTCAGAGGTGTCTGTCAGTATTTACAGTATCACTTGGAAACAGATTTTAAACATCCCTCTTTGCACATGCTGTAAGCAGCTCCGGAGGAAGTCTGAAGGCTCGAAGCAGTAACCTCCGTGGGACGCGGGTCACTTGCCACCAGAGCAATGCGCTCTGTGAGCCGCAGACACGCCATGGCACCAGCAGCTCGGGGGATTCGGGGTGGGTGAGAGCCTTGGCATAGCTCTCTGCCAAATGAAGCATTTAAGTCAGATTTCCAGAACTCCACTGCAATGCTTCAACCACGAGAGCGTTCTCTGACAAGATCAGCACTTAATTTAAAAATACCCTCTACTACTTGATACTTAACTCTCTCATAAATTAAGAGCCCAGAAGCTCAAAAATCACCCAAAAGAGTACTGCCAGTGTTCCACCTCTTACAGATGCTGGTCAGCACTGTGACACCTCTCAGTCCCTCTGCCAGGGCAATGGCCATATGCACTGTTAAAAAACAAGGGCAAAGTCCTTTAAATGAGTCATCCCACAAAAGCTTATTTTCTTTTCTTTTTTTTTTCCTTTTTCTGAAATAGGAATGAATTGCAAGCAGCAATGCCTGTTTCCATGGCATCCAGGGCAGCAGCCGATGGCCTTGTTATCACAAGAGATCTAATAAATTTCAGCAGATTGCTGGGAATTGCCTTTTTTTTTGTTTTTAAACCCAGATGACTCTCCAGTCCTGGAACATCCAATGTGGTCCAAAAGTCAAGTGGACCTAAGTTAAACTCCTCCTAGTGACAATAGTTTGGGTGGGAGTTTTTTTTAAATCAATAAATAAAACAAAACATACATCCCTTAGAGAGAAAAAAAGAAAAAAAAACCTTCAAGTTCTATCAATTTTTCCAGTTTTCATGGACTTAACAGAGCTCTAAATATGACGATCTGCTGAATCCTACCTGAGCAGCATCTGTCTCAAACCCACCAAAGAGCAACCATGGATGGCCTTGGAGACGGAACATCATCTCCCTCTAACCGTGTTCTCAGAAAGCTGATATGCTGACATGCTGCCCTGTGAATTTTTGAAAAGAAATTAATGAGCATGGGCATTTTACACTCAAATATACTTTTCATCATGCTGATATTCATTTCTATAAAACCTCATGAATATGTAGAAGTGTCTTTTAGTTCTGTTCAGGATCTTCCAGGCTCAGTGGTTTTTACATGCCTTTTGCTCCTAAAGTATTGATTCTGTGGCTTCCACTTTGATTTTCGTACAATTATAACTGATTGAACAGCGTTTACGAAACAGAGAAAAGCAATGGAAGAAAACTAGCTTTTCAGAGATTCAAAGGTAGCTGAAGACATCTGTACATTATTCCTTGTGCTGTGTTAATTATTCTGGTGTCAGCCTGTATTAGACTGGCCTGTAGAACGTTTATCCCTGTGGTAACAATCAGATTTCAAAACTGAGGAGAAAATAGAAAGCAGTATTCAAATGCCTCTAAGAAAAAAAAAAAATGAAGCAGTACTAACCACTGCATTTGAGAATTCAGTACTAATAAATTATTTTGTGCTAAATTCTAAGTACCTCTTTGCCAGAAATGTCCTTTATGTTGAGCATTACCAAGTTATTACATTAAAGGGAATCAATAAACATTGAGTCTGAGCTAGTGCATTTTCAGGTTGCCATCAAATGCACTGTACTCCGTGGAGAACTATGGAGCAAAGCTGCCATCAAACTTCCTTCCCTTCCCACGGCAGAGGAAATGGCGGTTCTGCACATCCTATTCTCAGGTCAATACCTGTTCCTGCATCTACTCCACCTTCTGTGTGCCAGCACCTCACTGATGTGCCTTGTGACCCAGACCCAGTAAATAACTGCATCTTTCCCCAAAGAACCTGTAAGTCAGTTAATGGATAATGAAAATAATAGATCCTGTAGAACCACAGGACTACATATTCCTAAAAACATAGCTTCTTCGTACGCTGAAAAATAAAACTGAAACACCTCAACTGCATTTCAAAAAGAAAATCTGCTCTTCCTCACATCTAGATATTAACATTTCTGTATGTAAAAAACCTGCTAAAAGTAACTGTCCTACAGTTAATTATAGAGAAAAATATACAGAGGTAAAATCACATCAGCCTAACCAAAGTATCAAACTTCACCTCATAGGAAAGGGTCTTTTCTTTGGGAGCTGTAAGAAGGAACACGTGGATTTGCAAGAAAAGAATATGTGGACAGGGAATAAAGGTGGCAGAGTGAGACCACTCCTCTTTGACAACAATAACTTGATCACTAGGGTTACTGACAGATCATTTCAACGTGAGAAAAAACATAAAATAAAACTATAGAAGATTTTCTTAGTGTTTTGGGAAACACTGCTGTAACATGTCTACATTATCACCAAGAGGTTAAAAATGCACTCTGGTGTCGCAGGCTATACCATATGGTTTGCATCCTCATTCCTTGAGGAGCTGCACACGTGTTCTGCAGAGGCACGGGGAGTATATTAAAAGAAAATACAGCACCAGCAATCTCCATTTCATTCACAAAGTGCTTAATAAAACGACTGAGATTACTCTAGTTTAGCACATCATTATAATTCATTTTACAGCCATAATATTCTCAGGTTCAGACATTAAAAGGACAATAAAAATGCTTAGGAGGTCTTCTCTCCAGTTAATAAGCACAAGGCAATTCACCAAACTTACTCCAACTTCTGGGGAATTGCCAAGAATGTTAATAAATTACAGTGGTTGAGGAGTGTATTAATTTTGGATGGTGTAATTTATATTCTGATACTCTCTAGAAATAGTTGCCTAGTCAAAAATCCTCACTGACTGATATTTTGTGCTGTTTCCAGCACTCCAGTACTTTTCCTCCCACTCCTTGCCTTTCAATAGACTTTTTCCCCTGCAGATGCAAAGCCCTCTGCTCACTGATACAAGACCGTGTTCTGCCTGCAGCTGCCGGAGGGGTCTAAGCAAACGTGCCATTTATGAAGCATTTTCCTCCAAAGACACAGAAGGGATGACTGGAGGATCGAAACAACCAAGGAATTAGCATTTCATTTGTTTTAAAACGTTGCAAAAACCATTTTGCTAGCACAGTACATCGTTCACCCTGCAGACTGGCCGGTCCTCCAGGCAGTGACACCACACCGCTGCCAGCAGCCAGGACTTGCTGCCATTTTTGTCGTGACACCTTCACTACTGGCTGAGCAAGATGGCATCGAACACCTCATTTTTCACAGCCACCTTGTGGACCTGACCTTAGCTAAATGACAAAAACTGTATTGTCTGTCCCCTCCATCAGGTTGCTCATGTTCTCTGGTGCTGTGAGGGCTTTAGACGAAAACTGTGCCGTATCGTTTGCCCTGGAAACATAAACCGAATCCTTCAGAATGCATTACTGCAGCAAAGGGTATTAAATATTGCTGAGGGAATACCGAGCAACTCCAGAAAAAAAACCTAGCATTCTACCCAATTTCTTTCTTCATGTCTAAAGCAGTTAAATCATTAGGAATTTGATATCAGAGAGCAAAGCATTTCAATCTTCCACAAGATAATAGTAATAACATGTGACAACAACCGTAATTTGTGCATTAGAGGAGATCAAATGAGCTGTTTTAAAGGTGTGATAGTGGCTCATTTGAAGTGGCAGGTGTGTGACATTTGGTCTGTCTGCGACACGGCCCTGACTGTTTTGCATTGCCAATGCAAATCATTGCGTTTGTCAATGGTCAGACATCAATGAGTGGCTGGTGACCAAGAGTGACGGATCCTGTGCAGGTTAAGCGGGGCGCCCAGTTCCTGCGATGTACATCCAGTTTCACACCAGCACACACTACGTTCCTCCTTTTCTCGGTCTTGGTAGGGAAAACTAGTTCCTACACCTAGAGCTATAAACCAAAATTGATGTTTGAAAGAGAATTAATTGTTTGTTTGATGTGTTCTGCTTCTCAGCACTAAATAATTTAATCCAATAGCACTGCTCCACGCAACTGATGTGATTTATCACAATTCTGTAGCAGCTCATGTTTTTATTTTGAAATTTTTGTCTCATTGATTAGATTTCATATGCTTTGTGTTTACTTGCTTGTATCTCCTCCAAAACACTTTCCACACTTCATTTTGTCTATAGTACAGCTCTACTTACTTACATATTATAACACATAATTTTATATAATTGTAGTATGCAACATAAAATGAATACAAGGTTCATGGTCAATTTGAAAGATCAAAAGCAAGACAAGTTATCCTGGCTGAAAGTGACTTCTGAAAAAGTTAATTATTCCTCTTTATCTCTGATTTACCCCTTAAAGCTTTCTGCTAAGTTACAAGGGACTTAAAGGATTTTGCTTTTCAGTCCTGGCCACAGACTGGCACAGCAGAATATAAAAAGCTCAAACAGCGTGTGAAAGAGTTATTGCTCCTATTTACAAAATACGGGGTACAAGTCCTGCTTTCAATTATTTCTGAACTTACGCCACTGAGTCTGATCCCCTATTGCCCTGCATAATATATACATTTAAACCTATACAAAGTGGCTTAGAAAGCACTCCTGGTCTACTCTGCGCACATTTCAGCCTGACATGACACTGATCAAGAGCCACAGGAGAGCCACTTGTTTCTAAAAAGGATGCTTTAGGCTAATGGGAAATATTATCTATAAACCTGAGAAAACTTTATGTGTATTTGAGGAGGGCTGGAGGGGGAAAATAAGCTGTATTTTCTAACATGTCCTGTCAAGGCACCTGGCCACAGTTTTCGTGGATTTAATGGGATGCACTTGGTTTCTGTTGAAAGTGAAGTGGAAACGTAACATTGGCTTCGAAGAACAAATTATTAACATCTCTTAACAATGATTTCTAGAACAGTATTAGCTCCAGAAACTCGCATAAGCACGTAGCAGCTCTCTGGCTAGAAGAGGCTAAGCACAATTGCATCGTGTGTACCTAGAGAGAGATTGCAAAGAGGAGGAGAAAGTACCTGTTCAGGTGTGAAGAGGAGGAGAAAGTACCAGCCTAGAGCCCTCTGGCTCCCTGCAGAGCAGGGTCATGCCACAGGTGAGCAGGAGAGGAAGGAGAGATCTCAAGAGCCACCTCTGCGGTGGGGCTGGCCATCTCCTGCATCAGCCATAGGACTGTGGGGGTTGTCAGCACCTGGGCAGGCGCAGGAGCCTCTGAGAAAAGGCTGGGGCTGCCCACAGCTGGTTCTGGCTGAATCCAACCAGCCATGGGCCCCTGAGTGCCAGCAGAACTGAGGTCTTCTGGATGCTTGAGATGAGGCATTTCCTCCTGCAGCACATCATGTCTCGTCCTTAGAAGGGAGTGGTGTGAAGTCAAACGTACAAGGAAGCCCATATGGACCTGTACAGGAGGGAGGGGAAAGCTCTCGTGGAATGCCTTGTGAGTAGATGTGTTGCTCTTACATGCAGTAAAAAATACCAGAGGTAAAAATACAGAGGTTCTGCTGTGTTACATAGCATTAGGCAACATGATAAGATTCCCACCGAGCTGAAATGTTTTCGTGTTATCTAATTTGGCGTGGCTTAATAAATAAGTTAGAGCGGTACAGGATGCTGTAATGCAATCATATTGCATTAACATGCCGTAACTAATGATTTTTATCAACCCTATAGGAAAAGTGGCAGTGTTGAAAGTAAGTGGCATTCCCAGCATTGCCTGCTCCCCCTTGTGCCTCCCAAAAAACCCAAGAGTATTCTTCTGCCAAAAGAAATGCAGTCAGCTAACTCCAGACATCCATGTGCCTGGTAGTGGAGACTAGTTTCCCAGAAATAAGCCCACGGATTTCACAAAAAGTGCTATGGCTTTTCATTCCAACAACATAAGGCTGAAATCATAAATACTGGAGTAGGGGGAACTGCTTGCGATGGGGCGTTTAATGGATTCATTTGGCTTCTTTGTTTTTCTTTGTTAATTCTTCATGACCTGATTTGAACAAATCCTACTTATTTGACCACTAATTCACACAAAGACATTTCTATCTACAGACCGCTTGCAAATTACACACTGCTACTGCTGTCTCCCAGTGTAAACAATCACATAAATTATAGAGTATGAACTCTATTTCCTGATCGAAGACTCGCTGGAAAAAAATGCAAAGTGCAGAAAAATTGTCACTACTGACCATCAATCACAGTGAGAATACTTATTTCAGTGCATTTTTGCTTATGCGTTCACACATTCTTGGTGCAAAAATGCTTTCCCATCTGCACGACAGCAGACCTGGAGAATGACACAGCTTTGCAGGCAACTCCTTTTAAATGGTACGAAATCACAGGTGTAAGAAAGAACTCCAAGCTACGGGGTAGCTTCAACTCAGTTTTCCTTTGTTCTAGGGAAGGGGCGGTTGGAAGAACTCCCATTAACTTCCTGAATGGGAAGTTTTTGGAGCACCACTTTCAAATAATATTAAAATTGCAAATACAATGTGAAGTTTGTGACTACAAAATAAGTTCTACTCCATTAAAATAATAAACAAACCTGACAGAATATTAAACTGAGTTTCTATGAAAACAATTCTCTAGGGTCTCTTGTGCAGGTTCCCCATCTCAGAGCTTGATTAGCCATTGCCATCAAGAGCAACCCACAGCCCAGGGAGAACAGCAGGCAGTCCAGTCCAATTTCACCCTGAAACGTTTTTTTTTTTTTGTTTGGTTTGGTTTCTTTCAACACTGCCAAGCTCACATGACTTCAATGCAAAACTGAGAGCCATACTTAATGCCAGACAGTTTTTAATCTGTGATAGAGAAGTAGGAAAAATTAAACCAGTAAAAAGTCATAAGATCAAATACCAGAGGTCAAGAACAACCCGAAAAAGACCAAAACAGTCAACCAGTTGATCCTACATAGATAATAAACTACTAGTAGCTCATCTACAGTAATTTAAGAGCCCATCTCCTGTTGCTCTGCCTAAGCTTGTGGTCGGTGGCTATTACGAATACTTGGTAGAGCAAACATTGCTCCTCTTAGACCCTGCTGTTTGTGAACCCCCTGGCTTGGCTGTTAAGCCATTTCCACACTCATCTACTGTGTCTACGATGTTCCTCTGCCCCTGACTTAGTGAAAAATTACTCCTACTAAAAAGGCAACCAAATGGTAAAGAAAGGCAGGAGCATTGTCTGGTACTGGGTACAGCCAGGTATCTGATGGTCTTTGATCTCTGTGAGACTGTTCCAAGTCGTAATGCCAGACAAATAAGAAATAATAAGCACAGCAACACAGTAACATTAGTAACGTTGCCTTTCCAGGGCTAGGATAGTGGTTTTGATGATTTAGATACATTAAGCAGATAAACCCACACCTGCTATTTCTTTGCAAGAAGTGGTGACATAACTGACAAGAGGAAAGAATTGAGTCTATATAGAGAGAGTGGGAAATCAGTTTGGTAGAATCTCATAATTAAAGTTGTGCCTCTTACAGCATCCTTCATCACATTTTGTCCCACAGAGCTCCCGCAGTCAGAAGGAATGCTCAGGGAAATGTATTCCCCACGTGTATTCCATGTGCGTCCCTGTGTGCAGATGTAATGCTTTTGTCTCTTGCTGCACGAGAATAAATACTTAAGTAGAAAAGAAATCGGGGCAGTTCATGCAATCACAATGAATGACCATGCTGTACACCGCCACTTGTTGTTCCCATCTATTCTGAAGTAGACTGCAAGGGTATGTGGGAACTTCAAACAACTGCAACGTGCAGGCTCCGTAAACCCTACGCCTACCATGTGAAGATAAGACTCAACCTGGCAAACGGGGATGCATGTAATTGTACTACTGGGTCTAATTTATCCATCCTAATAATACAGTTACATTTATCCTAGTCCCTAAGCAATAATCTATGTTGAGCTAGAAGCTAACACAGTCTCATATGCATAATTCAGGCAAATGATTAAGATGACTGTAGATTTCCTGTGGGTAATATTTAGATTTAGGTTTAGTACTGCTAAACTTTGCAACACATAGCACTGGTTTCTCCAGACAGAAGAGTGACAGAGTATCTGGTATACATCATTCCTAGCTACTCAGACAGTCCCCATGCTGCCTGGTGTCTCTGTTATTCTCCTTTTGCTGTTGGAGGGCTTTTGAACTAACGCGGCACAATAAGGGGAATTCAGAAACCCACACTCAGTAACAAATTTCAGATTTGTGGAGGGGGGCATCTTCATAGCAGTATGACAGTAAGGCAGTTACTCCACAGCTGATTCCACAACTGGTTAGGTTGTTGACCCACTAGTGAACGATTCTAATTCAAAATCTGATCCAAAGCATTTTTACTCTTATTCCTTTATATCTTTTAGGCTAGTTATGAACATAAAAAATTTCCACTTATTTCCTGCTAGAGTTTTGATTAGCTATCTCTTCATTGCAAAGAAAGTCTGCCTGATCTTACCTTCATATTTTGAAAAGAAAACATTTTTTCATCTTTTGTGTAAAGTTATTACCTGTCCCATTGTCAATGGTTAGCTTTATTTTTCATACAAATGTAGCCAGAACTTCTCTTAAAACAACCAAGAATTAAATCAAGTAGAAAGTCTGGCCTGCCAGTAAATGCTTTAAGGATCTGACACAGAGAATATAGCAAACAGTCCAACAGTCTTGAACTTCCTCAAGGGTGTATAAACAACAAACTTGAAACCTGCTGGTTTAGGCTACAGAGGATGGAGACACCGACGGAGAATTTCACCAAAATTACGTACTAAAAATTATTACCAACCATACCAAGAGAAGCACAAATGTTACTAGTATTTACTTTGCAAGAATAAATGTATGAAAATACATATTCTATTTGTGATTAGCCTTTTATTTTTACCGCCCACTATGATGAAACAACACAAATTTCCCTCTTGTACAGCCTATGAGTAACAGAAAGTGCAATTTCATTACAATAAGAATTTTTAAACTATCCTAGATTCAGGCAAGAGCAGCACTTCTGTTTAAAAATTTATTTCTGAAAGTAAAAATATTTTATTTTTAGGACTGTACATGTCTGCTCAGACATTCTTTTGGCACACAATTTCTGACTTAGTCTTGAGGCATTCTTCTTTATCTCTAGGAAAAGACGACAGAAGAGGACAGTCATACTGCATAAACTCTGTTGATATTAGTGACTCTCTACCTCTTCAGGGATGTTGGTTTGGGGATTTTTGGTTCACTGGCTTGCTTTACTCGCATGTGAACTGAATTTCCTCAGCGCAGTAACACAGTTCTTTCTCTGATCCAATTCATGTTTCAAAACCCATTGCTAAGTCAAAGCAAAACTCTGATTGCATTATTCACCTTTCAACAAAAATAGCAACTGACATGAAAATTTCAAAGGTGTAACGCTGACCCAAAACAATCCCTTTGAAATTTGGTAAGGATTTGCAGGACCCTGATTTACCAGGAGCTTTGAGTTGCTAAATCAGGGAACAGCTTCTGGTAGATTCTTGAAGGATCAGGCTGTGCTTTGCCAATAAGAACTGACTGCAGCATCTCAGGAAACACTGAAAGTCATTCTATAAATAGCGAAGGTTTCTGTTACAAAATGCATTTACATATATTAAGTCAAGATGCTGTAATTAAGGTAACCATTTCAGAGGAATGTATAATAAAGAAAAAGTAATTAATAATCTCCTACTGCATGCGATTCTGGGAAAATAATCTGATTGACACAAGCTAACAATTTTTTGCCTGTGGAGAGGAATGGTTATATTCTCATGGATTTGATATAAATCACTAGTAGTGAAAATTATAAGGAAAACATACAAGTCTATTAATAATATACTGTCACAGGTCTTCTAAGGCTTTACTAAGTATATCACAGTGTTTTCATAATTACAATCAGCTAAATACCTGGTTAAGTGAGTGATGCAATTCAAATTACAAAATTAAAATATTTGAACTGTTTTCCTGCAGATTTGGAATGGTCCTTAAAGGATCTAAAGTGCCAGTGGAGTGCCAGGATTCTCTGCAGTCAGTGATTGTCTGCTGTTTGCAATCAGTCTCCAATTTGTCATACCGCTTCCAATAAAATATTAATGTAATCAGATGAAACTATTTCCCTTCCAGCCCCATGTTTGGTTTGGAGTCAACGTCGTGTTTGCTATTGTTCTGCATGAGTACGTGGTGCTCCAAGGAAGTAAGAGGTGGTGAGAGAACAAAAGTGACAACTTAAAAATGATATTGAAGTAGCGTTATAAAGTACTACATGTTCCTCTGGCCTAGGCCACCACAGCCTAGAAACACCACCCCTGAGATCCCAGAAGCTTCCTAGTAGAGGGGAATATTTGAGACCACTACCATGCTGTTGGTTTTTGTCCAAATATTAGCAGTGCTTTAATTAACAGCAGTAAAGCTATAAACTATGAACATCAAAAATCTGTAAAGAAATTAAGCTAACTTAACCACACAGTGGCACAATTAGTCACAATTAGTGGAGCTATAGATTGTAAGTGATTAAGAATGAGTCCTAGATAAAGAGGGTGAATTTGACTAAAAATGTTTCCATTACAAAGATTTGACCTTCTTACCCATTAAATGTGAACATTAATTTGGAGATGAAAATCAAGTTACAATTGAACAGAGACAATTACATTTCAATTTTAGTTGACAGTAAGCTCAGGTTTCAAACCTAATACAGTTATTTTGTGACCTCGGGCACCTCATCTACAGTTCTTGCCATCTCTAAATGAAGAGAATGCTTTCCTGCCTTTGTGAAGAGCTTTGAAACCTTTGCTGAATTGTTATTATTTATGCCCACACCCCTGAAAGCATAACTCAACAAGATGGCTGTGTTTGCGCATCTGAGCCTGGATGGGATTGTGAACAAAATATTTACTCTACCTGTACCCAAATAAATTTTGCTAGAAATATTGCACCAGATGATAACAGTTTGCTTGTTTGCTTGTTTGTTTGCTTTTCAAACAGAATCCTAAATAAGACTCTGGATCCTACCAAAAAGTATTTACTTGGCTTTCTTCACAGAAGTCTGCCCACTGAAATCCATGAGACCGGTCACATGCCTCAGTTCAGGCTTCAGTACACATCTGTATGATCAGTACACATCTGTATGCTCAGAAGTTAAGGGAGCATAAAATACCAAACCAGCACAATTTAAGCCAAGTCTAACACATCCCACATCAACCTCACCTTAACACCATTGTCCTCACGTATCCAATCTCCTCACACTCCCACTGAAATCCTTGAACCTATGTCCTATTGACTTCCATGACAGGTGAATTACACTCTTTTCATTCGTTACAGATCCTGGCTATCACCTAAAGAGTTGTCTGATCTCATCCTCTGTGTTTTTAAAGTAGTCAACCTAGTAAACAGGAAAAGGAACTAGTCTTGACTGATGGCAGGGCTGAATAGTGAAGACACTAGGGAATATACTGTGTCAGGAAGGAAGGAAGGAAGGAAGGAAGGAAGGAAGGAAGGAAGTTTCCAAGGGACGGCTATATTCTAATTACTGTACGTGAGTGTGGAAAGATGCTGGCATTTAGCAGTAAAGTACAGGGGGAAAGAACACATCCAGTATTTCGCTAAGCAGTATGACAGCACAGCTGCTGGGATTGAGTGTGTTTGTGTAGCTGCAGGACTGCCATTGGAGGCCTCTTGGTGAGGCGCACGCCAGTGACAGAAGAGAGACAAGCCACTCATTCATTTCCTCTTGTGCAGGAGATGGTGTGAATAACAGCTCCGACAAGCTCGGGGATGAACTGTGCCAAGCTGAAATACGGCGGTTCTTTTCCTTTTGAATTTTCTGCTTGCACAGTCCAGACATCGCTTCCCACTCCAACTGCAGGCATGGCTCACGCATCACCATTCAAAGTACGCTGCCAAATAAACTGACTCCAGCAAGTGTGAGAGCGCTAGATTTCTAGAAAGTGCTAATTGCATAAAGCTGCAAATAGAAGAGGAGGAAACTGTCACAAGTATCAAGAACTTAACTGTCACTGAAGCCAGAGAGCACAACCCTAGTCCTGGAGTCCAGAAACACCTCTCTGGGTTTGTGTGTCAGTCCATACCTGCCCGAGGCTGCTGCAGGCTGATCTCCATTGCAGAGCTCTGTGATGAGGATATAGTCTCATGCATTATCAGATTTCACCCTTTTGGGAAATATTTTCCTCTCTCCTAAACTGCCTATACAATTCTGAAAGCAGGAGTGAGAATGTGTACCTACAATATATCCTGCGTCTTCACCGTTTGCTTGATGTGACATAAGGTAGTTGGACTGGCACACAAATATCGATCATCTCTGGGAGTGAGGTATTTTTCTCACATCACTAGCTCCTGAGAATGTGATGGAATACCCTCTCCTGTAAATAACGTGAATGTTCTTTCTTACTCTTAAGCCTTCTAGGTTGTACTGCTCACCTGGCAGCCAAAAAGTTCGTGAGTTTTCAGAAGTCTAATGAAAGCCAGTATGTACGTGAAGGTCACGTGCATGGTCACCGGAAGCAGCTGTATTTCTGCACTGCAGCTGAAATCTGCCATCATCAAGATTGTGTTTTAAGTTTTCTCTGCAAGTCCCCAGGGAGAATACTGCCCACAGAAGTGCAAAACTAGAAGTACAAATACAATGGATTTTTTTCATCTAGTATGAAAGCCACAAACAACATGACTGCACTTGCATAAAATAAATAAAAATGTTTTGATTTGACTCTGCTGTTACCAAGAATACCTTAACAGCTCCCAATGTATATTTGCAAGATTCCCTCTTTTGCTCTGCTATGAGCAAAAAGCCATGTAGAGCAAGTCAGGATCTGACTGGACCTCAGAATGAGAGCAAAGCATCAACTCTGACAGGACCTTGTATCATTTACAAGGAGTGAATCAAGGAGCAGGCAAAATCAAAAGTATTACCTAGGAGAAAAAGTCCTGAAGAGTACCCCAGGGCTACAGATAAAGCCGTAACTGTGTCAAAACAAGTCTGAAATAAAATCCATCTCTTAGAGAAAAAGGAACAGACGGAAAACCATATGAAAGTTGTTGTGGACTTATTTTGTTATTCAATGTCTTTTGGGTTTGTTTTTGTTATTTTTTTCCTTTGCTTAGCAACACTGACCTTTTGTAGAAAAGATAAAGACCGATTTGTTTTGATGATCCCTGATATAGTCAATGCACTGTCTAATGCAAGCCAGGGCAAAGCTTAGAGGTCAACCCGAGAGAGATTCAGAAAAGTTTTGGGTTTTTTTTCCTTTTCTTTGGCTTCCAACCTAACATGCAAAAGAAGTCCAGCTCTAAAACTTCAATTTGTTTAAGTCTTCTCAGTTTCTTAAACTCCCCTGAAATCCAAAGGAGCGCTGACAGTGAAAGAGCGGCTTGATGCACCTCCAGCTTTCAGTCTGAAGTGCTTGGAACCATATCTCTTGCTGAATTTTCCATATTTATCTAAGACTGTGATCCTAAAGTCATGACAAAGATTGTCTGGATTATTATATTACGAGTCTCATGGGAGATCATCAATCATATTCCAGAGGAACACATATATGTATATACATATAGACCAATACTTGGGGTTTCTTTTTTGGTTGTGTTTTGGTTTTTTGTTAGTGCATTTTTTTTTAAAATACATATGTCTGTGCGTGTGCCAATATACGAGGAAATAAATGATCTCAGTTCATAAGTAGTCTGTTTCTTTCACAGCCATGGCAGAAGTTCCTATATGGCAACTGTTCCACTTCTAACTTTGCTTATCTGGAATTTATAGCCAGATATATAACAGAATATTCAAAGTTCAGTAACCTGGACCAGCTTCCAGCTTTTCTTATACTGCTGTATCAGATATTATAATTTTGAGAAACATCCCAGGGCAGTACTTTAAGCTTACTCTTTTGGAGGTAAATGTACTGTAATTCTAAGTCTACCGGTTTGTCATGGGTTACACATATATTAATAAAAAGTCCATTGTGATGGCAAAAGTAAAGTGAACTTAAGGTAAAGCAATATAAACAATCAGTTAAAGGATGTGACTCAAGCTTCTCTTTTTTTCTGGTATTGTTTGTTCAACAGGAAATATGATGAGAAGAGAGAGGTAGGGAACACGGGTCCAGAATAAGGCTGTTTTCACAGGAAAAATATATTGAGAAACAAATACGCAACTTGAATTGCATGACTCAAGAAATTTGGTAACTAAAAACTCACACATTTTCTTCTGCAGAGTCATTTAACTGAAAAACAACTCACCTGGGATCATTATCAGGCTGTCCAAATGTCTCTTTTGGTCACACAAAGGAGCACTTAGCAAAGTGACAGTCACGTCAACCGTTGTAAGGCGAAGCATCAAATGAGCACCTCATTCTGACATCCTGTTAAGCTGCCCGGATCTGAAAGTTAACCCCGTGGCATTAAGTACTTTAAAGTTCAGGACAAGCAACGCTTTGAGTCTGAAGGAGCTGTAGGAAAACGACCTGTTACTTTTCTCTTTCTGTGAATGTAAGTACTGCTGCCCCCCTGCTAGGTCTGTTCACTCTGGACCATGAGAAGCAGAAGTGTTTTACTTCTGGATATTTGGCAATGAACTAGATTTAATGCTTTTGCTCCGTGTAACGCAGACATTTCCTTCGCAGTTGCTGAGTACACTACTGTATTTTCTACTTGTGCAGCATATGAATTACCTGTGAAACCAACTCAGACAAGCTCACCTTAGCCAACGTCCTATGTGTCTATGCAAGTAGTATGCAGACATTTACCCCTTGTTTTTCTCCACCAAAGCACCCAGTGCTCCTCATACTCTGTCTCCCATCTCAGACCTGGCCTTTTTACTTTATTTCTCTCAACTGCTTTCTTTTCCTCCAAGTGCTCCTGCCTCTATCCCTTACTCTGCACAGGCTATTTGAAAACACATTTCTCCTTTAAACAGGAAAACAGTTACCCAAGGTGCATGTTACCCGAGCATATCTCACGTGCTCCCAGCTGCTAATAAATTCTAGCTACTGTCTCGCAAGAAGTAAAGAAAATGTCTCTCACAGCTAACAACAAGGAGCTCTTGTGATTTTGTTTCAGCGACTCTTCTTGCTAACTTTAGCTATAAATTAAGACTAACACTAATCTCAAATAACGTGGTATTATACCACTAGAGAGATCTTTTCTTAAATAATAGCTACGTAAAGGCTCCCACTTCATCTCTAAAAGAGAGGGAGTTAGCAACGTTAAAGAAAAAAAAAAGGATAAAAGAAAAATATAGATCTGCAAATTGTCAAAAAAAAAAAGGCTAAAGCTGGCTGGTGGCACATATAAAAACTTTCTAAGCTTTATTGTACAGTGAAAGAGATTTCTGGAATACTTCAAGAAGCAGCAATGTTATTTGAGATGAATGAAAATGAAACATTAGGTTGTTTTCTCTGAAATTACACTGTTTGTCTATAGTAGTGGTGCATTTGGTCTTCAAAGAAATATCTAATCCCTTCCATCTTTGGCTGATTCTGTGCATGCCATCAAAAGAACAGTGGTTTATGAAGGGTACTCCTGATACTGGTCTGTTGTAAAGTCTGTATAAGGCTGGAGTTAAGAGAGAAAGCGAAGCTGCACAGTTATGCACGTACGTTAAAGCCTCCCCGTATCAATGTTCAGTTTCAAAGCAAACTCTGATGCCAAGCCAGGCCCTCCTCTATGGAGCTGGCAATGAAAAGGTAAACTTTGACTTAGTGAACCATTTCTGCAGAAAATTGCTTTATGCTTCACAAGCATTAGGATTCACAAGGGATATCAGAAATATAAAGACATATGTTGGATAGTTTATGAGACAAAGTCAGAATCCCTTAGCTGTGCCTCACAAGAAGGGTTGCAATGGCTCAAGAAACACATGCTGAAGTACCTCAAAGTTATTCATTTATCATGTCTTCCTGTTTACCAAAATCACTCAAAAAGAAGCAGCAAACGGTGAATGAAAAGAAACCACATTCCTATAAACTGATTTTACCACATTGGTTCATAGCCTCTGTTATTAAGGAGACGCTGCATTACGGCCATGGATGTCATCTCAATGGGGATTTCAAGAATTATTAATGGGGGGAAGGAAGATAAATAGCTGATTCAGACTCAGAAGTTGTTAGACAGCACTAGATATTTATCTGGCCAAAATGAAATAAAATGAAACAAAAACACTAAAATAACCAAGAGAGGTCATTCATGTTCAATACCGCTTCAGTGTTTTACCACCGCAGCAGATCTGACTCTCAGTTTTCCCAGCCCTGCTGTCCACAGCTTTCCATTACACACAAATAACAATCAGCCCAGGGTGCTTTAAATGACTGTGCACAGCTGGTAAATCACTTTTCCCAGCATATTCTTTGTCAATTTTCACCCTTAATACATATTTGACCTGACGGTCAGACTACCCGCTGACCCAGACTCGTCAGGATGAGAGAAAACAGCCCACTGTCAATCCAGGGCTCAGCTGGTTTGCTCCCTGCAAGTGTTTTTCGAAGGAAAAACTAAATCTGTCTACAAGTACCTTTTTCCAAGAAATAACTATCTGCTTGTTGTGCTCAAATAAATATATTTTATTGCCTGTGTGCAACTACTAGTTTTACAGAGAGTCAAGGAGAGAAAAGATTAATTACAGCATGCCTGGCATACACTTTGGAAAAACTAAGCCTCTCAAAATAAAGACAAACATCGTTGACTTCATTCCCTGCTCCCTTGCACTTGCTCTTCATGTTTCACAAGGCCAGGCAGAGCTGCTGTGCTCAAGGCTTTATGGTTCCTACCTCAGATACCGCAAACAATGAGCCACCACTCCAGCTGTTTGCACGCTGTGTGGCACCTGCCCGGAAGCAGAAGCACAAAGTATGGGAATGCCACAGGAAGAGACCAGCTGCTGATCATTTCTACCCTGGATTTGTACGCACAAGAGGTTTAGATAAGGTTGGCAAAAGCATCAGCATTTTACATTGCACAGAACTAAGGGCTAAAAATTGAATCACTCTGTCCGCGTAAACTTAAATAGGACAGATATTACAAAACTCTCTGCTTACATACAAATCTAGTTTTTCTGTGTTTGATTTCATTGAAAAAGGTTAGAGTATTAATAACAGAGCTTTATGCAATGACATGGTTACCAACACCACAATACTGTTAAACTCTGCTCCCCTGAAAGCAAAGTGCATTTTACCGTTAATTAGTGTGACCATGATTTCACATTCGAGTCATTTTTCATCCTTAAAAAACGTAGAGCTTACCAACAAAAGTTCTGATTTTACTACTCTCCATCTTTTCAGTGCTAGTTCTTTTTATGTCGACAGTAAACTGATCAAAGTCAGGTCATTAATTGCTTTTTTACAAAGCAACGCAAGACCCATTAATTTTGAAGCTGAGCCTACATTATGAATGTTCTCGTGGTTTACGCTAAAGATTGATCTGGTATCTATTTATTAGTGTAGTTCTATGTACTTTAACTAAAGGCTCTTTAGCTCTTCATACTAATGGTTTCTTCCTACATTTTTGTGGAGAAGTATTTGCCACTAACTTCACAGAAAATTAGAGAAAATTCAATGAGAGAAAACCAACTGTATAATTTAAAAGTCTCCACTGATATGGAAATTTATGCTTTATACAAATAGGTAAATGGCTATGATTTCAGAAAAAAAAAAAAAAAAAAAGAAGGATTTCTAACATTTTAGCCTGCTTTCTGGATCAGAAATCTATTAGCTATTTAGATTCACTCCCTTTTTCTCTTTTAGTCTTATTTCCAGATAATCTGGTATCAGTCAGACCCACTGACAACTGTTTCACTCTCATCCTCCCTGGCTGCCCAAGTGGGCAGACAGACAACTGGCTTTATTCACAACACGCAGAAATGTGGCCCCCAATATATCAGCTAAAATGTGTTGGTTAACTTAAATCTCCATCACACCAGAATGGTGGCATTTTATTCCTAATTCACAGAGGTCACGATGATCGCATCCAAGGGATGATGATGGATCACTATGAAGGCAGCGTGTGAACTAAGCACTGTCACTTACAGTCGTGTTTTCTAACAAACATTTTTTAAAAAATTACTTATGTTTAGGCATTTTAACTGAAAGCAGTCAATATGTTCTTAGTGTAAATACATTTAGGATGTGAACACCTATTCATTTTTAACTCGGTGTGCACAACAACTTAATAACATCATTACACATTGGAAATACATCGCTGTACATGATAAGCAGCACACTGTGGTACATAAGAAAATTAGATTGCACATTTACCCTAATCATTTGATGAGACATCATTACACCAATTAACTATACGATATTATTTATCTTTCCACTGAACTGCGCTTGCAATTGCAAAAACTTACTATCATTACCATCTAAGCTTAAGTTGCAACCAAGAGAACAAAGACAATTGCAATATCATTTAGAAAAAGCACAGATAACTAGAAGTCTTACAGAGAAAGGGGGCTGGGATGACATGTAATTTTTCAATATCTATGTAAATCAGTCATTCAGATGCTGATGCAATCCTATCACTTCCTTTAATGACACTCATGTCACTGGATTGTCCTTCCATGAATTTCATGATACTGATCCAGTTTCTCCCCTTTTCCTAACTCCAGAGCCCCAAAATGGGCACACTGAAGGCCAGCAGACATTCCCCCCACTCATCCTCTGCTAACACATTCACATTAAACTTCCTTACTGTAACCTCACTACTTTGCTTTCCTAATTCTTCCATTCTTTGCAGATAATGGTCCCTATTTTGCTAAGTGAAAGCCTCACCTGCCTCAGCAAAATTCCCAACCGAAATGCCTTAAACTCAATCAATAAAAGTGAGTTTTGTAGAACATTTGAATTAATGAGGCACTGTTAAAAATTCAGTGGTTTCACTCACCATGCAAATGAGCTCTAATATGCTGTACTTGGGGTACAATCCTTACGGCACTACAAGAAGTAGTGGGCTGAATGGTCCCGTTGTGCATTCGGGTGGCAGCTCCCACCTTCGACAGCTGACTGACAGAATTATTCCAGATAGCCAAGCACATCTTCTGAAAACTAGGTAAATAGAGACATTCCCAGGAAAACTGACCTTCAAGCCCTGTGTACTACTTAGTGCTTAATAAGTTTTGGTAGCAGTAGCAACAAATATATCTAAGAAATGTCCTGTGGAACTTACCACTGTAAGTTAGCTATATCTGCAAACAATAGAGGGCAGAAATTTTGCCCCCCAAAATATGTTATCCTTTTAAATATAGGCTATTATTATTTTTATTTTAATTATTACTATTATTATTATTTTAAATATAGGCTATAGGCCTACTTAGCACCCAGGAATTCATCATACATTGGACATGTGAGTGCCGGTATATAAAACCAGTTACTCTACTTGCCTACACCACAGCAGCCCTGCAGAGTAAGATGGCCGTGCCCGCAGAAACTACCGCCTGATGGTTACTCTTTTCTCTAACAAGGCTTGTGTACAGGTTTTCACAGCCCAGATTAATCCACAGATTAATCCACAACGCATGTTTTTGCCTTGCTGCTTCATTTATCATGCAAGTATGGCCTTGACCCTGGCTGCAGTGAGGCTGGGGCCAAGAAAGCAGTCGGGCTACTTCAAGTGTCTCTAAATATCTGAAGCCCAAACCCAAATGCAGATCTCTGCCTGCCTTTAATACTCATTGACAGGAAAAAAAAATAATTTAACTACAATAATTTATTTTGAAAACCACCTTTTGTCAGAGCAGAATCAACTGTGAACACTGCTTATCAAGACCATTTACCCGACAAGTCACTCCCTATTAATAAGAGATACCTGTAATTGATATTTAATGGGAATCCTGGCAATGCTATTTGAAAGCTGCTTTTGCCCCTAGTTGTTTTTGCGTTTAGAAACACACTGCTGTCAAACTCTTCAGTCTGATAGTCACTGGTGGAATAAGTATTTTGGAATTCTCTTTTTGTCCCCTGGTTCGATGGAAGTAGAAGCGGGATGATGACTGCGCAGCTCAGCTGTACTTGCAGCTTTTTGATCTTGCGCTTTGGTTCAGATTTTTGATCTTTGATTCCCACGCCTGTTTTCTTGCCTGACTGCTTGTTAACAGCAGTGCCCAGGACAGTTGTTCTCGCTGAAGGAATTCACCAAGACCTAACGTTGCCTCTCTATTTATGCTTTCCCTCCCTTGATCCTACCCTTTCACATCGTGTGCTATCCAGAGCACGTTGCCGGAACTGGCCTTCCAAAATCTGAAATGATTTAACGTAGCATACAAAATGTCATCTCTACCATTATATGTAAAACAGGAAAAATATGCAAGCACAGAGAATTATCCTTGGAAGACATCCAAAGAAAGATATTTTTCTTTTAAACACACAGGCTGTATGGCACCCAGGGTAAGTACTAGGGGAGTTTCTGCTTCCAATTTCTTTACTCTTATGAGGCGTGAGCTCTTCACACTGGGCCTCTGAGTTTCTGCAAGGCACTTGATAAAGCAGCTGATGGAGAAAGTAAGAGAGACTGTATGAGGCTTCTGGGGTGAACTTTATGCCAAAAACCACCACAGGAATGGCTTTTTGTCTCCCCATTCTACTACGTGTGCCTGCAGCCTAACCTGGACCACAGCATCACAGATATAGCCTGAATACCTACAAGAGGATTCAGCTAGGGAAAAAAAAAAAAACCAACAAACCCACAGGCATTAAATAGCTATAAGTAGTATCACACACATAAAAATGTCTGCAGACATGTATAGTGTGTGTGTGTCTACATACAGTCAACATTTATTATTGTTTTTTAGACTGTATCTATAATGCCTTGAAGAACCTGGATAACCCAGATGTTCACATACTTGGGAAAAGGAAAAAATGTTACAGGTAGTTGCTGTTTCCTTCACAGCCATGTCCTACTTTGTGATTTGCTCAACAGACAATACTGAATGAGGGGGGAACAACCAACCAGAAATCTCTGCCCTAAATAGTTTCCAAAACATCTGCCAATCATCTACTCTGAGTTATGTTCCCATGTTGACTACAAATTGAATGATATAATGAAGCTGACTGCCTCCAGAGAAATCAAAAGATGAAGGCTCAGCAGAATATTTGATGATCTACGTGGGGTTCAGGACAGTCAGACCCAGAAGAACAAAACCCATTCCCTGTGCACCGAGACTGTGGTTCTCTCTGAACCACCCTCCCAGTGCCACTGGGAGCCTGGCTAATCTCAACCTACTAACATCTTCAGTTGCTACTGGAAAAGGTGAAGTAATCCATTTGCCAAATTGGTGAGAAAAGGAAGGCAATTGTCAGAGAAAAATTCTGTCTGACACTGCTTCTCTTCAGAGAAAAGCATGAAAAGGAGAGTTATAGATGTTTAAACACCACCGAGTGTCGTAATACAGCAGAGGATTGCTTCTTCAAGTATGAACAAATGAACTGATAATTTTAAAGGAATCAAAATAAGCTTGTGAGTCACTAAAAAGTGAAATTTTCAAAACATTTTTTTTTCCCCAACACCCCTCAGTGAAAACTCATTCTCTTCTCTCTTAGTCTTACTAAGGAAAGACATTCTGGCTTTCTTCCAGGGATCCTTTGGCTTTCAGCGACGAAAAGAGCAGGAAAAGAAAGAGGAACGGGAAGCCTCACAAAAAGGAGGAATCCTGGACTTGGCATATCAACCCTCGCCGTCAACGCAGCACCTGCCAGCGCAGCACTAATCCATGTGTTAGACCATGTCCTGCCTCCTGCTCTTTCCCCCGGGTGACAGATATCTTTATCTGCACAGTTTCGTAGCCATCTGTTAACTGGGCGAGCAACACCACCCTGCGCTCCCATTAAAGCCTCAGCCTGGGTATTTAAGGCCAAAGGATAATTAAGATGCTATTTGAAAGAGAAACCCAAAACAAGATGGGTATGAGAAGGACGAGCCATTCTGAGGTCAATTCCCACAAACAGCACTAATGATCTTCTGAATAATGAATTGGGGAAGTGCAGCAGCTGGTGCAGGAGAAGCAGGAGTTAGTGTGAATACAGTCAGTCTGGCTGCCAAATTAACAACAACAAAACCAAATTAACCAGTATCTAAAAAGGGTATGTTCTGCTTAAATGGCAATGCTGATAGATCTTTGTCTCAAAAGCTGTTTCAGTTACATTTAATAATTGCCTTGTGTAAAATAAATCTTTCTCTCTTGTTTCACTTTTCAATGGCTGAAATATTACCATAAAGGTCCTGAAAATCTGAAAAAGCGATTAGTGCTGGCTTCTTCTAGGTTCTTGTTAACTCTGGTAAACAACTGATTGTATCACACAATGATCAGAGAATGATGAAACACCCAGGCCAGCTTCTCCCAAATCCTGTAGCATGGATGAGGCAAATACAGGCTTGGAGAATACCACCAGGAGAAGGTGTGGGAGAAAATCTTTTCCATCAAATGTCAATAAGCTTGCTGTTGTTGAGGAAGTCCTTTCTGGAACAGACCAGGAGCACTTTTACTATTCATTTTCTCAGAGAAATTACCCTAAAAACTAAGCACGGGGTGTCTGGTGTTTTTTTTAAAGCTTCAGTTAGGGAAGGAGGGAAGGCATCTCTAGTCAAGTTTAAACGTGTTTAAATGTCACTTGCCTGCATGGGATTCTGGGATTACTGCCTATTGGGCTGTGTGCTATCAATGCATACTGTGACTTCAAGTCAGAAAACATGGAAAAAAGCAATGATAATGAGTACAACGTTGCAGATTCCTGGTGCTTTGCAGACATATGCTCTTTTTTCTGTTGCTGTCTGAGCAGAAGTAGCACAGGAATTACATGAAAGAGATTCACCTTTTGTACTCAAAGAGATGTTATTTTTAAAAAAAGGCCTAAGGTGTCCTCTTGAGTCCAGTGCCCCTCTGAAGTTCTGCAAAGTCAGGAAAGGTGAGCAAGCGATCTGCTTCTTCAGTTCTGGGTTCACTGCAAGTATTGACATACATCCTTTTCCTCAGTGGGCCATCCAAAACTTGCCAGGATGTTTTGCAAGTAGAAAACCTTCTCCCAGTGAGGAAGTTCAGGCTTTTAGAAGCCAACAGACAAACTAAGAGTAGAATTCATTAAGATTAGGTAAAAATTGCTACTTTGATGCATCTTTTCCAATTTTTTCACAAAATACCACTGGGAGTCTAAGTTGGCAGGAGTATATTTAGCATTACATCTCCCTGGAACAAATTATTACTTTATAATTCAGGAATACAGGATCTTTAACTGAAGTTCTTATAACCAGTGAGGTTGCGGAAGATGTCCAACATGCCACTTTGGACATACTACTCTTTCAATTTGGACAGCTTCCACCGTATTTTGAAAAAAAAAACCTCAAAATTTCAGATTTGTATTTTCTATTTTCAAATGAAAAAATGTATCTGCATGGTACAACCCCAACTCCGTGAGCTAAGAAGTTTCTTTTACTAAGGCAAGGTAAACAGAGCTTTTGTCGTCCATTCATTTATTCAGCTCTTATCCCTTGGGGCTAAGCCATCTCTCTTCTGTGCACAGCTCTGCTGCTCATTTTAGCAATTTGCTTATCTTTAGACACTGTATTAAGTTTACTGTTGGAAATCCAGAATTTTAGAACTCAGAGGATGCAATCATTCATTATCCTTGATATTATCCACTAATCCAAACCCTATCTCTCATCTGCTTACAGGCTAGTCTAATGCCGCTCCATCACACCTTATCTGAGTGAGTCTTATTTCGACTCTTAGTGCAGTCAAAAGAACTGTACCTGTACTGCAGACCGTGTCCTTTTACATTTAAGAAGAATGCAAAATAAAATGAGGTAGAGGATGTAGATGCAGAGAATTAAATTAGGGAGAATAACTGTAAGGAGTTTGTGCTCTCCCTTGCTGTACCTTGGAGATTACGGATGAGGTTTGAAGCTTCAGGAAACGTATGTGGAAGTGTCAAACGTTTGACACCCTTCCCTTTTGGAAGCAAGATGCGAAGCACGTTTGTCATATCCCATTATGAAAAGCACCTAATTCAACTGATGTGATAGAATGCAAATTGTTTAAGTGGCCACTGTCTCCCTGGGGTATAGCAATGGCACTGTGGGGAGCTGATTATCGAGGCTTCTTGTACATGCTGCACAGCGCCCAGGAGAGCTCTACTAAGGGGGTTTTGCCTCCCTGTCAGGTGCTGTGTTGAGCTGACTTTTGAGTTAACATAAATTATTCATGTCCCTTTTATCAGTTGTTACCCTTACTTTGTCCTCTGCTTGATTTTGGTTCCAGCTGCCACATTCCCTGGTGTCTTTCCAGTATAAATGATAAAGTGATGTTCAAAGCACAATTATAGTTCTTTGACTTTTGCTAACAACTTCATAGATTTCAGTACTTTAATATTAATATATCTTAGGGTTAAATTACAGGAATTATGATTGTTGTTTTATGATCATGAAGAATACTCTAAATTCTTTCTGCTCTATTGGAGCTCTGAAATGATTTCTATATTTTTAAATCCCAATAATTATTTCTCAGATACAAAGGAATTTTTCAGTGGCTTCCTTCTGCCTTTTCTTTACCTTTTCAGTTTGTAATAATATACTTTACTAAGTAATGCCCATTAGTAACGTGTATATCCTATTGTAAAACATATAAAAGAGAGTACAAACTACTATTATAAGCCTATCACAGCAAAAATGTTTGGGATTTCCTTTGCAAAATACCCTATTAAAATTATGCGCATAAGAATATTCTATCAACAGCTGAGAGGCTTTAAGCAAAAAACTCAAAACTTTCAACTCTTTTTTAAAAACAAAACCATGCAAATTTATATTACTTAAATAAATTTACAAGGCACAAAACCTAAGCAGAAAGGAGACATTTTCCAGAAAATTACAGAGACCAGAATCCATTCCTCTTTGGACATAAAGGAATTAATTCAACATTGACGTGGCCGTGACAGCCGTCCTACCTGAGGACCTGTCCCCACCACCTTACAAGTGAATCTTTCACCCATCCAGTTGTGTGTCAGCTGTAGTTAAATATACCACATCAACTGCTGCTGCTTCTAAAAGTTTTAAATACCCAGAGAAAATACCCGTGGTATCCATTCATCCCTCCGCTGCTTTCTAATCCCATTACAACCGCATTGTAATGCTGGAGTGGTTAATTGAGCAATTACGGAGCATGAAGTGCAGTGAAATGAATAGGAGATGAAGAGATGAGAGTCCAGGAGTGCTACAGAGAGAAAAAAAAAAAAGATTGAAAGAGCCTATGGTAAAGATTCATAAATCTTTCAAATTTACACTGATACTTCAGTTCTGAGGAAAAGGTAACCCCTAATTAGGGACTTCTTATCCTGAGTATTTTACCCCACTGTCACATCTGGTTGAAAGGGCGCATCAGCCCAAAACATCTACAGAAAAGGTGAGAGGATAAGGACCAAGACACAGAAAAATCAGTTATGCAAACCTTCATTCCCTAAGACACCAAGCTTGAAATTGCCATCTCCAGTAAAATCAAATTACGCAGCATTCCGTACAGTGTTTCAGAGCTCCTGACTGACAGGGTGTTGTTGGGAAAGCTTGACAAGGCCAAACAGTTGAGAAGCACAGATTTCAAAGCAGAAGGTGGCAACTGGAGGTGCTGGGAGAGAAGAACAAAAGAAAAGACAAGTGCCCAAGTCAGCAAAGCGCTCTCAAGAGAGAAGACTTTGGAGAATTTAGCTATGGCTGATTTTTGGCAATGAATGCAAACAATACATGGAAACAAAGCTGGACACTGCTCCTTTTTGAGGGTCACCTGATCCCTTCAGTTTGCATGTACTTCTCCAGGTTGCACAGCAGCAATCAGCTCACCAGATCACACCGCCTCTCCTGCTGGAGAACTGAGTTGGCGGAGGAGCAGAGAAGTGGGAGAAAAAGCAGCTAAGACCTGCGAACTAAAAAGGTCCTGGCATCAGCCACGATGAACAGCTTCAGCAAAGCAAACAAAACCAAAATGAAGCCCTCTTATAGAAGTAAATATAAGAGATTAAATGATCCTGTTCTGCTGTTCACATTTCTCATATAACACTTGACAATAGTGAATTTAGCAACTAGTTGTCTTTTTTTATGGCTGTATCAGTCCAGCCTGGATATGTAAATAACACATCGTAATATCAAAATGGTTGCAGCATTTATTACACCACCATATAATGCAATGCAATTCTCTTCTGCACAGTCAGTCAAGTGCAGACAGGTAGGTGTTCAACAGCTACTCGAAATGAGAATATGTGATCACAGGCAGCACTGCTTAAATAAATGAAACAGCCAAAAGTCATGTACCAGCGCCTGGTTCTGAAACAGCACAGCTTCTTGTCAAGCACTTACTCTTCTGCGTTTGCTGGTGCTTACAGAACTGCCTAAGCAGCCACACTCTCTTTCAGGGAGATCACACTGGGATTCAGGAACTGGATGTTCCTTCACGTTGGCCTCCCAGCAAGCCTGATGTTAAGAGATGTGCTCCTTACAGATATCAGGACCCTCACAAAAGGCAGCATTTTCTTTTTGAAATGAAAAGTGCAGAGCGAGATTTAGGAAAACTACGCACTTTTACAGTCTTTGATCCTATGGAGATTTCGGCCTCGTATCCCTGCTGTTCAGGAGACTGGCAGGATCTGCCCCATAGGTTAAGGCATCTCCACCTGTCCTGGTGAAGCTTGGCCAACATGCAAGAAGGAATTTGAGATTTATGTCTCCTCAAGGAGCATGCATAAATGGTAACACAGCTCTATAACCTATAGAGAGCATGTAGCTCTATAGGGCACAACTACTTAATGCGGACCAGAGGGACGCAGCGACTCTGATCTTTGCTCCCCTCTATGTTCACACAACCACTTCTGAAAACATTGGATAAAAATTGTTCTGAGAGCAAAGGCTCTAGGACTTTGCTCTAAATCCTTGGTTACAGCCTGTTTATCCACCTCTTTTCTATCCCCAAGTAAGTAAACCTCTCATATAATAAAATAAACTTCTCCCTTCCTCCTCAATCAAACAAATTCATAAATGAAAAAAAAAAATAAAAACAAAAGCATGCAATTAACCCTTATGGTAGGTGCAAAATTCCAGCCCTTTAGACCAGATCTGAAAATACACAGAAGGACAAACAAATCCTTGTAGCCAGTTTTTCTTACAATACTCAAAATACTGCCTTTGCCAGAAAGTCAAGGAATGAAAACTAAGTGGAAAAAATGTCTCCTGAGCATATGTCAAAGTGTTTCTATCTGAACAGATGTCCTCTCTTTTCTATTAAAAAGCAAACACACTCTTGCATGACTCAATTAATGCACAAACATGATAAATCTACTGGAAACAAAATAATTGTTTTTCCTTTCTTATATTATTATATATGCCAGGTAGATTATAATTTTGAATGCAATGCTTTATTAATCAAAGATTAGGTGGTTGCCTTTCTCAGTCATTAAAATTTAATGTTTGCAGCTGCTGATCACTTAGCACCGTATCTTTGATGTTTTGCATTTTCCCTTATATTTGACAATTCATTAACCAATTGCTTATGCTATTTCCCCAAGAAAGTTACGCATTAAGTTTTAAAGGAATAAAGATATGTAAGCGTATACATGAAAAGTTTCTTGCCTATGAGCGATCTTGCTTTGATGGATATGTTAAATTCACAGATTTTTACATCTACAGAGCTTGTGTACACCAGAATTTCTCCTACCACAGATATACTCTTATCGCTCTGGTAAATACCGCCCGCATGATACAGCCCGTACTTCAAACTCAACACGATACCGGTACAAGAAATGGTCACTACCATCCTCTTCTCAACCGATCGAACAACTCCAAAACATTCAAAGCTGTTATCAGAAGTTCTCCTAATGGAGAAATACTTAATTTCTTTCACAAAATAATGCATGCTCAATGAGCAGTTTTTAAAGGCATCTCAAGAATCTAACAACAAGTGCTCCAGTACCAAATACAGCTGTTAACTGAAGTGTTGTACAACTCTGCCCATGCACTGTCCACTGGAAATTCCTATCACTTTCACATCAGATATATCCTCAAGCTTCCCTGCAAAGCTAATCTGAATTTTAAGATCAAAACTAAGTTTTTCGCCTTTTATAACTTATTCTAAATTGATGGAGGGGAAGAGGAACCAGCTTTTGTAAAGCTGCCACATCTAAATGATGATCACTAAAATCCCATTTACAACAAATTGTACAAGTAAAGGTGATTAGAATGTATGAAACAAATTTTTTTGAACCTGCGCCTCGTGCCAGATCATCAGTAGCATGGTATCAGCACAGATTCACTGTGTAACACCTGCAGTACCAAAAGAAATAAGAGCGTTAATTACCTCCACAACACAAGCAGGCAGAGCTACTTCTGCGCGTGCTCAGGAGGCAGATGTGTTGAGCTACAACGTGCTACTTCAACGTAGCTGCTGTGCAAAGGAGTACAGCAATTTAAATTCCACCAAATGCGCATTTTTGGAAAACAGTTAATGATTTTCCAACACCGTTGAAGGCACTCTTACCCCTCCGTGACGTATTTATGGAGCAATTGTCTCTTCTTTGGCTTATACCGATACTCAAAGCTGCACACACAGATGAGTTACGTAGACAAAGCATAGGAGACCAGCAATGGCTCAGACACTGGGTTAAAAAGTAATCTTTCAACATCAACTTTGGAGAAACAGACCTTTCAGTAGGACCAGGCTGATACAGAAACCCAGCTCTGTAAAACATAGTCATTCGTTTCCCATCTGTGTCTGTCTACCAGATTTTTTTTCTCCTCCAGAATTGCACTCTGCCTGAAAACTTAAACCACTTGTATGTGTATGGATAGAGTAGGCTTTGCTCAAAGAGTTAGAGCATCCTCTAGAACGATAAGTTAACTCAAGAAAGAAGAAAAATTATTTCCCAAGAAAAGCCACTAAAACATAAGTGACATTAAATTTACCAAGCACAACAAATGAGCCCTGTGGGAAAGAACCAGTGCACTGAATAAAACAATCAAATGTCAGCCAGATGACAGTCCTTGTTTTCTTCTTGTGCCCTTCAAGATATTTGACAAAATAACTATTATTCCTTCTGAAAGTTCACTGAAGGTAGAGCTAAAAGTCAGCCAGGGCTATTCTCAAATGCAGTTCAACAATAATCATGTTTACATCCAGTACTTGAATAGGTATAGACCTTAAATTAATTTGCTGTCCATACAGTTGGGTGAGGGGGTTTCTGCCTCTGCGTTTCAGGGGGCCCTCGTGCCTCTAACACCTCACAAGGATACTGTATCCCATACATCAAGTACTGCATACCAGGTATTACATAGAATCTGTACACAAGATCTTTCTTTCTGGGTGAAAAACATAGCGGAATTAAGAATTTCCTCTGGAATCAAACATCATAATGCATAACTGAAAGGAATCTCCTGGGCTCATGAGTTCATTGTGCCACTAACACGAACAATCTCACCACATCATTTTTCTCCTAAGGGTATCACGTTAAAAAATCACAGAAACATCTTAAAATGCCAAAACATTTTCTGAATGTAAATCATTTTAATATAATTTAAATTGTTTCTGAGATCACTATAAATATGTATTTTTTAAAACCAACTTGTTGGTTTCTGAGTGTTAAAGGCCAGGAATTCACAAGCAATTTAAGCTCTTAAATAACTTGAAAAGTTCCCCTATTAAATATTGAAAATATTGAAAAACCCTTCCAAAGTACAAAATAACAGACCTTGTTAATTAGGATGGTAGAAGTAACACCCTCTCTTTCCAAATTATCCTTCTTCCCTTGTTCAGATTGTGTAATTTATTATGGAGTGAATGAATAATTCATAGGTACTGTGAGACCTTGGCCAACACTGCAAAAAATCGGCTGTGAACAACACACTGTTGGAACTTTAAGCCACTCTGTTGTAGTTGCATTCACTATCCCAGCATCTATGTTTTACTGGCTGATGTTGCCTTGTCAAACCTGAAATCCCCTACAGTTGCACAAGAACCTGCCTCCACACTTATCCGGCAAAATAAGAATATATAACACATGCTAAAATCTATAAATGTAACCACATGCTCTGAACTTTCAGAAGGATTATAGCTATTTTGTCAAATATCTCAAAGGCAAATATCTTGAATCATTGTTATCGTTGGAAATCAGTGAGATATAGATGTCCATTTAGAAGGTTTGTGCCTTCTTTTTTTTTTTTTTTTTTTAATAAGATTGTAACAGACACCTTGCAAAAAAAAGCCTTAACTTCCAGAAAAATATTAAATACCTGGGGGAAAAAAAAAACCTCATACCCTAATCATCATACTCTGGAATTCACACTACCCTGATTTTAGCAACTTAGGAGAAAACAGCCAACTCAAAGATACTCATCATCGATCTTCCATGTAGTCCAGAGGTGAGATAAGGAAAAGGCAAAAAGGTGTCGAAGAATTTAAAACATTAATCACAATGGCAGCAACACCATGAGTTCTGCTGTAAGCCTAGAGAAATCTCAAATCCAGCACACGTTTCTGATTCCTGTCTGTGCGAAGTACGTTAGATATTGACAGAGGAACAAAAGACGTATGACTAAAGGAATACAGAGTCATCTCACACAGTGGTCTGAGATACATAAGGGAGCTAATGTATACATCCATTGCTGTCTGGTTTTATTAATAACATTTTACAGTGAGTTTGGGGCTAATTTTTCTCTTTTTCACACTCTAAACCCCAACAATGAAGAGCTGTAGCCATAGTAACCCTGATGTTATTAGGGAGAACTGCTTGCATCCACTCAAAAAAAAAAAAAAAGTGGTTTTAAACTGAAATATCAGCACTGAAATAGCAAGGGTGGGGCAAGGTGTTTGCTACCACATCATAAAAGCAAATGCGTCCAGGTACCAATTCAGCATCAGTTGCCAGGGTGTGACATTCTGTGCTGCTGCCTTTTTTTTCAGGCAGTTATGTCAGAGACCAAAAGGGACAGGACATCACCTGTGACATCCTAGCCCCACCGACATCAGTGGTCCATCTCACAGTGATTTCAGCAAGGATAGGATTTGGTCCACAGTTTACATCTGTGGAGAGTTTCTGTGCAGGATGAAGTCAGCAGCACACTGAAAAAGCCATCTGCAGTAGTGAAAACTTCCTGTACCTTCATCTTGAACGTATCCTGAACGTATGAGAGGCATTCATGCCACAGTTGTAATCCCAAAGGTGACAACATCCTAAATTCATTGCAGCAGATCCAATCAGGAACCTTTCAAAATCACCTGGTAATAGCAGCATGGGTGAAGATGAACAGCAAAATGTCTCTCCCTCCACGCGATCCCTTTTAATAGCAGTATCTGTGCATTTGGCGCGTTAGCTAACTGACTGCATTTTCCCACATCGCTGCAGTTTTAACAGGACTATAACCCCAATTATGTAGTGACAGCAGCATTAGGCATTTATTAGACATGACATCCTCTACCCTCCTTCAACACAACTGTGTCCTACAGAGAAGATGCAGAAGAGAGGCCCCAGTGAGTAAGTTGCTATTATTCACACAATTTCCCACAACAGGCTCATAACTTGGGTACTTTTTTAAGCTGCAGAAAGATCCAAATTGGCAGCAAGAGCCAGCACCAACATCCACGCAACCCCACTGGGGAAGGCAGCTCAAGTCAGCAAGAGGCAGAAGTGCAGAGTCATTTTGCAGCTTCCCCAGTGACCTGACAAGAGTGGGTTTGGGAATGATCCATACCTGGCATACCCCAACCAACCATAGGTTGAACCCTATTTGTCAGTACTGCTGTAAAGACAGAGCTGCTCAAGGCTCCCATCCAAATTTAGCAAGACTTCTTAATCAAAAAATCAAAATTCAAAATCAAATAGCAAACCCAGGAACACCAGCAGTGATGCCCAGCACGGTAGTGGCTTTTCCCTGGCTTTATTAAAGCGTTCCTGAGAATATGCCGTGATTTCTTTTAAAAGAGGTATTTTACATATTCCCTGCTGGACCAAATAGTAGCTCTATAAATGCCTCAAAAAAGCATTTAATTTAGATTTAATAGGGCAAAATCTATGGGTTCCAAAAGAACACTTATAGCAGTTTAATGAGAACATGGGATAAATCTGGGCAAGAAATATTCCAGCAAGATAACACACTGCCTGGTTTGGAGTTCATTATCCTAGGAGATACAGTTGCTTGTTTACATTTGTGATTAAATTGACAATAAAAGTTGCAACCCAACTGAACTTCAAAACCCTGCTTTTCGACACAAATTAACAAATGCAAAAGCAGAAAGCGCACCAGCTCTTCATCAACTGGTCCTCATTGTGGTCCTTCACTGAAAATAAGCCCCTAGAAGCTCACTCACTTGTAACAGCCAGGATACGGCCTCTCGCTCACCAAATTCCTTGACAGTAGTTGCTCCATTGAGGATGTGCTTTAAGCATCTATCCAGCCACGCAAAACCTACCAGTGTCTCTCCTGGTTTGTTTTTTTTTTTTTTTCTTAAGCATTCTTCCTTTTAAACCCATCTGCAGTAATCATTGCTCTGTGTCAATTCCCGGCTTTTGTTCATGCTTTGAGCTCTCTTCCATCCCCATTTTTTGATCCTGGAGGCTACTTCTGCGCCTAATCCTGCAGCTGCCCTGCATACAGGGCTACAGCAAAGCCCACCCTCTTCTCTGCAACTGAAAGGAGCAAACAAGTGCAGTGATTTCAAATAAAATTCAACCTTATCTGTGCAGACAAAAAAAAAAAAAAGTACTTCTGTCTAAACTGCACACAGCCTCAATCACTCAAGCAAAGAGAATAGATGGAGCAGCATGAAAAGATGATGTAGCAGTGTCAGACAAACCTCTTCATAGTTAAACAGCAACAGCCTGGGTCTGGGGGCTGGCTGCTGTTATCAATTTACAGCCATTCGCTGCCACTTCTCCTATGTGGATTGGATCCTGTTCTGTACAGAGCTCCACTGACTCCACTCCGCGTGAGCAGCAGTTGGGCTTTAAGCACGGAATGGCCTCTTGTGCTGGAAGATGCCTCCATGACTTTCCAAGAAACATCCATGACTGCTTTGCTTCGTCGGAGAGAGGATTTGAGATTGCGCTGTTTAAGATGAGAGTCCTCTGCGGAGACAGGCTTGATGTTGCAGTCCTGGTTTTATTTGATACGCAAGACATTTGTCTTGTGGTTCCTTCCACGACGCGCAGCAATGCCCTGCCACTGCGCTCACCCGCTAGCACGCTCACGCTTCAGAGCTATGAGGGAGAGGAGTGGTGGCTCAGGGCTTGTTTTATCTATCCATTAGCTTGAAAAAAATAATGTTCAGGATTGACCACAAACATTTCAGTGAACAAGTTATCTTCTTTCAGATCCCTTCAAGCAGGGCATCCGTGGGCCCCCTCTTAAGACTGCACTTGAAAATTCTTGTATGAAATTGTGCTTTGTGATACAGCTAACAAATGCATTAAAGGACTTATTAGGGAAAATGGGTTTTGAAATATATACCTTTGGCTTTGGTTGCTTTTGTCTATGAAGTTCAATTAGCAGTACCTACTTCAGAGAGACTGAGGAAGGTGCATTCATAATTAATTTATGTCCTGCATTTTAAGGTACTCAGAGGAAAGGCAGCCTAAGTGCACAGCATTACTATTAATAGCATGTTTTTGCACTGGCTCATAAATATCTGCCCTGCTGCTTCTCTATCTTTTCCCCCGTTTTCAGGGAAATTATAATATTTTAGGAAAACAAATGCTAATTGGATGAAACAGCAGGAAATAAAATTCTCAAATAACCTTGGAAATTATGATTTTTTTATGATTGAGCATGTTTATTTCAGGCAGTAGAACACGTAAACTAGGAGAAAATGGGAATACAAAAATATATAGGATGTCTACCACATAATGGTTCCTTGCAGGAGGAGAAACAATAAATATTTAATAAAAATGCAAATATAAAGCCATCTGAGGAGCAACTTCTGCCATAATTTCACAGGGAGAGACCAAGTGCAGCTGGGTTAACACCCTGAACTTTCTTTCAAGAGCTGGGCCTTCAGCGATTCATTCCCTTTCACCTAGAAAGGATTGAGCTGAATTATTTATGTTTTGGAAATCTTTGGCAGTCCGTATTTATCACTCTGACGCAGGAGATACAGTTACCGCGTATCGTTCCAGCTGGTGCTGCCTGACAAGCTCTCCTCACACGCAAAGTGCGACGGCAGAATGGAACCTGCTTTCAGCTTGCCGAATTACCTCCTCGGCCCCATCTGGGAGCGGGCGGGCAGCTGCACCTGCAGGAAGCAGAGCCCGTGCGGAGAAGGAGGCATAAGCAAGGACAGAAAATTGGGCTGTTGGCTTAGGCTCTGGGCAGTATCTGTTGAGGAGCTGTGTCCAACAGCAGATGAAAGGACCTAAAGACTATTTATGGTATGTTGTTTTCTTTTCTTATCTCTTGGGTGTCTTTCAAGAAATATGATCCAAATGAATGGGTTCTCTGTAATAATTAAATACCGAAACCTCTTTAACTGATCATATCGTAGAGCAGCCAACAGGAAGCATAAATCATTTTACTATCTGCTTTCTTATTATAATAAAACCTTTTTTTTTTAAATCTGCTTTATAGTAGAGAAACTTCAGTTGCAGAAATCTTGTATGAAGCACTGGTTGTGATTCATACTGGGCTTGTGGATGATGCCCAGCCTTCCCGGGCTGCAGGCAGCACCTTTGCTTTTAGAAATGAAGATTAATAGAAAGTAATTTGGTAGGCAAAGCCAGAGCCATTAGCCTGTGGTCAGACCTGCTCATGAATGCAGATTTAAAATGAAAAGAATGATTTACAGGCACCTGGCTGGGAGCACTGCAGGCTGCTTGTGAGCACTCTGGCTGCTGAGCTGAGCCAGTGTTGTGGGAACAAAGGTGTGCAGGGTCCATCCACGTGCACAAAGCTACTACGGGGTGCACTCACCATGTTACGTTGTTTTCTCCCAAGGAATGCCTGGGGGAAAAATTCAGGGATGAAGACAGAACACTGGAAATGTGTGGCACCATGTGTCTGCCAAAGCACTGCAGCTCGGAGTACCATGTGGAAGTCCAAGACATTTACACGCATCTACCAAAACTCCATGGGCAGTATTTGAAACAACGTAGCCACAAACCAAAAGGAACTTTACTGGGACCTGATGTTTCTCTCCTGATTTGTCCTCATTTTCGCAATCTGCCATGGAAATAGGAACTGCCCAAATTTGTACATGGGGTGGATCTCACCAGAAAAAGGTGCTTAAGAGTGACACTGTGCCACAGCCCAAACCTGTGTCAGCTTCTGAGAGCTTACCCGTTTTCACCATTGAGAGTGAGGCTTTCGTAGTACAATCTTTTTTTTTTTTCTCTGAAAAGTACCAAAACCAACAGAAGTATTGTTCTGTCTGTGTCTTGGAATGAAGAGGTGAGTTCTCTAACTGTCAGCTCTGCAAACTCAGTCTGACACCTGAAAGTGAAGCTGTGGTATTTCTGGCTGTTATACCAGCGACAGCAACAAAAGCCCAGGCTCTCAGACTATGCTGGATAGCCACAAAGTCGAACGTAGGCCTCAGGGACCAGTATCCTTGGCTTTCCTCCACCAGAACAGCATACTGGGCTGCTTGGTGGGAGAAGAGATTTTCAAAGATGAAATTCAGGCTCCGTGTTGTCCCTTGCTCTAAGTCCACTGCTGACAAAGCAGCTCACTCGCACTGACTGCAGATGGGTAGTCCCACATCTTAGCCTCTCCACAAGTTTCCACTTGGGAAACGTATTCCTGGTGACTTGTGTAAACGTTGAGGCCTGAGAAACCTCGGACACCACTCTCTTTGTCCAAGACTGCCTTTCCCAGGGGAATAGAGAGAGAGTGCTCACTTAAGCAGAAGCTGCAAGAATGTGTATTTCATCCTTTCTCTTCATTTGTGTGGCTTTTGGTATTATCTCCTGCGCTCTATTTGAGCCCTGTCCCACACACAGCAAGCAGCTTCCTCATGGGCATTCCTGGGACAATCACTGCTGTCTTATTCACGATCGGGACTCAGGGATGAGTTTAATGTGTGCAACATTGCTTCCTTCACCTTATGATATTTTAAAAATGCCTGTTCAGTTCTGCTCCTGAGATGTCTTGTGGTTCAGGACCATGGCACGGCCCCACTTCTCTGCCCCACACGTCAGGCTTTTTCCCTTTGAGCACACTCCTGGTGGAGGCCAGGATAAAATCTACCCTCTGTTTACGAGGGCTCTGAGCTGCCATGAAGGACCAACTCATGCCAGTACCAGTTTCTTTATACCTCTGAAACAGTGCAAAGAAATAATAATGCCACCAGAGGTATGTTAACAGCCCTGCTTTAATAACACAACAGTACATTTTAACAGTCTGTCACTAAATGTCTGCATTTTGTTCTTTCTCTTGTTCACTGCTCAATACATAGTATTATTTTATTTTCATTGACTTTACATTTAAATATTCTATCTGCAGTGTGTTCCAAAAACTTGTACTGGTGAGTAACTTCCCCATAAGGGCAAACTTTTCTTTTGAGAAGGATTTGGTAACAAGTTGAGTGGGCAGGCTGATTCCCAACCAATTATTTATTCAGACAAACTTCTGCTTGTGAGCAGACTGCAAAGTCCTCAGGTCTGTTTCTCACTCAGAATTATTCATGGGTTTTCTGAGTAACAGATAGTTGGTCTGCAAAAACGTGCGTTTCACAATTTTTCACCCGAAGAAAGCTCAGTCACTCAGGGATCTAGGAACGTGACAATCCATACAACAAGAAATTGCACTGCAATTGCTATGCTGACACAATGCAGTATGTTGTCACATAAAAACATCTAAAGACGCCCAGATCCTAGGAAAAATATGGGGGATTTTTCAGGTAGCCTTTACCTGGACAACTTCGTCCTGTGTTTCTGTAAGGGGAACACCAGCAGGTTGACTTTAAAGCAGTTCATTTAGCTTGACCGGGAACCGAGTTGTGCTTCATGGATATAACCTTTGTAACCAAAATTAAGAAAGCAAGAAAGCCAGCTCGAACTGATCAGTTGCTACCAGGCTGTCTGCAAGTGAACTACCAAGTAACACGTCTCCAGAGGTTACGGGCTGCGGGGAAGCAGAGACATGTATGTACTACAACGAGCAATGAACCTCTACGTGGTACAAGACACTACAGAGACAGGGTTTTCAACCGTCTTGAGGGCCAAACAGTCCTCAGCAGCAACTTCAAACTAAGAGCTGAGACACAAGTAGGCAAGGAACACCATGCTCCATCTTTCTGGGGTAAAAATATCAAATATCAGCAGAAAATTGGACCAGAATACACATTTGGATGCAAAAATCTTGACTGGTGGCAATGAAAGGTTTAAAATAAATAATATGGTTTCATCTGGAGCTACAGGGATCAAAGACCATTTCTGCGACCTCAAGAGGGACAGAAGAAGAACATTTTCTAAAGAAATCATGATCTTAAGGGTTTTCTCATCTCAAAGAGAGTATGCTTAAGAGGGGTCAGTGCCTGACATTGAAGAGGATACATCCTGTTTTACAGTTAAACTAAACACATAGGGGCAGGATCCTGAACATATGTGTATCATCATGCTTGCTGGAAAAACAGATGAGGAATTCAAACAAGCAGGTTACGGCATAATAACTCAGAAGGTAAGGACATACAGAACGGAAATTGTGGCTCTGTACTAAAGTTTGGCATCCTTAGTGAGTGAGAGGAGAGTTGCAGCTCACCAACCTCACTTCTAAAGGTACCTATGGATGGAGATTTCCACTTAGCTATGAAAAAGCAACCTGTACAGGCTGTATCGCATTTTCTTGTGCCTTATCTAAATTTAAATTGGCTTTTGTTCAGGGAAAGCAATTAAGACAAAGTAGTCAAAATACTGTAAGAAATAAGCAGATCTCTTCGCTTACTAGAGGATGAGCTGTCAACTGTTCTAAATAGTCAATACCCAAATTATAACTGGTGTAGGTAACCAGCAAAGAACTGACACAATGTGTTTTTTACATATGTTTAAAAACAAATGATACGTTAAAAGATACAACCTATATGTGATGCACATAACAAAAGATCTGCTTGGATACTTTATGCATCAGTAACAAGAACAGACCCTCCAAGTAAGCCATCATGAACTAAAAAGCCACAACGCATTGGTATCTTCTCACCAATGCTCCTCAAGGCTGGGAGACAGAGTACTTCATTTACTATATTTTATTTATCAGGAAGTGTATGCTACAGTCTGATCTGTTTAAATGCTGATATACGCTGCCCTAAATTTTGTCTTGTTGGTTCCGCCTCCCCTCCCCAAATCTGTATCTACTTGTTCTAAGAACTAGAGTCTTTAGATTTTGACATTTTTGTCTGTGGAGGGGAAGACTGGATTTCTTCTCCAGAGGCAACCTCTGATTCAAGGCTTGATGCTTTCTTCAGACACACCACCTCATTAACTGTAAACGTGCATTACATTATTCTTTTCCTTAAAAAGGTAGAGCAGCATCCCCATTCCAGTGAAGTCCACTGGAAATCTGCCATGAAATCCATCAAGGCAATGGTATTTCTTTTAATCATTACCACAAAGAGACCTAAGTAGTTACTGTAAGACATATCATCCTTCATATGATACCTCTTAAACAAATTCATCCTGCAATTTTTTATTTATTGGGAATAAACATTTTGGAGAGTTAGTTTTTATGAACTGTTATTTCACCTAGCAGTATATTTACAGAGACATAATTTGCCAGTCCCTTTGTTCACTCGACAGCATCCAATTATCCCCTGAACTCCTTCACAGAACACTTAATTTCCCACTTTAGCAATTCCTACTGTATTTCAGCTAACCTTTCTGTTAAGTCTCTCTCTCCCCGATCTGTTAATAGCGCTGGCCTTTAGGAGCTGCAGACCCACTGACAATTCCCACCAAGTCCTTTTCCTGTGGTGCTAGGGCCTTCCTCCCCAGCTGTGCTCTTGCAACCTCCTTACCTGGCTTCCACTACACCCTCGTCTTTCCTAACTCAAGCATTTTTATTCCTCTTGGACTAATATTTTGTCACTAATATTTTGTCAGAGCTGATTAAGTCATATTTGTTGCTGCCTGGTGCACTCTGTAAACCTTTACATTTTCATTCCTACAAATTACAGGCTATAGTAATATATACCCTGTAACTACGCATTAACATTCAGTCTATTTTTATTTTGCATAAATGCTAGCACTGACTTGGAATTGCTCTTGCTTCAGCACCGAGGAGGGAAAAAGGATGATTTTGCAATTAGCGATGCCCAACTACGCTCCTCCAGAAGATGAGTTCAGCTGCTGCAGAACGAGGCCAATGCTGAGTGTTTTAAAAACCTCCCTGGATTTTCTCCAGTATCCTTAAAGCAACCGTAACTAGATCCAGAATTATTTCCAAACATCTTAATTGTGTAAACTCTGAGAAAACAAGAAATGTTTCAGGTAGTGATCATTATTTTGAGGGGGAAAAAAAAAATAATAAAACCAACTACCTGGATTAGGATGGATGTTTCATATATTTGAGGCACCAAGAGGCTGTGAAATTACCCTTACAAATGGCTCCATCCGTAAGTACTAGGTCACTTTTAAACCTACCCCTTGAGCGTTTTCAGCCCCTTTTGCAGTGTTTCCCTCTACCCCCCCGCAGACCGCACTCCTTCCAGAGGGGCTGCGGCGAGGTGCGGCGGGGCCGCGGGCCCCGTGTGAGATGCGAGGGTGCCCTCCAGCGGCGACAGCGCCGGATCGCTCCACGGGACACCGGCAGCCCACCGCTCTTCCCTGGAGAGGAAATGCCATCCCAAATGCAGGCAGTTCCTCGTTTTTCATTTTCTTCTTGCACCTTTTTCATTTACTTTCTGTCCTACTTGCTGCTTCTTCGCCTCCTTTGTGATTTCTTTTTCACTCCACAACATCCATACAGAAATTCAAACTGTAACTTTCCCTAAACACGACAGCAGGTTTAGGGAATCCGGGGAGTCATTTGAAAGCATCAAGATGTTTAGAAAGTGCCCTTACAGCTGAACTAGAATACTGTGATTTTCAAATGTGGTGCCAATTTCACCAAAATATCTGCAGTTTGATTTTCACCAGTGCAGATTAACTAATTAATGAGCAGGAGGAACAAACACAAATTTGGCACACCAAGTGATCACTCCTCTCTAGGAGTACAACAAAAGCCTAACATCCCTCCCGCTACTGCTTTTACTAACCTGAACACCAACGAAAACTGAAAGACTCAGAGAGCCAGCAGAACACAGCAGCCTCACCGTGGCAAAAACGAGAGCTCAGCAATTGAGGATCTTCCCTCGTAGAACACCTTGCCTTCCGTGCAGCCAGCAATGTTCCGGACCAAACTGCAAACTCTGCAGCTTCCAGTCCTTTCCTCCAGCCAGGCTACGCATCGGTAATGCAACACTGAGGGGCTCGTAATGCACAGAAAACAGCATGCTCAAACTCCTTGGAAATACCATGCTCCAACTCCTTACCAGTATTTTTAAAGAAATGCCTAAGCTTCCCTAGAAATAATTTCACATGGCAGGTGGCAGTATTTGTTCCACTCATTAATTTTAGTTGATAATTAAATGATTATTTTAAATATAATTAATTAAGCCTCAGTAGCATGGCTTTGGCTCTGTTCTCAAACGATTTATCTTGTGAAAATCTTGCAACCATCCTCACAAAGATTCATGGCTCTGCGTGTGTGTGTGTGTATAGGAATACAAAAGGACTGTCAGCTGTTATTTTTGTGCTCTGCCATCCTGTGGATTTGCTGGCATTTAATCAAAAGGAGAAGACTTCATTCTGTATGCTGCTACAGACTAGCAAGAGGTGGTACCTGGCGATCACAGACAAGACTGAACAGAGCAAAGGAGGGAGAAATCCATCTCTGTTCTTTACCTTGCTCCACTTTTTCCTTCCAGTGAGAGAGTTAAGGCAAAATTTCACATAGTTTCTTTTGGGCAATAAAGACCAGAAATACCACACACAAATCAAGGTGGAAATATGCTACTCAGTGTTGGCGTACGCCTAGGGAAGGGTACCACAGTACAGAAAGGGAAATGAAAACTTTGGAGTACCTGGGAGAGTGAGAAGGATAATACTGAGGGTAATCCTCACAGGCAACACAAGTCATCAAGTTCAGGCTGCCCACACACCCTCAAGCAAACATGTCTAACCACATCACCTGGAAATTTTTGTTTTGTGAAGCTGGTCTGAAAATGTCCTGGGAAATATGAGAGTCCGGGAAATTTTACATCCTGCCAGTTTTCTCCTAGCAGTGTAATGCTCTTGCTGCCAATCCAGGCTGTCAACAGAAAATATATTTGTTTTAACCTAAAGCTGGTTTTCAAGCCACTGAATGACTTCAGGTCAACTGAATGAACTATGAGGTTTGGCATGAAGCTTCATTTTTCTTACTCAAAACTAACTGATAGAAGATATGAAGATGGTTACAACAGGCGTAGAAACTGATGGACACCAAGTGTTATCCCATGAAAGCTCAGCAATGTGGGAACAAGACTGTGAAGAAACAAGTTTGAATAACGTGTTTGGGTTCAGCCTCAAGTCCCAGAGTAAGTGTGATTCACTTCTGACAGTTTGGGGAAAAAAAAGTTCAGAAGCTACCCGCTATTTGGGATACTTGAATAGTCTGCCAGCAGAAAATCAGATATTAATGATATTACTGTTTTAATCTGATTTAGGTTTTCCACTTCTGCTAAGGAAGCATCTGCTGATATTGTAAGTGTAACTCGTTTTATTGATCCTTGTCTCAGCGTGAGCTTCCCACAGCCCCTTCTCAGTCTTACAGGCTGTTCTGGAAGTAATGGCTCCAGCCCCGTGCTTTTGCTCCCAGAGAATGGTGACCGCACACCCAATGCTGCCGCAAGCATGGAACTGCCCAGCTGTGCTATCTGATTCATGCTGGCTTTCTAATCTCTGCAAATTTTTATTTATGACTTCAACCTTATGGGCACAGTGATGTCTCCCCTTGTCACCACGTCTAACTCACTCAATCAACATGTTCAGACTTCCCTTCTGATTATTTCCAGGTTCTCGAGCTTCTCTGGGACTATTTTCAAATGATAAGATTGTTAGTATTACATGTTAGTCCTGAAAGTATACCGTTCTTTCTAGTATTCTCAGTGCTACATAGATGACCTTAAAATGCAGCATATTTAAAAGAGAAAAAACACAGTCTGGATGTCTATATTGTTCTAGTTCAGGGCTCTCCTAGAAAATTTCTTATTGCTAGCCTCTCATGACCATGTGCAGTGAGTAAAATGCGGAATATTTTTCTAATATAACAGCAATAAATATTTCAGCAGTAACTCCTTATCGTAGGAGTTGGTTATGTTTAGAAAAACGAAGTTACCTATGTTATATCAGTTCTTAGTCCATGAGTAAATGCTTTAGACAGTCAAGACAAGAAAATGTTACATATAAACAGAGATATGGAAATTATTTATTACTGTCACTGGAAAATGTTACATAAACCTTTCTGCATTCTTCGTACCACCTAAGAACAAGCACAATTCTCCTTTCCCTCATACCAAGTGATCTCACATGGTAGACATGCTGAATTATGAGCCTAAACAGATATCAGTCACTGTGGAATTCCACAGCTCCTTAGCTTAAAGGTGGGTAAAATGTTAAAAAACAGGAGCGGAGCGGGAGGAACAGAGAACAAGTGACAAATGTGACGTTATATAATTCACATCAAAATTGCTAATACATATCTTGTTATAGCTTAACATCAGTAAGACTGGCAGAGCCATCCACATTAAAGAAAAAAAAATAGTTTATACTTATTAATTCTCATTCATTAATGCTAAGTAGCTTGAAACTGTTCCCAGTACCCAGCACAGCTTTGTTGGCAAAACAGCTTCCAATTCTGTGAAAATGTTCTATTTCTGTAACGCAGCTTAATCAGTATCGATACACTTCTTACTCACTGAATGGCGGTAATCACCACAAAGACACTTGGCATTTACACAGAAGCAACCTGTGTCATTCCATCAGAAACACGCTGCACTTCGGTATTTGGGATAACATGGCTAAAGGCTTCCAAAAACTGTCCCATTACATATGAATGTCTGACTACCAGAGCTTTTTAATTCATATATACATATCTGGTTTGAGTTTAAGGCAAAGCCTACGGAAATATTATTTTTTATTATTAAATGAGTAAAAGCTCAATTTTGTCAGTATAATACCATCCACCAATACAGTTTTTTCTCTCTTGTTAAATGAAATGTTCAATTTAATTACGGAAATTCTCAGGGAAGATCTAATTTCTGTCAGCCAATGGCAGGCACACAGGCTCAAAGAAAATAGCTGCTCTTTAATAAAAATTAGGGCATTTTGCAAGCATTTGACCATAGCCTTATATTTTATTTCACTCTGGCAATCTATGCTTGGTTAAAACTGCAAGTAGATACATATCCAGGCAATGTATCAAGGCACAAACTAAACTTGGGTAAAAAACAGAATAGGATTGAATATCCTGTCTCAGTACAATTCCTCAAAGGGCTCCTATGTGCTAGACATTTTCTTTAGCTTTGCTAAACCCACTGGCCTCTGCTCACTTGAAAGCTGCTAAAGTTTTCAGTGAAAAACCTACTGAGCTTCAGCCTTAAACAAGTCCTCCTTCAGTCACCTATGAGAAATGTGGACAACGTTTATTCCCGACACCCAACCTCATTTCGGTTTAATTTTACCTAGGGAAGAGAATGCCTCTACAGGAAGAGTAAAATTTATAACTAATCTTCGTTAAAGCTCTTCACTGAGAAACACAGAAGAAAACTTGCATCTGAACCTATAATTAGTTACTGCCATTTCCCCCCACCCCCAACTTATTTTCTTTTGGTAACAGTAAATTTACCCTCGTTTTCACGCTGTACTCTATTTTCAGGCGTGTGGGCAGCATGGCCAGACTCACAGCTCTCACCAAGGCACCAGCATCCCCCATTAAAGCAAAAGGAGAATTTTGCACCGTGCCAGGATGGCTCTGAGGTGATCCATGTGATACACAGGTTGTCATGCAAGGCTAAGAAGAGTGGGGGCACAGGAAAAAAAACAATGAATGGTCTGAAACACTGTCACTATTTAGCAGTTAGCACCTTGCCTGGGACCGTGCAGAGACGTCTTCTCTTCCACACTATCACAGCTGGGTCTGTCAAAGCCTTCCTCCCCACTCCTCTTTTTTCTTTTTTTCTTTTTTTTTCTTTTTTTCAAAACAAACATTTCTTTCAACACACAGCTACCAACACCTCAGTTTTATGCGACAGCTCTGTGATAAAGCTATTGTGAAGCTAACATGAAGAAATGAAATGTTTTACAACTTACTACCTAGTTTAAAAGGTTTCAACTCTATTTTTCCATCTCTAAGAAAGATGCCTGAATAGTATCTGCATGAGGAAAGGGGGAAGAGAAGACTCAGAGCCGAGAAACCCACTCCACTCTGTAAAACCAAAACAAACCATCCTCAAAAACGAGGAGCAGAGCATATGTGTGTAAAGCTCACTAACCTAGTGATTAAGACATTCTCCTAGGAGGAGAATTTGTGTCTTTTATAGAAAGCCCTTCTAGATAAAATAAACTAGTCCTTGGAGATGGCACTGAAAAGTCAATGCTTCCTGCTAGATGCTACAGCATGCACATGGGGCCAGTGGGAGCTCCTCCAGCTTTCAGTAGCCACTCAGTGTCCCAAGGAAACCCAAATTACCAGGAAAGAGCACGCAAGCACAGCAGGTACTTCTGTGTCAGACGGCACTTCACCTGATCACAACACAGCCTCTGTCTCCAGCACAGATACTTCTTGATGCAAAAACAGAAGTCCAGATCGCTACACATACCCCACAACCATCAGAAAGATGAAGGATCTGATTTTGTTTTTATTTTTATAGGCTAGCACAAAAGAAAGTGTGAGGAGCCTGATAAATGCAAAGAGCATGGTGCCATGGTTACCAGTGACATTAGATCCCTGACTGAGAAAACTAGCTGCAGGAATGAGCTCTGTATAAACAGAATTACTCAATTATGTTAGCTGTGTGTCTATAAAACGTGATGCAATTGGATTTCACAGATGCAGGATGTGGTTTGTGTTTGCTCTGTCTGCGTGTAGGCTCTTCAATAAACACTCTTTTGCTCTGCTCAGCGGTCACACTGCTTTCATACCGACTTCACCTATTACACCAGCTTTGCACTGGCTATCAAGAAATGGATTGACACTGAGCTGGCTGCAACTGTGGCTTTGCTCTCAAGACCTCTCCCATATTGTTTCAGGCAAAACAAAACATGCCAAAAAAAGATTAATTTTTCCCCTCTCTAAAGGAAAACAGACATTTACCTTGCATGACATAGAAGAGACCAAGCAAAGCACTGTTTCTGGAAACCTGAGTATCGTTCCTGTCTCTGAAATTAAAAGCATAGCACAGTACCGGCTGCAGCTTATCTCATCTAACCATGGGCCAAAGGCAGGGCTACCTTCAAAGTCAGAGCAGGCTGCTGAGGGCTGCTCCAGGCGAGTTGTGAGCACATCCAAGGATGGATATTTCACAGCTGCTCTCTGGTCCCCTGTTCAGTGTTTTACCGAGCTCACTGAAGCATTTTTCCATTGGCTAGGTTTGTAGACATGAAGCAAGCCATCTTGCTTTGCCTCTATTTTCACAAGTGGAAACTGGGAATAATATTATAATAGGCTTTCTTATGGTGGTCAGGGATCTGCTGATGAGAAGCATGGTGATAGCCAGTTACTCATTTCTACTTACAAGAGTCAAACTTAAGTCTGAGAACAAACACGTAAGCATACAAAAAGCTAACAGTTTTTTCTAGAAGTAGAAGGAAGAGGAATAAATCATATTCCTAGATCAGTGCCACATGTAGCTGCTGCTTGCGGAGGCGAGATGTCCATTTGAGTATTAGGGATATGTGACATTATCCCCAATATGAGAATCCCAGAGACTGAACCATTCCCTCTCATGGGATGGAGATTTCCTTCACTAAACATAGCAGCAATCACTGGGTAACAGTTGAGGACAAAAACTACCGAGGATGTTTGATAACCAAACAACAATGCCAATCCTCTAGGACTCCAAGACGGAAGCAAGATCCTCCTGTGAATCAACCACTTACTCTTGTCTGGGATGCAGAACAACACGAAGTGAGGCTGCAAACATTACTCAAACATTAAGCAGCACCACAAAGCATTGACTTACAACATGAATATAACTGAGATCAGCATAATTTCCACCACCAGGACAAAGCACTCAGGCCTGACTCTGGCTGTCAGCAAGGATTTCTAGGGCACAAGCTATGCCCTTGGAAAATACTGCCATGAACAGGAAGCATTCACCTACTGCGTGCTTGTGTTAAAACTAGACAACATACACCTGGGAATATCTGAGGGTCCACTTCCTCAGCATCCATAGGAAGTGTGGGGCACAAAGTTACCTTGGGGATAGCAGAAGGTGCATTTGACAGGTTTATTCAATTTGTATCGCAAGCAAAATTATTATATATCACACCCAACCAGCAGCACTGCTGCGAGTGCTCATCAACAGTTGCTGTTACTTAGCACTGTAGTGACATGTATTTTATATTCATAAAATAACTAAATTGGCTGTAATCCCTTCTTCATGCCAACATGGCATTGAAAATTAAAAGCGCTACACCTATCAACAGCTCATCACCAGCAGAGTCAAGTGGATGATTTCTCCCAGCCTCCAAGATGACAACTAAAATAGTATTTAAATAAGGAGAAAACTCCCAAATATTTCCACATAGAATCGTTGTAATGGCAAGAGTTTTTTCTTCTGAGATTCTGCCTTAGGAAAGTAATCCTTGATGGTCTCAGACTAATCCAAATGGAGTCTAATCCAAATATAGCTCATAAGTATCACTCAGTAGGTTTTTATAAATAGTACTCTTTCATATCTCACCTCACATCCCTTTATGATCCTTATCCCTTAAGGATATCCCTTGATCAATGCTATGAAAGGAAAAACTCTGGAATCCCCATCTTCTCCTGTGCTACTTTCAGACATTTCACTGTCCGAGAGCCCTTACAGAAACACTTTCTCAAGCTTCAGATACTGGTCACAAAATCTGGAAACAGACAGGTTATGGTACACCTGCCCCTGCCACCAATACCCATTGTTCCCTTGGTACATATTATTCCTTCCTCATCCCATAGTTATAGCAAACAACCTCAGCATTCCCCTTGTCCTGGGACAGCTGGATACAGCGAATGTTGTATCAGACTTTTTTTGAGAAAGATTTATCAGACTTTTTTTGAGAAAACACCGTGTCACATTTTTGAAATTTTCTTTGGTCTTTCCATCACTAAGCTAAATGTGGTGGTGTAAGAAAGAGAGTAAGTTCAACAGTTCAAGAGTAACAAAGGCTGCGGGATTTGGGTAGACTTCCTACTGTACTCATCTCATTGTCTTTGATAGGAATTCTAAGGGAGACAACAAGGGGAAGGTGTAAATTTGGAGTCCAATATTCTACCAATAAGTTGCATCTATTTAAACTCAGTGTAGTGTCTGCGGAGTGGATGTCAGGGAAGCGTAACAGCGCGTAACGGGGCACACGGGAGTGCAGGTGGCCTGCCTCGCACAATCTCGCGCACCACTGCCAAACCACGACGTTTCACAGAGGCACTTAGGGCTGAACCAAAAATGGTTCATAGCCCATTTGCAAAACTGAGGCGAGACTTTGAAACCCAAAGGGACAATTATTTCCTTCATGCTTTGATCATCCTTTTATAAGGCATTCCCACTTCCTCAAAGAGCAAATTAAGGAGAAGAGGATTAGAAAGAAAAAAAATAATAAAGCATGAAAAAAAGGCAAAACATGAAAGGATAACAGCAACACAAATACTCTAATTTCACCTCCCAGTAATGACTTTTGCTTTTAATACTTCACTGGCTGAGAAAGGACTATGTGGATCTACAGAAGTGATTATTATATACAATTTGTGACTATATTAAATAAATTTAAAAAAAAACAACAACAATGAGGAATTTCAACCAAAGTGATATTAAAAGTTCAAATAAAACGAAGAAAACTCAAAGCCTTGTTATGTATACTTCATTATCTGGTTTTGCATCTGAAAGGAAAAATGCTGCAATTCATCCCTCATTTATTTTTCTTTTCCACTCTGTATCTACTAATAGCAACCTTAATAGCAGGGCTGATGACAGTAACACAGTAACAGTTTAGTGTTATTGCCATACACATCCCCTCTGCTATAAAAATGTTCCCATATGCTAAAACAGCAAGTTCCTTTCAGTACGATGCTTACTCCAACAGATGCTACCCCAAAAGATACAACTCTTGATAGTGTTTGAGGCTGTTCTTGCAGAATACCAAGAATTGAAAGTCAGCCCTGTCTGGGTGGTGCGTTCCCGCTGCTTTTTGACAGATTTTGCCTGGATAGAAGACCACTACAAAACTAGCATCTTACAGTATGCTAAGGTCTCCAATTGCTACTTAGGAAAAATTCTGACCTGGAAAGTTGCGTCTCAAGTATATTTACAGATGATGCTCTTTGGCTCAAAATCGATGGTAACATACTGAAAACGTGCAAAAAGACAGTTATGTTGTCAGCAGCACCGTGCAATAATAATGAAAGAAGCCCCTAGAAGACATCCATCACGCTAGGCTCTTTTTTTTTTTTATAAAGTGTTTGCTCTGTCCTGTATTGTTTCTCTTTCCTTTCAGAAATTCTTTTCTTTGTTGTTTCCCCCAGTTCCAGCAAAGATGGGCTTAGATGTACTGGTTAGGATATCTGCACAGTAGCTGTCTCTCTCACAACCACTGAGATGTCCCACATCATTTTGGCTGTCCTGAGTACGAAACTGTGTAGGCTTTGCTATGGCTAACACAGACACAGGGGAGGGAACCCCTTCTCAGTTCCTAGTGTTACCAAAAACCAAAATACACAACGACAGCAGGCAGTACAAGCATTTTCTCCTTCCTCAAGCAGGGTACAGATAGAAAGGTCTGGTGCACGAGGAGGACACGTGCCTACCCTGCAATTCCAAAATCAGAGTGCTGAATTTTTAGTACGTGTCCTTGGTAACCCCCACAACTGATTTCTGAAGCAAACCGTAATGCAAAGAGCTGACAAGCACTTGGCATCTTCCTGGCAAGTCAGAAACACGCAAGGAAAGGGCTTACTAAGTGTGCCAAAAGGATGTCTCTGCTGGAAAATTCTCCTCTGATGGAGGAGGCGGCCCATTGCCAGGATTAGCTCCCTGACCACAATTACTTTGGATGTGTCAAACAAGACAAAAACATTTCTTCACCTCATTTTCAGCATGCATCTTCCGGTTTAAATGCGCCAAGTACCTATTAACATGGACACGTACGAAGATGTGCATACGGAAAAGCATTTAGAAAAGTATGTGCAACATTCTACCTTTTGAAAGATAAACCAGAATGTGTGTGTGTATGCAAATTCATCTACATTTACATACTTCTTGCTTTGTACCTACCTGCCTAGAGAGAGGGAGAGCTACATACATTGCTTTATCTTTCATTCAGTACGAGAAGCAGTTTGTGTATTTTTCTAAATACCTTTTACTTAAAACAAATATAGGAAGCGACACTATAAATCTGGCTGAGATGTTAAGACATTTTAAATGGCGAATTTTCAGTTGGAACAAGTAAATATTTTATCAAAGTAGCAATTGCATCATCTCTTTTCACCTCTGCTTATTTTGGGTATTTCTAATGCACTCACATAATTGGACTTAAGCGCGAGACAGTTAATTATATATAGGAGGGAGAGCGAAGAGCAACATTTTTACCACCACTTCCAATGCACAGATACAGTTTTTACACCTTTTCTGGTAGTTTGTTGCTGTGGAGTTTTTTTCCTGTGTTTTTCTCCTCTATGTTTCTTATATCCACTGCCTTTTTATGGTTGCAGATAGACTTTTGGGAACCTGATAGAATATGTTGAGAACATCCACAATGTGACTAGATGGTTACTTCGGGAATCTAGAGTAATTTCTTCTAGGTCATAATTTTTTTTTTTCCTGGAAATTGGAGACTTGTTCCCATCTCTGCTGAGGTTCAATGGAAGCTTCCAATTCCCCAACGCACTTCACTCAGAGTAACTACAGTAGGAGAGCCCTGTTAGCTGCATACAA
>WHYT01017445.1:161578-197533 GCA_009806455.1 Tetrax tetrax | reverse complement strand
ACAGGATTTCATCTAAATTTGCAGAGAGCATTTATATTTGTCTAGCTTGTTACTGCAGACATCATTAAAATGAATGCAATAATACTTTCTCATCATCCTGACAAATCCTGAGGGAATGTAAATGCCTTGCAGACAAAATCCTTTCGGATTAAACCCAAGGTAGGTCACTAAAGAAATCTGGCTGAACACTCAGGCTCGTGACATCACCAAAACTTGTAGCAACGACATGATGAATGGCAGCATGGCACTCCTCGATAAATGTACAAAGACCTTAGCCTTATTCTGACAACTTATCTGTGCCATGAAAGCTGCCAAAACCAAAACATTGTCGCTGGAGAAGATTTATAGGATTTGGCCTCAAGTCAGCAAGGATTTTGACTGTCTTGTTCTGCTGCTTAACGTAGAACAGCAGAGAAAGACAGCAAGTCTGTTGACTCACTGCTTTTCTTCCTTTCTAAGCATGCTGCTCCTCGTGCTATAAAGTTGCTACAGTACTGCAGATCTGAATTAATATACAAAACTTGATATGATGCCGATAGTCCCCACAGATGTAATTCAGAGGCCAAAAATATAGTGAAGGTAGAGAAATGCCCATGCAGCTGCAGACACCGCTCCATCACCACCTGCATTGCCTCCCGAGAATAACAGTTGCCTCCTTCGGCTCCATCCCAAGAGGGTACTTACAAGGCTGGCCAAGCTAACATAGGATGGAAGCACTTTTAACAAGTCTCAAATTTTACCTGACATTGAGAACAAGTTTTCTAAGACTGTTTTATTAATTGCTTATCTAGACAACTTCGAGAGTTTAACATGAGCATGCAAAGGAAGGCAAGTCAAAGGGAAGGAAAGAAAAAAACCAAAACACCCACCCAAAACCCAAACCCTATGCACTTCATATTTTCATATTTAGTTTGTTCTTTGTCATTTCTATCTAAAATCAGGCTGTTTGCATTAACAGCCACGGTGCGAAAACATGAAGTAGTATTGGAGCAGAAGATCCCAGATCAGCAACGACTCTCAAAAACTGCAAGGCTGTGCTGCACGTTCCTGCAGCAGTCCCTAAGACGAGCTCTATCATCTGCACCAACTACTTCCCTCTTGGAACAGGAGACAAATAAATAGATGTTCTCACTGGGTTTGTCCTCCTGCAGGAACTCATTTTGTGTTTCCTTGCCCCCACTTTTGAGTACTGAACAGAATCATATCCAAACCTGCTTAGAGTCCAAGGATGCAGAGGATCACTTCCATCTACAACCAAACTTTTCTGTGGTTTCTCAGCTACAGAAAGGTTCAAGGGATTTAAAAACAGAAAACCCCTGTTGTCTCATCAATAAATACAAAGGTTTTTCTTTCAGCAAAAAGTGGTTTTACTAGCATCAGCAAATCACTGTGCTACATTTAGCATCAACAGAGATCAAAAGTTACAACAGCAGAGTTTTAACAGCACCTTCTTAAAGATGGACACAATAGACCAAAAACACTCTCAGTTATTAAACCTACACAAATTATTTCATTCCTGTCAAGCCTCTTTTCCAGCACAGGGTCACTCAAACATTTCTTTCCAGGTAACATTTATGGACAAGAGTAACCCGCACTCTCCCACACTGCCCTGATCTCATACACTAGGCTGGGCTTTAAGTCGTGTACGAGACAAGTTGCTATTCGTAGGCAATATTTTGCCTCATCTGCCCTTTATTCTGCCTGCTCTCTTCCCACGTGCATTTCCTTGTTTATCCTCAATGTTTTTTTAAAAATCAACCCAACACACATCAGATTTCTCTTTTCCCTAGAAGTCTTTGATGTGGTATATTTTAAAAAGGAAGAAAGTGCTTATCACCGCATTTGAACCGTCTGGAAGGGGGAGCTTGTTCTGGAAGTGCTGGGACTCCGGGCTAGAGGGGCACCAGTAAGTGCCGCTGTCAGCGGTTCTGTACACAGGGGTGTAAAATTCATTTTTCTCCAAGACAAAGGCCTAGATATTCAGCTCTAGAAGTGAATCTCTTGACGTAAACAACAATTACCACTTCAAGAGGAGTCTTACTCAATTAAAGCCTGTAGCATTAGCTTCAAGTGAAGAGATCAGATGGAGGTCCCCAAGCAATTACATGAAACAAAGTCACCCTTACAACAGCTTCTGTAATAAAACCTGGACTCTCTTTTATTCTATTTTATTCTCAAGAGTGATTTCCTAACTAGATTTCAAAAGGAATTCAACTTTTGCAATTCACAACTGCAGATTAAGAAGCTCAGCCCCATAGGTCAAAGACACAATTACCTCCATTTCACATAAATCTCCTTCCCTAACAGAAAAGTTGGCCTGCTGCTTTCCTGAGACTAAGTGAAAAAAGAAATTTAAGTCTCTTCAACTCCTCTTCTCCTACCGCAACTTCCATTCAAATAAAGCTTGTGGCATCCTTTGCTGTGGTCCTCTCTCACCATTTACACACCTACTCACACGTACTTCCCAGCAAATTCCTTGGACTGTGGTTTTGAAAAGGTGAAGGGATAGGTAGGAAACTTTCAGCGTTTCTTTCAAGTACTAGTGACATCCATCTTAGGAGCTCTGAGGAAAGAGCCCAAAGGTACCTGTATCTCTTTTGACTATATGAAACCCTTTTATATCTAATTTTTATCCTCTGAATTGCATCAAAATTTTAAAACAGAAATATGAATAATTTTCTCAGTGTCTGTGACTCTTCTAATTTGACTGAAGCACCAGTTTTCAGCAATTTAATAATATTATTTACTAAAAAGACTGCAAATCAATTATTGGTATATAATTTGATGAAAGTAACGGATCTCGAAATGCTGCTTTGAAGAAAATCTTGTGGGGTTTTTTAAAGTCAGTTTTAACTTTTTTCCAGTCCTCCAATCAGTGGAGAAGCAGTAGGAGTCACATCTTGCGTTGACTACTCATGATTGCAACTCAGTGTTTGTTTTATGTCAATAGAATGCTATTTGCTTGATTTTCTTTGCCATCAAAATGCTTGCCAGAATATTTATTAAGAGTCACAAAAGGAAAACTGGAGGACCTGAAGAAGCATAAACCAGAGCTATTTGAAAGATCTGCAGAATGATTGTTTTACTCACACTTCCAAATTGTGTCACAAAGAGTTTCTTCCCTTCTAGGAAACTGTTCTAGGTAAGAAACTTTTTCTGCAGTTAAAATATAATAATTTCACAGGCTCATGTTAACAGACAGAACATTAAAAAAGTTATCTCAGATATGATTCAGGCAATCTTCATCAAAGATGGAGGCATGGGATGAAAGTTTTTCCGAATGCCTTAGGAAAAGTTCCTACAACAAGGAACTGCTGAAAAATCAGGAATTCCTCCCTGGATTTTTTCTCCGTCATTCTATTCAGAGGCATTCCCCATCTTCTGCAGTCATCTAATGAAGTCCTTCAGCAGCTTTACAGACCAACATCCTGCAGTGAATTCAGTCTGCTGCATGCAGACTTTTGCCTTGTTCTCCGTAACAGATTTAAACCAAGTTTGTTGCCTTGTCTGCAGTCATATTCTGTATTATTTGCTGAATATTTTGTATTTTTGGCTGTGATATTAATCCAGAAAAATCAAGCAGATCCAAAGCAAACACAACATTTCACCCAGAAATTAAAACTTTTAGTATATTCTGTGGAGAGGCAAGGGATCTGTGCTGAAGCGTAAAACATCTTTATGTCCTGCACTTACATGATGTCTGGCATATGGACTCAGACAACTGTAACCGAGCCTCTGAAGCACTAATGTGCTAAATAATAAAATAAAGAATTCAGAAATACCTTGAAAAACCACCGTTGCATTTGAAGAACGTGTTTAAGAGCTATGGTTAAAGTAACAACAAAAAAAAAAGAAAAGAAAAGAAAAAAAACTAAAAAAAAAAAAAAAAAAAAAAGAAAAAAAAAGATGAATAGCATGAAGAATCTGACTCACTCCTGAAGCTCTGATTTTTCAAAGCTCCACAGCTATCAGCTGATGGCATGGTGATAAGGGGTGAGCACAAACACCCATCAGACAAGGCTGAAAATTGCTTTAAACATACCAGGGGCAAATATAATTCCTACATTAAAAGCAGCCTTAAATTATCTGCTATTTTATAAACACGGTGCGCAAAAATGCAGCAAGGGCACACTGGAATGGTGGCTTAAAAACCACAAAGCAAACAAGTGGCCATTTTGTGGCTAAACTAAAGGGAAAAAGAGAAAGTTAGCTTGTTGGAGCAAGTACAGGCATTTTTAATCAGTGCTACTGCTCTTGCTAGGATCAGTAACAATTTTATTAAGGCACATCCTGAGCAACGTCAACTGGAAGCATCACTGTCTCACTAGTCACCTCTCCATGAAGGGGACAACTCCGGAGGGGCATCTGAAGTCAAGAGCACACGTTCTGGCAAAGAGCTTGGCCTGACTACTTCACCCTGCTGAGAATTTTCTTCTGCTAACACAGACGCTTGGCACCAGCAACTGAACCCGTTCCTCTGACAGCAGGCCTGGGAAAGGCAGGGGATTGTTTAGCAACAAGTATGGTCCCTTAAAAATTACGCTAACAAATCCTCCTGCCCTTTAAAACCACTGCAATGTTAAGTTCTGAGGTCAAGCTCCAAGGAATTGTTTGGCACTTGGGTTCAGCAAGGAAGTAATTTCTTCCGTGTGCTAATGATGGAGAAAAAGAGAAATTGCTCACCTGCAGATCTAATCAATTACCTGCAAAGTCAACTTCAAACATCTCTAAATGTTAAAAGCAAATCCTTTCTGTTTGTACTCTACCTGTAACCTTTCAACACCTATAGAAACTCAACTGCTAAGCAGCAAATTGCATTTCAGATCGTGTTTTTCACCACAACAGCATCACTTCAGCCTTCTCACCGTAAACAAAACTTCTGCCTACAGACAAGGCAAGCTTGCTGCATTTAACCAACTCTCCTCCAGCACTCGGGCCAGAAGCAGGGCCAGAGGGAAAGGGGGCTTTACGAGGGGAATAGGACAAAATCCAACTAACCCAGCTTTGCATGAGCTGAGAGCTATCTGTCTTCCAGCCCTGTGGTTCTGGAACAATGCAGGTGTGCCCCTGGAGTCCTCCAGGTCACTTATCACTTCAAATCTCACGGAAAGATAAGTGCTAAATAAACCACTGCATCCCAAAATGCTTTAGATGATTTCCAACATTATTTTTTACATTGTCAGGTTATGTAACAACATGTTACACTGACAATTATGAAAACTCTATTACCTTTTTTGAGCAGGCACAATTCATTAATTAGCAATGCATCGAAACCAAAATAACTGATAGAAGCCTCTTGCCTCTACCCAGTTGTGTGACCTTTCCCTATAGATGTGTGACTTCCACTTATAGGTAGTTCAGAAAATGTGTGAGAAGGGATGCAAGAAGAATCATTATCCTAGTGACGTATTCAGTCCTAAATAAGGCAAGAGGCTGTGCACATATAAGCAGAAGAGGCGGCACTTTAACCCAGCCATTTCTAGTAAGACAGGAATAGTCCAGCAGTGGGAGTGCTAGATTGTAACACATGCTGTGCCAGTATCAAACAAGCCTGCTATGTTACAGGAAATGTTGAGATGTGCTGACATAATTAGGAGTAATTAAGCACATATTCTGATAAGTGGATGAAAACATTCATTGTAATTTCTCCAATTCAGCTAGGCAGTATTTGCTGCTGTACAATAATGAAAAATGCTCGCGTAAGACAGGAATGCTGCCTGCCACAGCACCTTCCCTCCTGCTCTCTTGCCCCTTACCCCCTATATCTGCCTCCGTTTATCTCAGAAGTTTCTGTAGGTTTTGCCTTTGTTTTAAAACGGAGAAGGAAAAGTAAATATCTGCACCAAATCCAATGGTTCTCAGGAGCAAAGGAAGGATTAGTCCCAGAGAGAGCTGCGGTGAGTCCATTTAATACGCTACAGCTTGCAGAGCTGTTCTGTTCTGCAGAAGCATGGCTCTTACCTAGGTGTCTGCACGGGCACACGATGTTAGGGAACACCAGGTGAAGCTGTGCTCTCACTGAAATCACTATTCCCCAGCAAACCACAAGGGTCACATCAATATAAGTAAGGCTACAGTTTAGATCTTTCCAAATAAAGCAGGCCAAAAAGCTGAAGTGAGATAATTAAAATAATGTTTTCCAAGCATTTGGCCTCAGAAGTGAGCACAGAGAAGTAGAGTGTGCATTGCCAAAACCAGTCAAATCCACATGGGGAATATGGTGCTTATGCATTTAGTGCTAGAGCAAATATTTAGCAGAATGATGGCTATCTCAGATGTGTTCAGTTTTTCCCTTTGTTTGGTTCAAAGGGAAATTCTTATTAATCTGCCTACTGATAAGAATAACTCTTGTAAAACCTGAAATCATCCTTTATTTGGAGTTACAGAGAGTTCAACTGGCTTCACAAAATTAACATGTAAAAATCATTATCAAATGTGACCCCTTTTAGCACATTCAGAAAACCAAATGCTTTCATGTCAAGATATCTGAACTTTGTATGTGCTGCAGGGATTAAAAACTCAGTGTTTTATTAGTGAGAACCACCAAGGCCAGCGAGGGAAAAGGGAGGACAATTGTTTAACAGATTTACATCTGTCAAGACTTTTTCTCTCCCCTCCAACATACAAATACACCAATGCATTTGCAAAATGGATAGACAAGATTTTTTGACAGAAAGGACATGCTACCATTTTCTCAAAAGCCTTTGCTGGTACTCGATTATGAGTATCTTTCCTTTGACCCTACATTGCCTGTTTTACTATCCGGTGAGCATCAATTTGAGGAAGGTAATAAAGCTTTAAAATCAGAAAATGAAAGACATAGGGTGAAGACACTTTAAAAGCTACCATCAACAAATTACAATTTGGCTTTCTGCAGGACACTAACTGTTTAGCAGTGGCTGGTTGCCTAAATAGATTAGTTTATTTTAAAGGCAGTCAGCTCTCCACATACCTCAGTATAAAATAAAGCCTGATACTGCTTATCTAGTAGCAATATCAATGGTACATGAATTTAGAATTATTCCTCATTTGTCATCACTACTATCTATATTTTAGATCAAATATTTTATCACCTGCTGTTATTTTGGTTAATTAAAATGACCTTGGCAAAGCAGACCATCCACTAATACTTAATGCTACCCTGCTGATCCCTGAATAAGGGAAATAAAGTGACTGCTTGATCTATCAAAGGTAGATATCAACTTCATTAACATCATCTTTCAACAATACCACTTGAAATTCTGTAACAGCTACCAGCATTATTTCTTAACTATTAAGAACTGAAAGGTTTATATTCCTTATTCTTTCCCAGCTTGGGTCTACAGACTTAATACTGTTAAGTTTAAACCCTTAAAAAGCATTTTGTGTTTAATCTCAAGTGCTTTGATGCCTCCCCTTAAAAACTTCAGGAGTTCAGAGAAGCATTTCTAATTCATGGGACACTTGAGTAGCTATTGACTTTTTGGGTTTGGTGTTTGTTTTGTTTTTGTTTTTCCAGTAAAATTTGAAACTACTGCCACATGCTGACCACTCAGTCCTCTGGCTGCTCCTTGGTGGAAGACAGACTGGCCTTTGTTTTGTGAACTCCAGGAACTTAGCTTAAATTATCCTAGAATTCAATGGGAAAACCTAGGAGCATACACCACAACTCACAACACACTCAGGTTATTACCAAGATGGCATCCCCCAAATCCGGAAGGGCTGCATCACAAAATAAGATTTTTCAGCAATTGTACTCTCAGTAGAGGCCCTGGCCCTGCAGCACGCTGCTCAGGAGAAGACCCAGGAGCCCAGCAACACCACGCTTACTGCACAACACACCCAAAAAGCCAGCTGTATCTCACAACAGAAAGTGAGAGATTCCAGATTGCTGTTGAGTACAGAGAGCTGTTACACATCATGGACTAGGTTAACATATACTCACCGCACATGGTGGAGGAAGGCAGGCATGCTACAGGCCACGACAAAGAAAGCTGCTTCCTACAACTTCTTCTCTTTCCACTTCAACAAGTGAGGACATCTCACACTTCCCTCCTCAAATTTCTTGCTTTCTCCTTCCCCTTCTTTTCCCCTCCCATACAACCTTGCTAAAAGGAAGCAGAAACCAAGAAGCTGGGAAAAGCTTTCAACAGACCCACTAATCTGTCCCACCTGAAACTGCTGTGAGGGGGCAATAGAGAGGAAGGAGTTGCCCCAGCTGCAGATGATTGGTTTCTTCTGGGCTGGGATAATAGAGTTTGCTTCCCAAAAAGGACAGTTGTTATTTCAACCACCTGTAAATAGTCTTCTGGCCATCAGAAAGGCCTTCTGCCCTGTGCAGCTCAAAGCTCTACTCACCTTTCTTGCTTCTGGACGGAGGCAGTTTATTTTATTTTATTAAAATTGACTTGGTTAATTAATCATAAGGCTTTTAAAAAATATTTATTCTTCTCTAACAGCAGAGACCAAACATGGCAGGATAGAGGTATGCCCAAAAAGGCAGAGCTATTCAGCAAAATATCAAACAAGCATAAAGGCCCAGTTTCCAGGGCTTACTTCATTGTTTTTTTAATAATAGAAATAGTTCAGAACTTTCCTCAGGGGCCATGTATGCCTTGCATTAGGTACAAAGGACAAATGACAAGATAAAACAAAAATGACAGATAGAGATTGATGCATATCAGCACACAGGGAAATTAAGTTTCTGTATCACAAAGTGGTTAACTGCCGCCAACTTTTCGATGGGAATCAAAGAAAAAGAAAAGTCTCAAGTGTACAATGTAGTCTGGTTGGCGAGGGCTTACAGTAGTTCCTAAGATACGAAAAAACATTGGGAACGCCTGGAAGTGAGGGATAAAGACAACACCATCAGCAACAGGAAAGCGGGAAGCAACCACACTATAAAAATAATCAAGAAAATTAACTACCAAGCTCCTACAGAACACGTTTCTTCTTGGGGTCTCAGCGGGGCATTGGTGGCAAGAAATGCAGCGAGAAGATGAAACAGCTCTTGAGCCAGGGTGAGAAAGCCTCAGTTGATGTGAGGGATAAAGAGAAATCAGGGAAGGAATGCAGGATGGAGGGTGTGCTCAGATTGAGGAGTTAGGGATGCAGGTCTGAAGGCAGCTTTGGGGATGGGAAGAGTAGGTAAGGCCAGAGGAGAAAAACATAGTGTGGACATGAGATACTGGCATTGCTTTCGTGAGTAGCACCTCTCATGCTACACCTCTTTGCTGTTACTAGTTACAATCAGATAGAGCAAATAATGAAGAGAAATTTCTTACAAGGAAACCACTCAGAAGCATTGTCCATCCCATGTACCGCGTGCAGCAAGAGCTGTATAAAAATACAATCCAGCATGCAATTTATAACAAAACTTTCTGCCATTCATTTGCATGTGTAAGCTAACTTAAAATAACACGGTCCACCAAAGCTGGTATTTAATGTCTTGACAATGCAAGATGTTATTAGAACAGAAGCCTGTCTGGTTTGTACATTTTTTGTAACTATCCCTCCTTTTATTTCAGCTTCCCCAAACTGTAGGAGGAAGGCAGATCATTACGAATGGGAATCACAAAATGTCATTGACAAGCTGTAATGTCAGAAGGTCTGAGGCCAAACCAACTGCACGGTGAAGCTAACAGATAACAGGTAGTTAGCATTTTTATGTACAGTTTGAAATATTGCTGTGTATTTGCCCTTTGAGCCAGGGAGGTCTCAGGCAGGTGGCAGAAGCGCTCTGTGCGAGGCACTGCCCTTAATGCGTCCTCCAACATGGAACTTTTTTCCTTGAAGAAAATAAAGTAACAAGTAGGAAGCATGGTTATAACATGAGGAAGCAAGACTGCAAGAACAAATCTTGGGAATTTCTATTTCTGCCTTAAGTAGAACAGAAGCTTTTCCTAGCTGGTGATTCTACTTCCGAAAAAATGAAACATCACTGCCCCCTTCTGTAATCCAAAAAAGCTGCATCCTTCAGCTACCTACAGTATCTATATGGAAAGGTAGGTAGTTACGTACTAGGTGACACTGACATACTGAACTTGCACTAAATACTAAACAAAAGGTATTAGTTCATTTGTCTATAATTATTTTCATGCCTGCATTAGTCCTGAAGAGCCTGATAAAGATCAAGCCCCAAGGGGAACAAATAAGGAATAAATACACTGGTATTTATTGATTAAAAGTTTGTGTATGAGACTGAATCATGCCCATTTCTGAATTGATTAAATGCTTTCAGAATTTTCTGACACTCATTGAAATGTCACCTGGGTCTCTTGTCTAAAATGAATTAGCTTTTCCCCACAGTTTTCTCTATACAAAGTTCTTAAATTGCCCTGCGCTCTGGGGAAAGTGGAAAATCACTGACTGCATAACATTTCTGGAAGGCACCTGCAAGACTCTCACCCACCTCTTTACATCAGCTGCAAATTTGATGATCTCAGACCATGGTATTCTGATTTAGCCTCTCTTTTTGCAATGTTTAGAAGTCAACTGCATATTCAATCTGTTCTTGCCAACCTCCGTGTAAACAAGCAATTCCCCTGTTTTGCCCACATGATCATGTTCTTCACCCAAGCCCTTCCCATTTCTCATTCTGGTTCAACTTAAGTTGCTTTGGGACCGTGTCTGTAAGTGGCCAAGATTTGAAGTACCCTGGCCATGGTACAGGAGGATACTGTGTCAGAGCACAGCAACAGTTCGTGGTTGCGTTGCTCTTGCAGCTTTTAAGCTCTCCTGGTGCCCAGACCCCACTATTTTTTCCAGTTCCTGCAACTTGAATAGACTGACTGTCCTATTACCTTTTCCGGAGCCTTTCCCAGGACCTTTTCCATATAGTGATACCTCTGGGCACCCACTCCTCAATAAGCCTCCCCTTAAATACATTTTCAGCTACAACAAACACACTTTCAAGCCTCTCTTCTCCTGAAAGCGAAAAACAGACTTCAAAAAACTGAAGGCTCCCTCATGCAAGCTATTTAAAATAGATTTGAAATCTAAAAATATTTTCTTTATTGACAGGAGGCAGCAGCAGCCTTTGACTATGTAGGCTGAAATTCTGGATTGTGGATTTCCCAGCAGTGCTGTGGTTAATTATTTCTTGGGGAGTAAACTGTCCTACTGGTGTATTTGAAAAGAACAGATCTTACAGATCTTTTTTCTTACAAAGCTATACAGCTCATCTTCTTTCCCACCATTGCCTCCTGTGCTGCTGGAAAGGGTTTGTCTGAGAGAAGCAGCAGCACTGCACTAAAAAATTAATAGCTGGTTGAATATGAAAAGGCAAGAGAAAGTAAACGTTGTGTGCTCACAGCTGCCCAGAAAGTGGAAAGGCTTCCTCCTAATCTCATTATTATCCTCATGGGGAGAAGGTACAAGGCAGCACGCTATTGAATGGTACAGAAATACAGATATCCTGTGTGACGTGGGCAAGTCTCTTCATCTGCTCGCTTGCCCTCTCAAGGCAGAGCACTCTTTATATCTCAGTAGTGCAGTGAAATCTCTGTTAATGTTTATGAATTGCTGAGCCAAGATAGGGAAACCACGTGAATGATGAGATTCTCATACATAAAAAATACGAGGAGTTATAGATTTCTTTTGCCACGTTAAATAAACACACCGAGATGGCAAGAGTCTCTGTTAAGAGACATTCCTCATCTAGCGCAGCTTGGCAAGCCAGAGCTGATTTATGCTGGAGGGAAGATAAACATACAGGTATGTTTTGAAAGCTGAGCCAGAGCCCTTCCACTTTAATTACTTTGAATTGCCCTATGATTTTTTTTTGTTTCATTTCAGTCTACCACACTGACATATTGAGACACCAAAAGTGTAACACAAATATAATTATCTTGATGTCAGCTTGATTCAGTGGGGTATGAGTAGCTCCATTTCAGTCACTACTGATGGCAAGGCCACAGATACTGTCATTTTTAACAAACCAACTGTCTTCTGATTCTGGAAATACCGCCAACCAAATGTGTGCTTCTCAAACTAGCGGCACTGGGGAAGTGATCAAAAGGCTGAGTTCTGTACTGGGACTAGGAAGAAAAGTGAAATATGAGATAAGTAACGATCAGGAAAGTCAAACTGGAGCATGAGTGGAGTCTGAATGACGCATGAATGGCTCCCACCATGTGATACCTGCAAAGGCAGGGAATGAAGGTCAATACCCCAAGCAGCTCTTTCCGTCCCTACGTAAGGTGATGGGAGATTAATAGTAACAATGAAGTCAGGCACAAAGAGTCCTTTTCTTCACTTACAGTAACTGCAGAACCACAGCAAGGGAGCACAGCGTTGGCACACACAAGCCCACCCATTGAAGCACGATGCCGTGTCCAAGCTGACGAACCCCACTGAAATCATGCAAACATGGAAAGAGCAAAACATTCAGCATTATGAAGTACTTTCCAACCTGATTTGAAAATGAGAAAGACAACATATCTGCTGCAATGCGTAAGAAAATATGTAATGTTTAGATATCAAATGCAAATTTGCAAAGGTGGTCAGCTTGGATTAACTGTGTGACTCCCGTTAAAATCTGCACTCTTCTTTGGCTACCTTCCTTCTCACACTCCATTGACAGGAGACTTCTAAAGCCATTTTTCCTGGCTGTTAACACAATACTACAAGATGGGGACTATGTAATGATGCAGGAAACATTTCTATGCAACCAGTGCTGCAGCTGATTTCAAGTGATAACAAAAGGCAACTGCTCGCAGGCACCTCCGAATCGCTTCATTGATGGCAAAGAGTGAGCTCGTAGCACGGTCCGTAATGGATGGGTGGCAAGTTACACATCTCAGGCTCCCCCAGTACAATCCAACAGCAGCTCTGTGGCTCATTTCCCCCATCTTTTTAGGAAATTGTCTCAGATTTTTTTTCCCTAGATGTCCCATTGTATCACAAGGGGCCAGCAAGAGCCAGACAACTTTTCTCCTGTGCAAAAATACAATCCCAGTCAAGTCAATCTGCTCCATCTCTGTGCAAGAACCACAGCTCAAATGGGTTTCAGCGAAGTAGTTTTTGCAGTGCCAGAATGGCGCCGACCCACGGCTGCATAAGCAGCTATGGCTGTCCATTTGGTGACATGGTGGCTTGTCAAATGAGCATCTGGTGGTACGTAGGAGTCAGGAATCTTCCCTTTTCAACCTAGGCCAGCATTTGCTGTAACTTCCAATAATAAAAACAGCCATAACGAGGAAGCTGGCAAACACACAGAGCATCATTCCCATACACAACACAGAGCATTTTTGGATTTCTCACCTGAAGGAGTGACAGCCCTTCTGCTGTGGTGCTGGCCAATCTGTTAGGCAATCAAATAAAATGCTGTCAGTCACATCTGCAGCATGTGTAAGTGGCTTACACGGCGATTTTACTGTGTTGTAGTGTGCACATGATAACCCACTAAACAAATAATTCCACTCCTCAAAGTTGTTACAAAACAAGCAGAGACAAAGGCAAAACAATGGGTGGCAGACCAAGACTCAGAGGATGTCAAGAAGTGGCCCTTTACAAAATAAGCCTGCTTAGACCGTAATTAACCACATGCTTCACTTTAGCATAATATTAAATCCCAGTAAAGCGTACGAAAAAAAGCTTTATTGGCATGAGATGACTGGAATCACTTTATCAGTGTGTTTCAGTGAAACACTGTTCCATGAAAGCTGAGAGATTTTACAGGGACTAGAGAGGTTAACATTTTGATGGGTTCAGGCCAAACTCCCTTCCAAATATATTAGACTTGATGTTTTTGATCCAAAGAAACCCAGATAGTTTCATGTCACTAGTTAAAAAAGAATAGCCTTGGTTTTATTTTAGTCTGAAATAAAAATAAATCTGGAAATCAAGAAAGTTGTTGTAAACCAGAATTGTTATTTCTCCTGCCAACTGCTACATCAAAGACAGGCAGCCAAGTATCACGGATCACTGAGTAGTTTTCACATCTTCCATAAATCCTTATTACACTGATCTACTCACAAATATTGATTCTGATTCAGGAACACACTTAAATGTGTTCTTTTGAAGAGAGCTGAGCATCACAGAGCTGAACTCCATCGGACAGGCGCAAGCAGCCGGTTGGAGAAGTGCAAAGGGAAGTCACTGGGGGCTGCCGAGGCAGGAAAAAGAAGATGGCAAGATGTCTGTGTCAGTCAGATGATCTGATTTCCCCCCACAGAGCACTATATAGAAATAGTATGTCAGGAATCCGCAGATTTAACAGCAGTCATTGCACTTTTTTTCTTGCACAGGACTAAGGTGTCTACAATGGTCTCAGAGCATTAAGATGTGTTGGCCTAGTCCCAGGAATCCTGCTCTCAGCTGGTTTAAAAAATGTTCTTACATCTAAGCACATGGACATTTGTTTTCCTGATCAGAGGGCCTTTGCTTCACACGATATAGACCGTGAGGTAAACATCTCACATACACCCACATCCCTCAGGGGATCTGAAAGCTGCTGTGGTGTGCTCTGGCCATGCCAACGTCATCAGAGACAGGCAGTCCAAATGTGAGCTACAAATGCTGTATTATACCAAATTACAGTCCTAAGGTTCAAATGGAGAACAGAGGAAAAAAAAACCAACTGGAATTATTAAGATAGACACTGTTCAATTTAAATTCTATACCTTTTACTGGAGGATGGGCATGTAGAAACCAATCTTTAGTTTTTCAGAGGAGTAGATCTTTTTAAAATTATGCTGGCTGCTTTGACATAGGGTTGCATTGCCTATGTCAAGTTATTTTCATTTTTAAAGCTCAGCATGAAATCCCTAAAATTAATCAATTTATTTTTTTTTCTCTTGGAAGCTTCTGGAAATATTAAATGCTGTAATTTCTTTCTCAAAAGAAGTTCCCACCCTCTGAATCCCCTTGAAAGGGTTACCCCCAGAACAGAATAGCACGAGAAAGCTCTATGCTCTAAAGAGAGAGACATACAAATGTAGATACAGATATTTGGAGATATGTTGCACACTGAGGAAATGGTGAGGTTTGATGCTCACCATCAACAGCTACTAAAATTCTTAGCGTAACCTCGTGTTAGGAACACTGGCAGTTTTGATGTATAATTCACACCCTGTGAATCTACTTGACTAATTCTCTATGGTCAGGCCTACTTGCAGCAAAATCAGGTTTAAACTTTTAAAATGCATTCCCGAGACAAGTCTTGTATATACAAGAAGAGAGCTTCCAAAACACGCTGTTGCTAAGGTGGATTTTGTACAGGGAGAGATATTTTGAAATGAAAATGCTCTCCTAAACAGCCTCTGCCCTCCATTAGAGATGGCATGAAGAACACTGTGCTTTAATTAACTAAATTCCCCCACACATCAAAATTTACATGGCTGTATGTATTTTATCCTGTATTCATCTCTCACTGTGTGACAGCAGTCACAAACAAAGCTGACTTTAGTGGAGAAGCTTGATAACCGCACAGGGATTGCGATCCTTCCAACCCACGCCGTGCCTTTTATTTCACACAATAAAACACATGTTTCCAGAAAAATATAAAAATGTATTCTCAAATGGAAGAAATTGGAAAGCACAAGTTAGCATCAAGAACTCTCCGTAGGAAATGACATAGCATGGGCTATCATACAAGCTTGTAAAAATCAGTAATCTTAAAATTCTAAGAAAAATGTTTCAGAAGTTCACAGTTTTTCCTTTTTTTTCACAGACTTCAGAACTGAGTGATTTTATGAAAGACAGCAAAGCACTGCATCAATAGCTATCAAAATTGTTCCTGATGAAATAATTTTAAAATCGCTTTCCACAATTGTAGCCTATAGGAAGAAGAGTAAGCAAATCCCAAACAAACAAACGCTGCATCACCTAAAATCAAAGCCACTACAGAACAGTTTCTCTCTACGCTCCATTTGTTCCTCCTAAGAGCAGTGGCTGTTGCCATCCTATTCTCAGGTTTTTTGTTTGAAGACAATCTCTACTTGCATGAAGCAGACAATGCTGAAATGTTCTTAAAATGCAAAGTGCCTCCTTTAAAAAAAAAAAGGAAAGTTCATGAGAGTAACGCATTCCAGTGTGTCATTTGCTTATCAATAAAACCACTCATTAGTAGGAAGTTTTCTGTGGGCTTTCTTGCTCACTTGAGCAAATTCCAAGTGCTCCCCGTTAGACTCATGAACCCGTGGGGCACTTTGCTTATTTTCCATCTAGTTATCTTCATTCTTTCGCACTGATGAACTGCAAATCCTGCATGAATTCCTGAGTTGCTTCAGCTCTCTCTCCTGGGCTGAATTGCAACTGGAAAGCAAACAGAGGGCCAGATATCCTCTGGCAGTGTGCTCTTGACTGCAGTCAGATAGATATTTTTCATTATTGGGTGGGCAGTGGACAACCTGCTGCTGGGTATGCAGTAATGATGATTGACATGAGAATCTCTATTATTGTAAAAAAAAATGGAAAAAAAAAAGCAAATAATGGCTCTGAATTACAATTATTTCTATTATCTGCCCGAACACTACACAGAGATATAATCTGCTTTATTTTTCCTCCTTTCCTTGAAAATTACAGCAAGGATCCCCTTATCTTGAGAAGTCATGAGGATCTCTTTGGAAAGGATCCAAATCCAATGCATAGTTCAAGACACGAAGGTTTTCTGTAAGAGTCCAGTGGGAAAAGATGGGGGAAAGGATTTTAAAATCCTTAAATCTTGAAAGCCTCTCAAATTTTCCTGTTTAGATCAGTTGGGCATTTTGAAAGTCCACAACCAAATAAGTAATTTTGCAGGCCAGAACTGAAGACAGGACCCTAATATTACATGAAATATTCATAAAGAGAGATGGGACAGATGTGCCCATACCTTGTTTTTGTTGGAAAGGAAGCAGACCTCAGGTGACATTTTCCGTAGGGACTTCATCATCATTGGGGCTGCACCTCTGTGCTGAATGGCCAAAACCTCCCTGGTTACTCTGTAAACAAATATATTTGTGTAAAGAAGTATATTTGTATACTTTGTAAAAATATATCGCTAAAAAATACAGAACAGCAAGAACTGATCACAGGTATTAGTTAATATGATGGCAAACAGAGTCCTCTAGTGGTCTCGGATTGCCATAGTATTAAAAGCAGTCAGCAATTTAGGGAAAAAAAGTGAACAAATTATCTCAGACATGACCTCAAAAGAACAAATCTGAGTCCACAGCTAATAATAACCAGGAGAATTGCCCCCAGGGATGCCCATGGCAGCCTCCAGAGTTTTTCTGCACTTAGTCTTGCAGAAAACTTTCAAATATTGCCGGTCATTACGTGTATGCTAAAAAGATCTTAGGCAGCTCTTACAGAGAAAGCATTTCTCAACCAGATTTATTATGCTGTTGTACCATGAACTGCACTGATATAGGAAGCACAATATATACATGTTCTCTTGAGAATAAGTAACAAGATGGAAAAAAAAACAAACCCCATGAAGTATTTGAAAACTTAACTGGGCTCACAGTGTATGGGCAGTGGCAGTGAATCTTTTGGTAAGGAAGGACAGATTCGAAGAAGAGTGATGGTACTGGAGACAAGGGCGTTCTGTTTGACATCAGAAATTAAGCTCGCAGAGGAAATATGTAAAATAAATTTAAAAGGTCCATTTAAAAGGTCAGGATTCATATCAGCTGGGAGAAACTTCATGTGTCTGGGACTGAGGGAAGAGCATTGCAGAACTGGGGATATGAAATTGTAAGAAAAAAATAAAGGATTTTAGATGTGAGGCTGGAAACCGAAGGCTGTATCTGAAATACATCAACTCAGGCTTTGGAAAAGAGTTTTCAGAGCAGGATCATAGATACAAAAGAAGCTGAGGAGGGAAAAAAAGTGAAAAAAACAATTTATGTAAACTTCCCAAGAAAACCAAGCAGAGGATGAGGAAGCTTTGCCAAAGCACATATTAAAGGAGCTACTGAAAACACACCAGGGGAGTGAGGGAAAAAATGGGATACTGGGGAGAGTAAGCAAGACGCAGGGTACAGGTGTGCTGTCAGTGAGACCTGCTTGCTGCCTGCGCCAAGCTGACATGACAAGATTATAGGTCTTAAAAAAACCAATAATTGGCACAGTAGATAGGTGAAATAGGTATGTATGTGTTGATGCCAGTTCGCCAGCTGTTTTTATTCAAACAAATAATTCACCTATATATATAAAAAGTATAATATAAATATTCCTGCATTCACCTTGTAGGAATCCTGAATATTATCCCATGATTACAATAAATTCCTAAAATGAAGCTGTGAAATAATCAACTCGTTCTCTGTAGATGTTAAAACTTCTTGGTGGTATCAATAAATATGCAAAGGGCACTATAGCATTCCTAAATTATACAATATATATCCTGGCACCTGCATTATACACTCCCAGAACTTAAGCAATCCTTTGGCAAAGGTACATATCCAGCCATAAAAAATCTGGCAAACAGCAGTTTCTAAGAAAGATTTGTGTGGTCTTCGTACCAGACAGTTCCCAGCACTGTCATTAAAGGCTTATCTCGGGAAAGCACTTGGAGAAATCTGGTCTCCCTTTAAAGAACCTCATCAGTCAGAGCTACAGGGGTCATCTGACATGACCATCAGCTTCCATCTCCCTCCAGCACAGCTCTGCAGTTAGAGCATAAAAAGATAAGTTCCATATGCGAAACTTCAAGGGTCAAGCATGGCCTGGCAATATTTCTAGATGGCATCTTCAAATCTCTACCCCTACATCTGATTTTTCCCCTCAGTGCTGGCATGGCTTTTCTCAGCTTTACCACTTGTAGTTCATATACCTATCAAAAAAAAGTATTGCTGAATTTAGTGACAGATATAAAAAAAAAGTATTTCTGAATTTAGTAACAGATATAAAAAAAAAGTATTTCTGAATTTAGTGACAGACATCAAAAAAAAGTTTGAAAAGATTCCATCTTTCACACAGTGGGGGAAATTATTTCCTTTGAACGCGCTGTCAGCCTCAAACAGGGTAATGGATTAGTGCAGAGCGCTCAACCAGTATTTTGTTTCATATTTTGACATGGGCAAAAAGGTTCCAAAATACTGAGAGCTGCTGTGTCTGAATCAATGCAGAACTGCAAACCGAGGAAGCCTGCGGAGATACAACTTGGGAGGTAATTTAAGACAGCGGTGTCAAACAGGCAAAGATGTACAATAATCTAGGAGAAAAAATACTAGGAAAGTGATTAACCCACCATCCAACAAATGCAAGAATGCAAATTAAGTTTCATAAGGGCAGCTGTGTCTTACTGTTTCTGCTAGGTGGGACCACCAGAGTGCCAAACACGGACTCGTCTTCCTTCTGAGTTTGCTTTTGGAAGAACGAAATTCTGAAAGCCGTTGTGTTGTCATCACTGTCATCACCACAAACTCCCAAAGGGTCCACAGTAGGCTGAATTGCAATTAGTCTTTCAGACTCAAGTGACTTATTTTTGTGATGATAAGACAATTTTTGGTGCAGCTTTGCAGAGGACAGCTCCTGCTTTTCCAGCAAGAGTATCAATAGATGCCTCTGGCATCACTATTCATGAGGTCTGCTGCGATTCACTGCGGGATCCTGACCCAGCGAACGTGCAACTCTCCAAGGACAGCACTGGGCAACGGCGTGCCACCTGAGGTCCTTCCCGTGGAGCCAGGCACAGGGATTTCTTTTGTCTCCTCACTCTTCAAAAAGCATTTGGCAAGGTAAGGTGCTTGAAGATGGATCGATACACAACAATACGGAACAGTGCATTGATCAAACACAGCTCTTGACCTCCTCTCCACTGCCTTAACGTTGCTACTTTTCAAGTGACTGGCTGAAGCAAGGGCCTAGAAAAATAAATTGTTCTTGTATTCCATTAAAGAACAAGTTTGTGAAAAGAAACTAGATTTGATGAGTTACCTGTTTTGAACTAGTCAGGTCTCCGCACCAGACTGACAGTCACATTTCTGTCTACATTTCTAAAGACAGGAGACTGTTTGGAATGTTCAGTTCTGCTGCTGCTTTCTTACAAACAAGTCACACCACTCCTCCTAACCATCAGCACACATTCCCATCCTCTGAGTGGAGTCAAGAAGGACAACAGGATCTCACATAAAGCATATGGCCCTCTCAGAGTAAGAAAAATAATGGCTTTCTAGTTGCGAGATTCTGAAGTGGTATGACTGGGAACGTCAAGTGCATTTTACTCACTGATGGCTACAAAAAACCCAAATACACTCAGTGCTCCGTGAATGCAATTGCTATTTGTATTTGCATTATCCAAACGTGTTTTTTTTCCATCCAAAGTTTCTGCTTGCTCAGCTCCTCGTTGTGTAACCACCTGCCTCTTACTGCAAGTGCAGAAAAGGTTTTTCTCTCTCCCCCAGCAGTTCAAACCGTAACCTTTGTCTTACCCAGCCTTCCTTTTGAGCACTCAGTTCCTGTCTCCTGCAAGTTCAGTCTGCCTCTGCGCTCATTAGAGGCAGAAGGGGCGACATCTCTCCATCTCCAGAGAAGCTGCCCCAACCAGCCTCCTGGAGGCAAGGCTACCGACGTAAAAACAACAGGTGATTAGTTTAGTATGAACAGATGTAGGTGGGTTTAAAACCTAACATCTGCCTGGCCAGAGAAGGAGAGCAGCTGATAACTGTCACTCAAAGTCACTGGTTTCTCAGTCGTGGTGGATTCTCAAAACAGAGCCAACAACGGTTTCCATAAAACCAAATCAGAATGCTCTTATAATTTTTACATTCCTTTAAATATTTGTGAAGACACAGAAGTATCGACCTATGCATGCAGCTGGCCTGAACAGAGCACATTTTGTTAGTGATCCTGTTTACTTCACCCTTCCTACCTATAATTTCCTGTGGTAAATGAAACTGTCACATTTTGCTTTATTCAGCACGGTCCCTGCAATATCCGAGACACTGGATTTGATGACCCCACAGCTCCTTCCATGTTTCTATGAGGTCTTCTCATAGTCTTAACTGAGACTGTGGGCATAATCCAAATACAAGTCACAATCATAACAATTTAATTAGAATTATTAAATCCAAAGAGGCAGAAGTACTTAATTAAATAAGCAGCTTGGTTTCTCTGCACAAAGACATGCCTCAGATCACTGCGTGCTTCAGATCACTGCAGTCATAAAATTCTCACTGTGCAAAATTATGAGTTGTTGTTTGATAATAATCAATAGAACAGACTATTGAATAAATACCTTCTGACTTGTTTTCCAAGCCATCACGTTGGTCCCAGTAGCTCACAAGACAGATATAAATAACAATGCAATTGTGTTCCCGCAGTCTGGCCGTTATTGGTGTCTAAATAACCACTGACACGACCAGACAAAAAGAGAAAGAAGGGTAGTTTGTCAAATCTCACAGATAATTGTCGCTGTAACCTCCAGACAGGGCTGTGACTGCCAGGCTTACTGGCCGTGTCACTTGTGTGCGTAGCACAGCTTTTTTGTTTGAAGTTCACCACAGCTTCCAGGGCCAAGGACTGAAAATATTTGAAAAATGTGTTTACAAATCAGTACTAGAGATGACAGACGTTAGGAATCCCAACACATTATCTGTAGGGATCTCTTAGGGATCTGATTCGGATTACCGGCTTTGGTTTGGTTCCTGTGGAAATAATCTCGTGGTCCTTTCTAATCTTAGAAATGTATTCCTGTTGTCCAGTCCTACTGAAGTCAATGGAAAGGCTTTCCAGTTGTGATGTGGGTTTTGGATCAAACATCCACAACTAATGTGCAACTAAAACATCCAAATTTATAAAATAACGTATTTTTGCTGTGACCAGGTATCATCCATAGCCAATTGCTACTAACACGCCTGCAGGGACAGGCACTGACAGTGGTGTGGGAAGCTATTCCGGAGCACGTGCAGGCCGCAGTTTCAGGGATGAGCTTCTCCTGCCACTGGACTGCGCATGCGGTGACACAGCCCTGGGTTCAGATGGCACCGGCAAGGCGCATGCGGATGTGACCGTGACTGGTACGTTCCCCACTCTGTTGCCTCCAGTGCAGCCAGTAGAGGACTCAGGAAAATATGTAAGGGGCGCATGAAAAATCTAAAATTCCAGTGCACTTGGGATGAGCAGATAGAGACACAAGACACTGAACTTCCATGTGCTGCTCTCTGGTCCCACAGCTTCCTTTCTGCCTTCACCCATTTTGTGCCTCTGACTCTTTCGTGATATGCCTATGCTATACAACATGATATCCAGACACCCACACACAAAAGCCACTCAAACCCAATAAAAGCTCAGAAGGAAATATTCCTTGAGCCTCTCTCCCGGCTGTTCAAGCTGCGAGCAGCAGATGGCGACCCTATTGCCATTCCTCCTCTCCATCCAGCTCCGGCCGCCGTGCTTTCTCACGCTTCAGCCTCGCAGCGTGAACAAATCCTGCTCTTCCCCAGCTCTCCTGGGTTCGTGGTGTTACCCATCGCTGCGAAGTCTGCTGTGGTCTGGCTGGAGCTTTCCACCCTCTTCCCCAGCGTTGTGCCAGCGATGGTACTCGAGTTACGTAAAATGCAAACCCTGAACGTAAACGCCTCGCGGATGGACGTGCAGTCTGTAGTAGGCAACCTGCCTTGTAGAAACTTTGAACCAGATCTTTGTCATCAATCTGCATTGTTTTCTTCCTTTGAAAGAAGAAATGTATCCTGTATGATATCTCTTAGTCTGGTAATATTTTTTGAGTGATGTTTTGCTGTAAAGTACATAAGCAGTTGTCTGCATATCCCATCCTCAGCCCTTCACAGTATTTCTCCTTGTATGGTCACTTACACAAGCACAAAATATGAGGGAAAATAAAAAGTTTTGCCATTTCTTCACACAAATGTATAGGAGAATACAGAAACTATGGCTGGCAGAGAGAAGCAAATCCTCTTCCTCGGGATTAGCACCGACATTTTGTTATCTGCATTGTGCCTTGCTTCTGCCAGGTGCCAATTCAGGTAAACTTTGTCCAATTCAGTTCAAATGCAGAAAGAAGCAAAAATAAACTCCTATTTTCCCTGCAGTTACTGTAATATTTTACAGTATAATTAGGATTCCTATGAGAGTTTTCTATAGGAGAACAAAACAGGCTTAAGAGGAAAAACTCAGTTGCAACTTTCTCTCTTGACTGGCTGCCCCATGTTGCGAGGCTCATGGCAAATAAAGCCTCCATGCCAAAGCAGGGAAAGTTTTCTACAACCAGGAAAAAAAAATATCCAAGAGCAACAATATTTATTTTCCACACTCCATTAGTAGCTCAGAAGCAATTCAAGCATGTTACTAGAAACTGAACCCAGCTAATTAAAAATAATGTTCCAAAGCTACACTGATGTCTTTTGCATCTGGAGCTGGCTTCTACAAATAAACATACACAAAAACAAGGACAAATCACAATAAATCTAAGCAGACAGGTACAAGCAAATTGGTCTGTGGAAGTGACATGTCTCTCCGCTTAAACGTCTACCGCAAATCCCAAGGAGACACGGTAGGATTTAATCTAATTGGGTTTGCCACTTCCCTGCAGCTTAATGTGAGAATAACTGCAATTATATATGACTGTGCTTAGCTCCGTACCAAAAACCCATTTATTAGGCTATTAGAATCTATAGAAACCAGGAGTTTGAGATCATTTGGATGTGCTGGTTACATACTTGGCCTGCTAGTTGTTTTGTGGTTACAGTTTCCAAATTGCTACTGATGAGGTGGGAGCAGAAAAGCAGATGCAGTTAAGCCCTGGAATGGATGGCTTCGAAAGGTTTTCTTCTCGCTTCAGAATCCGTAACAGCACCTTATATTTTGGCTCAGCGCTCTGCGAATCTCATAACATTCAGCGGGAGACTGGGAAACCAAGAGGTTGCTGAGGTTCAGAAATCTGTTCATCATAAAGCAAAGCACCTTTGCATGCGTGGGGCCCCACAGAGTTGGCACAGCACGGCATAGAGATGCAAAAAGAATGATGTTTAAGGCCAGCCTTATGGGGCAACAGAGGGAAGAGCCTCTAGTCCTCTAATTTTGCAGCATTTGAGAGGGTGCAATTAGCAAGAAAAGCAAGAAAAGCCATTGGGCCATTCCAAAAAAAAGTGGTATCGCCACTCTCCCACCTGTTCAGCCTGCAAGCGGAGCAGATAACTGGTACACTCAGCATGGAGCATGGCACAGTGAAGCTGCAAAGCCCTGTCCTTTCAGCTTTTGTCAGTTTCACGCAACCATAAAAAACCTCTTCTTGCCAAACAGATGTTTTTAAACGAGGCAGTAAACTCTTAACAGTTTAATTTTTCCTACATCATGGTGATTGTTGGGATAAAGGTGGATTTTCTTAGAAGTCTGGAAAACTTCATCCGTAGCCATAGTCCTTCAAGGTACACACAGCAGGGGCAAAAAAATTAACAAACGGTTCCTTCAGCTCACCCTTGCTGCAGTGAATGCTTTATTGTGGGGAAAGATTCAGGGCTGTTTGTGACCTGTCAGACAACACCATTCAAGAGGTATTGGGGTCATATTTAACATGTACCCTTATTTTAGGAAACCGGACAAACTACGTGATCCTTACCTTCAGGACCTGGGATTATGAAGGCTTGATATTGCTCCCAACGAGCTGAGTGGCAATATATCTATCGAGATGGCTGCTGGGAATGTCGGCTTTATGTGCCCCATCCAATCCAGTTTTGCTGGTAGCTGAGATGTTGCTAACCTTGCATAATAGTCTGGGTTACATGTAATTTTAAAGAGCTTTCTCCATCAGTGGCTCAACTCTGATCCAAACGCAACTATCGCAAATGAACGTAATTCCACCACGCTCTGCCTGAATCAGACACCTCATCAATTATCTGCAAGCTGAAATTCAAAGAATTAAAGGTCCCTGGCAAAACACCACAGTGAAAATATTCTATGGGAAATGAATACATTTAAACATAGTTAAGGGCTTTTTTTTTTTTTTTTTGTAAAAGAATACAAACCAGAGAGGATTGCTTGGCAAAATCATTATCCTCATTGCTCACATTGCAGCACCACAAACATGAGTGGCAACCACTCACCAAAAGTGGAGGCAGCCTGAACTAGTCTGGTTTTCTGCTGCCTTGGATTGCTTAAAAAGGTTGCAATTAACATAATTACTCTGAATGATGTCTAAAACGAATACAGAGTTCAGGTTATCAGTTGTCAGGACTGGCTCCCAGTTTTGAAGTCACTTCTCTGCCCACACATCCCTGCTCCTGTCCTCACCCTGAAGCAGAGATGGCAGGGACATGAGGCAGTGACCTGCCAGCCTTTCGCAAGGCAGGGAAAGGCTGGGTTTCCTAACAAAGGTCACTGGTCCCTGTCTCCTCTGAGGAAAAGGCATCAGGCCAGGTAGAAATGCTCTCAAATTAGGACACAGGCTGCTGAGGGCCAGGTGCCACCCAGCTCTGTGGATGGGTGGGCAATGCAGGAGGAAACACCGAGAGCTTGCTCTGTGCTCCCACTCTCCTGTAGAAAAGCCAGTAAAATCCTACTGGGAAATACAGCCTCTTCCTTATGCTTCTCCAAAGGTCATGGTACGACGGTGAGGTCTTATCTCTCCTTCCCTGGTCACAACTAAACAGTGAACAGGTTCACACAGATGCCTTTCTTCTGTGGAAGAATGGTCCCTAGGATTCCCTAAGAGAAACCCGACTTCAAACAACCGGAATGTGGTAGGTACAACGATCCTAGCACTGGGCAAAAAGTCTTTTTGAGAATATTCACCTTGAGCAGCCTACGCCTGTGGGAAGAGAGAGCGGGACAGCTGTCTGATATTGAAGAATTTGAGCTATGTCCTTGAACACCACTTGCTCAATAACAAAAAACAGCAATTAGAACAAGATAAGTAAATACCAAAGGTAAAAAATAGTAAAGACAACTAAAAATCTATAACCAATCCAAACGAAGCTTAAGGCGCGTGAACAGGATATTGCGGCCAATCGAATGAGATGATTAAGTGTGTGCACTGTGCGTGTAAATTAGAAAAATTATAAAAGACTTATGCTGACTGAGAATAAAGGTCTCTGGAACACCATCCACGGAGTCCGCGCCCTTACTGCAACATAAGCCAAGGGCCAGTAAAATATTAAGCCTTCTGAGGTATCTATTTAATCAAAAGGTATGTTTAACATACTCATATCAGAGACACTTAAGCTAGCAGGAGAGGAGTGACCAAGTGTTTTCTCTGAAAACTTTTAAATCGTAACTCACATGGGGATATACTGAAATACTTCTGGCTTCTAGCAAGACATGTCGTGTACCATTACGTTCAGAGACGCAGGAATGATCAGGGTGGGATCTCGAATGGCTGCAGTATATCACACCGCAGTGAATTCACGGCGCTGCACAACCTGATGCCACATGACAAAGTGTGACAGCCGATCCGTATTACTTACGAGAGATCGTCGAGATGTGCTGAATGTTTTCTGAACTGCTATCAGAAAACATATGTTTCCAAGGGGTAATGATACAGTGGGTCTGAATAACTCATAAAAATTATGAATGAAGTGTTCTCACCTTCATTTGACCTTTGTTACTTCTCCAGCAGACAGAGCTAAATGTGTAGCACATCAGAATGCATCTAAAGAAGAGACAGATGATAATAAGAAGCTGTTCAGAGATGCTCACTCCACCAGCTCTATTAGTTCAGCTTGCTTGCGCAGAATTTCCCTGCACGTGTGAACACGAGTATGGATTGATAGAGGGAAATATCCAGGCTGATCCTTTCTCAGCCTGAACTCCTCCAAGCAAGATGCACACACAGACCAATGCCTTACGGAAGGATGAAGACAGGGGTTGGCCATAAGAAGCCACGCAGAAAAGGTGGTGAGAGACACGTATAGGGCATAAAGATTATAATTTGGTCAACCGAAACAAAGACCCTTCCGTCCACAGGAAAGTAACACACCGATTGGACAGATACCTGGCAGGAATGGTGGAAATGCCATCAGCCAGTCGCGGGGTAGGAGGAGCGCCTCAGGTCAGGGCTTTGTAACCTGTCTACCACACTCCTCAGTGATGTCAATTCTTTTTTTCCCCTTCATAACCTGTGGGTATTGGGTTTACGCTGTGACCTGTGCACAGGATTTGGGCGGTTGGGAATGCTTGGTGGTCTAAGAGCATTCGCCAGCTTTGGGAGCCATCTATTCTTTTCCCTTTGATGCTATCTGGGTCAGATACTCAACTGATTTAACTATCCCAGATAAAGCCGTAAATGTATGGTCCAAAACCAACCAGAAACCAGCTGGAAGTTTCCTCCAGTGGTCATTGGGATTCACAGCTTCGATGTGCCCATGATTTTCTCTTATCTTTGACGTTAAGGCCTAGAGCGGTTTCAGGGCGTACATTTTCTGAGACATTTAGCAGTCTCCTTGTCTTATTCTGCATCACCTACCTCATTCTCATGCCAAGCCCTCGGGCATGATAGGCACGAAGAATGTGCAGCGTTTTGTCACTGAGAAAGCAGGTTTCCGCACGCTCTGCTACGCGATCTCAACAGATGCTACCAAGCAGGCTGAAAAGTGATTTTCACAAAGCTATAAATTTCCTGGCACTCCAGACTGTGGTCTCTAGACAGAGCCAGAGCTACGCACAAACCCGCGAAATGGACGCGAGTCCGCTCTGGGAGCTCTTGGAGGAACGCAGGTGGGAATTCTGTTTGGGGAGCTGAGGGGGACACAAACCAGGTGCCCAGGCTGACCCTGGGAACAGGGCTACGCAGGCAACGGGCACTGCTGCATGTAAGTGCTCCTCTTGAAGGGCACAATCAGACATATATCGTGGCCACGCGGGGACACCCATCTCTCTTTGCTTTCTCCCACCACTGGCTTGTTCTTTAACACCCTGAAGCACCAGGGAGGAGGAAGGAAACAGCATTAATGACACCTATCAGCTAATTGAAGCTATGCATAGGAATCTGAACAGCAAATATGCTGCATGGGCGCTAAGCCATTACAGATGATAAAAAAGCACAAGGTAAAAAGGAAGGCGATTGCAAACGGGTGTGAGCAAGCATCAAACACAAAGGAAGTTGTAATGAGAGCAGGCGCATGAAGAGTGACAATTCAGCATGGGAAAGATAAAGATGGAACAAGAATGGGATCAAGACAGAGAGCAGAGAAAGGATGGGGAGGAAGAAAAATTTGAAATGGAAACGATGAAAATGGAATATGATTTCCAGAGGGAAAGAATAAGGGTGAATGAGGGTCCTACTGGGTCAGCCCATGCATATTTAGTCAGTTATAATAAGGTAAAATTGCTTCCTCATTACAAGGAAGGGAATGATGTTGATATGTTTTTTGCAGTCTTTTAAAAAACTGTATGGAACTTATAATTGGTGAGAGGAGGCATGGGCAGCACAGTTCAGACCTTGCTCAATGGGAAAACCCTAGAGGCCTGTGCCAAGCTGGTTGATAATGACTGCCGTGACTATCAAATTGTGCAGGGAGCTTTCCTGAGAAGGTATGAGGTTGACCCCAGAGACCTGCAGGGTTACACTTAGGTCTCCAAGGAAAGGATCTGATAACTCCTTTCCTGAATTGGCTGTAGAAATGACAAGTTTATTTAACAGGTGGATAGAAGGTGAAAAGACATCTGTATCTGTTTCTTTTTCTTTTTAAATTATGAAATTATCTTGAGGAGCAGCTTCTAGAAGATGTTCTGAAGGATTTGGAAGTCTGCTAGACAGAAAATCCTTCTATTAAAATGTTCAGCCTATTAATGAGAGCAATTTTTTAATGTGTATTCACAAAATAATGAGAAAAGTAATGGGAATCCTACCCATTTCCACAAAGAGTTGCCCTTTCTTTCAGAAACAAACAGAAATAGACAACAAATAACACCATTGCCAAAATCTTACAACCACACTCTGTTACTTCAAGGACATAATAACAAAAAAAAAAAAAACCCAAAAGTCTTATTGCATATATTATACATGCAGAAACCACAGCTTCGGCACAGAGTATGAAAGAGGAGATCAGTTATCAGGCTTAATTCAGCTACATAAGCACACTCTAAAAAAAGTTTTACAAAAGCAAGCTCAGGTATAGTTTATGAGAAGACCCTTAGTGGAAACACTGACACCAGCCTGCGTTTCCAGAAGGTGGGCTGTTTTATTCCTCCTAGAAAGCAATACCCAAGACCCATCTACATTCCAGCTTGGATTATCATTTCAAACAAAGCATGAAGTACTGACGAGTGACTGGCTGGATTATGGGACAGATGTTATCCTCCGCCTTCTGAAATATTTACCAGTTGTAATGAGTCTGTAAAATGCAATGTTGACTCAGTTACTGCATTCCCAAATTATTTCCAGGCTCTTAACTAAACCTCCTCTATACCTGGCAATGTCATGCTGCTTCCTCGAACACTTTCCTCCAGCACCGTCCCCTGCAACGCCTCAGGTACCCTCCCTCCTCGTTAACCAGCACGGCCATCCCGAGGCGACTGCTTTGCACCAGCCTCTGCAGCCGAGGCTGAAACAAAGAAATTTGCTCTGTCTTCAGTGTGATTTTCTTGCACTTCTTTTCACTATTAATTGTTTTTTTTTTCTCTTTTCTAATTCTTGTATCAAAGTCCTGTATTCCTGTGTGGGTTTCAGTGGAAGACTTACCAACACTTAGTCGCTGAAATCAGCAGCAGGCCGTACTGATGCGAGGACGGGTGCACGCACTCTGGCCTTTCTATTGCTCATTAACCTCTAGAATAAATAAATGTGGTTTAAGCATCTGCTATACTACCAATACTTCATCCTCTGCCTGTTATATGTAAAAGTCAAGTTTTAGAGAAAAACGTCAGAAAGATCAAACAATTATCTCAGGCATCCTGAGCTCATGTTATTAGAAAGCTGTGTTTAAAGTGCAAGAGTAGATAAAAAGAGCATTTCATAAAGCAAAAAGGTCACATTTTCATTGCTCCTGAAAACATAATGGCAGGACGACGTGGTAGCCCATACTTGATGGTATAGATGTCAGCAGTATTGATTCTTTTGCCAGACTGTGTCCTGGAATAAAGCATAAGAGCCCAGCTGGCAGAAGGCTGAAAGTACGTGATTGTGAAAAGAACTGCCTATGGTTCTCTTAGGACAGCCATTGCCTTTTTATTTCTGTAATTTTTAACGGAGTTTTTGTCTGCCCATCTCAAAGTACTTCACAGAGAAGTCAATACCAATGTCTACGCTTGACAAATAGGGAAACTGAGGCACAAAGTGAGTTGCACGAAGTCACACAGCTCGGAAAAGTGCCAAAACGTTGTCATGCAAAAGCTTTATCTTTGACTTAAAGCTTGTTCTTGAATACACTTATCATACATCAGCCCTGACAGATAGAAAAATCCTTCAGAGAAACAGCGTAAGGTCTTGACCAGTCCAGCATAGTGGAGTTCTAACTGGTATCAGCTCATGAGCTGGCTCCTAATTGATCGTTTATTCCATGCCGAACAACTACAAGCTTCACAACATCTTAACTAAAGAAATTTGCTTATGTACTTCGTTAAGCTTAAAGCAGTTCACAGAACATGTGCAGGGAAAGCACACGGTGTTCAAGATTTAAAGCCAGGTTCAGATGCTCTTGTGGTTTGGGTGTTAGCGTTAGAGCGCCATGTAACAAATCTGGGGTTATTTTAATCTTCTATAACTGCATGAGATTCCAATTTTAATTGACGTCTTCCCTCCTGAACTCATCTCATAAAGCGCGTTAGGTGTATCTGCTGAGTAAATAGAAGACAATAATACGTTTAAATGTCTGTCTAGAGAGTTTCTTCCACCCAGAGCTGAAAATCGATACAGCTCAGAGACATCTTTTGTTAATATAACTTTTTCTTTCAGCATGTTTCTAACATGTTTAATATTTTTCAGTGTTATTTTGCTGGCACTGAAAGCCCAAGCTGTGCTGGCAGATCTCTGAACTGGCACTCCAGAGATATGTATTCTACTCTTGGAGTAATTTTTAACGTCTTGGACAAGTAACTACAGCTCTCCAGGCCCGTCTGTCCATCCCCAGGCATTCCCTTTGGGGCCTTGTTTCTGTAAAGATGCATGCATGTATTTGATGGTATAAACTAGGAAGATATTTAGTAAACTGCACGACTGTGAGCAGTCTGGTGACTTTAAGTTACAATTAAACCCAGCATTCAGATCTCGGTAAGATACAGCTTTGGATTGCGCGCGCTTGGATCATGCTGAACGTGGTTAATTTGTCTGTAAAAGTTGACGATCCCAAGTCAACTCAGCCCCTACCTGCAGCACCCCAGAACCCAGCAGTTTTTGCAGGTTGGAATGCCAAAATTCTAGCAAAATGAGGAAACTGTGCCTCATTTAGGAGAATTAGGGAGTCCCATGAACCCTTAGCAGCAGGCACCTGAGCATAAGCTTTCAATGCTTACCCGGAGAGCAGAGCCAGGTTTTTTTTTTAGCATAGTGGGACCAGTGGCATCCATGGCACTCTCGTCTAACCTCAAAGCCAGATTTCAGGCTTGTGCTTGGGTGTGGGGAAGCTTCGTGTGAATTGCATCTGTCCCTGGGCTCTTACAAATAGCCTGAATTTGCCCCTCTGGATGGAATACTGTCAGGCTGAAAATATCGGTTAGAAAAACACTCTGCATTCCCCCCCAGCTCAGCCTATAAATAACGGGTGTGGTCCAACACGGCCCTGATCTTGCGTCAGGAATAGACGCTGCGGTGCTACAGTGACAACAACAAGGAGAGGGGAGTCGGTTAAGTACTTTGGGGGTTAAAATCTGTGCCCTGAACAGTAAATTTTATGGCCAAAAGTGAGTCTTCTATAGTCTCATTTATTATTGCAGAAATGATTGGAACTGGGGACCGTGACACTATTACCTGTTACTGCAGATTTATTGAAAATTAGCAATTCCATTTATATCTATGAGATTTCAGGGATTATTCTCTTATAGACTAGAAAACTGATAGATTTATAACTCAGGTGAATCTAGTTGTACCAACTAATAGAGCAAGTGAGAAAATTTAGAGGTTTGTACTCCTAAAGGAGTTAACCTTTGGATAAAGAAACATTTTTCAAGTAGCATCTGAGAAATTATTGGATCCATAAATTGTCACTGCCATAGCATAAAAAAAATATTCATTTCTTGGGGTTTATATTTTTGTTCAAGAAAGACACAAAAAAATAGTACAAAAAAATGTTGGCTCCACTCTGAGTCCTGCTGTAATTGCTGCCGTAGCTTTTGTTAACCCCTGCAGATCTCGGCAGAGTTTGCCTGGCTGGCCCCAAGGAAATTTTCAAGCTATGTATCTTCCAAATTCATGAATATTAAATCGACCTGAGTGTATTTGATCTATCTTTAGTTTTGATTTTTGTGTACTCACCGGACTCCTTAAAAATGGAATAAAACCTGCAAAGGTATTAAATTCATGCCAGGATGTAGCGGGGGGTGTGAGTGTAGCTCCTGTGCACATGAGGATGAGCTTTGCAGCTCCCCGTCTCTGACACAGGTCTTTAGGACTAAGTAAACTTAACTGCTTTAGTATTGATTATTGCAGAAACTGGAGAACTGGCAAACAAACATGCCATTTATCTCTGAATGTAAGTATATGAGAAATAGCTAATGGGGCCAGAGCTTCTTAGTAATGAGCAAACTGTGATCATCGTGGTCCTACGCTGAAAGCTCCAACACAATTAAAATCCATCGCCTAATCATACGTATCGCCCAGCGTGCCGCGCTTTTTCATTCAATACCCTACCCGTGGTTCAGGCACGTTAAGGAGGTGGCTGGGCCTGCTTCTGCACTCAGCTATGGCGAGCGAAAACGTTAGGACTTCCTTGGGACTACCCCAGTTTCTCCTATGGGAACACAGGTAAGAATCTTAGTCACCAATTTCAGCTAGAGAGTTTAAAAATTCAAGCTTGGACACTGCTATTATTACCTTATTGCTGGTTTTGTTCATATTCCATATACAGATAATAAGATTTTTTAAATTACTTTTTAAAATAAGTCCATATTTTACAAATCATAAAAGCCTCAGGTGCTGAGGTCTGAAAAAGGCAGAAATGTTGAATTTCAGTTAAAAGTAACCCAGCGTACTCCCACTTTAAAGGGGAAGAAGAATTACAAGTATTTGTAACACAGACCACATCCCCACCCCAGCGGCATCAACGGATTTTGGTTATTAAATTCGGAAAGAAGGAAAATCATTTGTCTGACAATCTCTAAGGAAAAAAGCCCCTGAAATTATCCCATCATTTCACAATCAATAAGGTGAACACAGAGTGTGCAAAAGAGTTATTTATGATTCCATCACACCATTATAACACTGCACCCGTATCTGGAGAACACAGCATTTCTAAGCGCCCAGTGTTTCATGTGAGATGCAAACTAAGTTTAAAATGCCCAACAGAATTTTTGTTTCTTTTTATTATTTAATATAAATTTTAATTTCTAATATTTTTATTAATTTAGGCTAAATCACCTCAAGTTTTGGTAATTATCTTTTTTTTTCATATGAGACATTGCTTATGAGGAGCTCCTGAGCTCCTTCTTATGTACTTCTCATAATTTTTTAGAATTAAAAAAAAAAAAACCAAAAAACTCTCAGATTTAACAAAGTTCTGCTCCCCTTGAACTCAAGGGCAAGCAAGTACACACCTGGGTCTGGAGAACCGATGAATTAATGACTTTCAGTAATCTTCTAATGAGACTTGGTGAACGTCAAGCACGAGGAAGCATGCGAGAATGACGCGAGGCAGCCAGTGAGAAGTCGTTGAGCTAAATAGAAAACATTTAATCCCCCCAAAAGCTGCTGAATTCCCCCAGGAATCATTTTTGTTACATTGGTAAAGGAAGCTCAATGGTATCATATGTCTTTGCTTTAACACATCAGTGCGTCAGTACTTCAGACTGCTGTGGAGGGAAGTATTTTAGCTCAGAGCCAGGTAATAAAAAGGAAGTTTAACAAATAATGAGAAAGAGAGCGAGAAGACAGGCTACGTTCTTCACGTAAATCAAAGTTGTTCCAGAAAAGGCTTAGAGAGAGGTTGCTATTTTCAACCGAGAGTCAACTGAAAGTTAATGGGGACGTTGCTAAAGATCACAGACAAACGGTTACTGTACTTTTAATGAACATTTTAGTCATGTCACCTTTAAATTAGTTAAATTTGATAGGATGATAATGTAATGCAAAATGGCTTCCTCCCCAGACCATTTTAGGTGGAGGGTAGATCAGAATTTAATTTTACGGTAATGCCAGGTCAAAATTAAATTTAAAAAATTATGGTTTGAAAGTAATAAATCCAAAGTGACCAATGGAAAAAAATATTAAGTTAATGAGATGTGCAAGCCATTTAGAAAACCACAGATATTTTATATGACGTATATTTTTCTTATCTGGAAACAAGCCATTTTAATACTGCTGACAGGGATGAAAGTGGGGAAAGGAGAAGAAGAGGCATTCTTACAGCTATTGCTATCAGGGCTTGATAAAGTTATGAAGATAAATGCAAAAAGTTCATGATAAAGATATTCGTCATTTGATCAGCAAGCCTGTTAAGAACTTAAGACCCCTAAATCCCGTTGCAGGTATCTCAATAGGTGTTCTGCTTTTCAAAGTGCTGTCACTCACATATGCCAAATCAATTTTTCACAAATTCAGTTGATGAAGCTGCTCAGAAACCAGGAGGTATGGGGTCAGGTAGCCCGCTTTCTCCCTGTGTCTCATCCCTCTCCTTCCCCTTATCTATCACGAAGCACGCATGACCACACAGTATGTGCAACTGATCTCACAGTTTAAATCTGCTTTTATACAGCCTTACCACTCACGTGGGTTCTGTGCTTTCTTGAGTCACTCTCCTTCCTCAAAGGAAGGTGACCCTGGACAATGCCAAAGAAAGGGGCCAAGGGACAGCTAAAGCAGCAGCCTGCAAAGAAAGCAGAGAAACAAGGTAGGAGGGCACAAAATAAACCTGAGGGATGCAACTGAGTTGCAAGGGAGATGTGAGAAAGGAAAAGTTTGTGTATCGCTGGTAGGCCAGTGAAGAACATGTTCCATCAAAATGAGGTCTGAGTGAAAAGAAGCGTGGAATCTGAGCTCTTCAGAGAGGAGCAAACTCATTTTATGCAAAGACATTAAGCTACATCGTGATGTGAAACTACAGAGCATGATTGTTCCCTTGCAGTAAAGCTTTGGTTATCTGAATATTGTTGCAAATAAGAAAAATACACTCAGGGAGTTTGAAAAATTGGGTAAGTCACCTAGTTCCAAGTTATTTCTGGATATTCTGGTGGCACTGCAGCTGCTGAAGCTGAGTGTACCTGCTACGTTAAAACGCGAGTGTGTTACAGGCCACGATGACTTTGACACTGAACTAATGGACTGTACCATCCTGGAGCTGCCCCTCCAGACCATTTGCGAACTGAAGCTCGAGAAGAGCGTCTTCCCACCTGTTACGCAGCGCATCGGGTTATTGCAATGGTTCAGCAGCTACAGGAGCAACCAGGGGCATTTGAGGTTTTGGGTATGGATGTTATTTCATAAAATCTGAAGTGAAACCTGGGCACCTGACTGGACATCTCTTTCCCCTCTCCATACAAAACTGAGGGAAGGTGTGAGACTCGGACAGAACCTAAGGAGTGTCCCTGCGCGCTGTAACCTTCACAGGAACAGTGCCCCGAATCCAGCTCACTACCCACACCTGAAGGAGCTGCCTGGGTTTAAAAACCACTCGTGCTGCACATGTCCCAGCATTCAGGTTTCAGAAAGAGCCCTCTAGATTGAGCGTTTTGGACATTCTGTGTCTTCAATGAAAGACCAGGCAGCAGATAAACCCTGCTGAAATACAGAGAGCTCTGAGCATCGGCACTGCGACATCGCACTGTGACAAGAGATGCTGAATGCAGAGAATGAATGAGCCTGGGCAACGCTGAGCAGTTGTGCTCTCATCACAGTGCCGAAATTATTCTGATTTGTTGTCCTTACTAGACAGCTCACTGATAAGCTGGAATGGTCATCAGGGCTATTGATTTTTTTTTTTTTTTTTTTTTTTTTTTTTGCCGGGGGGG
>WHYT01017445.1:77606-161558 GCA_009806455.1 Tetrax tetrax | reverse complement strand
GTTCCCGTGTTTTTTTTTTTTTTTTTTTTTTTTTTTTTTTTTTTTGGCCGGGGTTGAATACTGGCTTTAAGCAATCTCTTCTCACCGCTCAGTTTGATAATCCTTTTCAAGCTTTTATTTAAACTCTCGAAGAGAAAAAAAAGCAAGAATGAATTAGATACTGGAAGAACACAAAGAAGCTGGAAAGAGGAGATCAATAACTCACATACACAGCAGTAAACAAACTGGAACAATTACAGGGAAAGATGGCTATTGATCAATATCAGGAGCCGCTCATATGCTGGCACCTCTGCTTATACCAGACCTCAATTATAGTCTTACTTTCTCATAATATAACTGCATTCGACAATTTTTATCACCAGGGAAATTTTAATTCCCTTTTATTAGTGAATAATAACTATATATTTTTTTTTTTTTAGGCAGTGGGCATAATGAGTAGATTTACATATCAGCACACTGTCGGCTGCCGAGGGCGCTATGTTGTTATAACCTGTCTTACAGACTGGAAAGCTGAGCTGGGAACGATGGACTGGCCTCCCCAAGGGCAAGGGCAGGGGCAGAAGCTGACAGAGACCTGGATCTCCTGAGTCTTGGGGACTTGATTTTCTGGCAGTACTAGCCCCTGTAGACCTTCACAGCAAGGGGAGACTTTTTTCTTTAAAAAATAATTAAAAAAAATTTAAAATTGGCAACTATTCTCTTTCAGAAGCATCGAATCAGAAGTATTCAGACAATATAGTGAGAGAAGCAAAGGATCTCTGCTGTGCGTGCATCCAAGTCATCCTGGAAGACTTTTAAACAACACTTTTCACATCTGTGTTGACCTGCTCGTTATACTGAAAGATGCGCCAGTATTTACAACGCTGGTAGGGGTCCTCAGGACAGAAGTCTTCCCTGTTTTTACTTTTCACAACTGCTTTCACAAACTCCTGTATGATACCAAAGAACAGAATCATGCCTTTCATTTCTCCCATCCCCACTTCTTGCAGTACTTCTAGCATAAAGATCATCAGATAGAATTACAACCAGGTGCAAAATCATCCCATGTAAGTTAACACAATGAAATACAAAATAAACATCTTACTCAGCAGGAGTGTCCACCAAAAGGAGCAACCTGCCTGACCTTGGAACTGAAAGTCAGAAATTCCAGCCCCTCCTGCCAGTCCCACCAGTGCCTTGCACAAAGTAGCCGAGGTGTTGGACTCTCCCTGGACTTGGACGTTCGCTTCCAGTTCCCTCTCAGGTACTTGCCTGGTCTGTAAAAACTATCACGCGCTTAAATTTTGTTCAATTACACGAGTCAGAGTAAAATTTAACTTTCAGTTGGTTGGAATTTTGTGGTTTTGACTTAATGAGATGTATCAGCACCAACACAGCTTTCCCTTTCTTGGGAAATTGCTTCCTCGTAGATATCTGAGGTAACTGAGTTTTAATTTAAGGCATATGTATCAATCCGCAAGCCTGTCTCCGTAAAATCTTACTTAAAAAGACAAGTTGCATAAGAATAATGAGCTGAAGTTTGTCCTTTTTAAAAGTTTCTCTAGCAAAATAAGCTCACCTTTAAAAAAAAATAAAATCCTAGAATCCTATTCACAACTCATATTGGAAATTGAGGGGTAAAGAATTAAATCTGAACTGAAATAAATGTCAGAAGCAAGGTTAACACATAGTGAAATAATTTATGATAAACCTCAAAGTTTTTTTTCCCAGAGTTTGAACTACACCATTTTTCTAAAAACTGCCTTTTTAATAAACCAAATAGTTGGGTTTCAAGCCACTGGTCCCAAACATCTACAGAAATATTGATGAAAATATCTATAGCCAAGAGATTGTCCATAAAGTTTCAATTTGAAAAAATATATAGATTTTCAACAAGAAGTAGTTTACTCTCAACATCTTCAACAAGATCTATTTAAAAGGTAGAGGATCAAGAGCCTTAGTGAATGTTAACAGGCATAAACATAATCAGTATACAGAAGCTGGGAGACACAGTCTGGCTTTATAACCAAAGTTTGCCTTAACGATAACGATCTCAGTAAAAGAGACCCCAGCTCAGGATTTTCACAGAGAGATCACGGATTTTCACAGAAACACTCAGGAAATCTTCCCCTGCTTCAGAGAGTAAATTCAGATTTTTCTAATCATACTGTGTAGTAAATCATGGCAGCATTAGCAACTGCTTTATGTGAGCGTTGAATTCCATTTATCAAAAAGGTTCAAGTGGCACATTTCCTTCCATCATGGCCTCCATTCCATTCCTCACCTCTTTTCCTTCCTTCAGGAAAGCTGAAGAAGATGCCACATGAGGTTTCTGACAGAGAATTGACGAAACTCACCACCTCATCCCACCTCTACAACTCAAAGGACAACCTTCAGTGCCATGGCAGTATCGGTACTGACTGATTCACACAGAGGAAATAAAACAATAGAACCACTATCTCTGTTCTTCTGCCCAAGAGCAGACATCTCGAGCAAATAGGGTAGGGCAGCACTGAAATTAAGTTATCAATGGACTTGAGCTGGTAGCTTTTTTTTTTTTAATCCTCTCATTTTCCCAAATATTCTAAGTGTCATAACAACTCTTGTGCTGTGCACATGACTATCCCTAAAGACTTGTTTCCCTGAGCATCCTGAAAAGAGCACTAAGGTTGGACCCATGTCCTATTTCTCGTGGTTTGTATTACAAGCTTTACCATTTTTTCCCCTCTCCTTTTTTTTTTTAACATCCTCCTTGCCTTTGCACTTGCGTTTTTATTCCAACCCAGCTCTCCGCTGTCTTGACATTCAGGTGCTCTTCAAAAAATCCATCACTGATTTCCTTGTAATCCTTACGTAAAACAGACGATATGCTAAGGAAAATCGCCTTGCAAAATTGCCAAAAGAGCAATTCCAACCTAATTAGGAGTTCGTACTGCTTCAGTGAAAGCAGCACAAACACTGTTAATAGCCACTGCAGCTGCTTTGTCAATAACTCCCAGTGAATCCTCCTATTTATAAGAAAAATCAGGAAACTATTGGATTCTATGACGCTGATAGATCTATCAGCATTCATTGCCCCCATCCTCTGCTACACAAGGCACAAATGCCAATAACTCTAACAGTCCCTTAAATGCTGAAGGATCATTATTAAAGTGTGCTTGGCATCCCTGGTCATTAATTATAATCTTGTGCACATATGCAGTGTGATTGCAGGAAATAATCAGCTTTGTCTGCCAAATTGGCAACATTTAGAAACTAATTTGTTATGACATACCATCAAAGATATTTAAACAACAAACCCCAAGCTCTGCTGCACTGCGCACACTGTTAAAATATCAGATCACATCATTAAAAAATAGTTAAAATATCCGAGGGGAGGTAATATTTATCCTTGAACCCTGGTTCAAGAGGAATTTCCAGAAAGAACAGTTATAGCCTTTCTCCCTCGCAGTTCGCAGGAGAGGAAACTCTCTCCAGAGCGACGGGCGGACGCGGGGAGGGAATGGCTTCGATTACACTACAGACGTGCTGTCAAGTCAGGAGCTATTAAACGGCCATTGAATAAATGTTTGCCAAGAGCAAAGCTCACTCAGGATTACTGCGCTGTTCGGGACGCCTGCAGATTCATTTTGAGACTTTAAACTCATATTTATCTGTCTCATTTCTTTTATAGCCCCCGTTGCCCCTCTCATCCACCTACTCATGCCCCGCTGCGCCAGCAGAAGGATGAGAACACCCAGAGCCCATCCAGTTTGGCAACTGGGATTGAAGCAGAGCTGTGCTGAGAGGTGACAGACTCCGCACGGCCTGATGTCAGGGTGAGCTCTGAGCCCGCTGTGAAACACAGACGGGAAGGTGCCGTTTAAAGAGTACTTAAATAAAGTGGGCAAAATGATGGCAACCAAGCCAGCTTTAAAACGTCCAAGACTCCAGAACAGGAACTATGAGACTACGGAAAATTCAAGGGCTTGCCAGACTCACCTGTATATCAGAGGGAGCAAAACACTTCATCGTATTATGTGCACACACAAGATGATTTCTTTCTCAGATTTATGGTCAGAGTATTAAAATATGCATCAAAATAAAGTCAGAAACTAAATATTAAGCTATGTTGTCTTCCAGGAGATAAAAATCTTTCCCCTCCCCACACAGAAATGGAATGATTTAAAAATGGCAAAGCTCATCACTTGTGAAACATTTTATAAAGAAAAGAATTGTTTCTAAATGGAAATATGGCTGTAGTTGTTATTAAGGGAGCTAAATACGTTGCTTTTCCCTAGAAGAAGCTGAACTTTTATATTTTTCTGCAGCCTTTTCTGGCACTTTTTGCTCTCCGTGCTGTTTCCTTCAGTGCCTTTTCTTGGTTACGTCCCCTCCGTAGCAGGAGTCTGTCAGTCCAGGTAAAGCCGAGGATGGCAGATACAAGAACTGGCACATGCAAAACACTTAACCAGTGTGATTCTCACAGTAATGACCGTTTCCTCGGGGAGACTGTACTTCAGCAGAATATTTTGTTTGTTTATGTGACAATTTCCTACTCTTCTCCCATGTTTTCTCAGAATCCAGAATTCTGTATTATTGAAACAGCAGTTAAGAAATCACAGTTTTGGGCAAATCCATTTCAGATTCTCAACGGCCGTCATCGGCCACCGAACTAACAATAACATCTTTTCTTTTTTTTTCTCATGTTATTTTGTAGCTTGTAACTAATAACAAAGTCTTTCAAAATGCTTGAAAAGGACTGATACGTTTTTCCTAAAGTAATTAATGTTCCATTCGTTTCTTTACCGCACAGTCTTGAAATCTAAGGGTGCCAAGGACTCTTGGTGAAATAGGAGGTAATAAAATGATCTCAAGTCCATTGTCATGGAAAGATAAGCTGTATCAAAAGGTACAGACTATTAATACCTATTATATCAATATTCTTTAAATGTTTCCACATTTTCAAAGAAAAATAATAGATATGAACTTCTAATTAGCACCTTAAAAATAAAGCAAATCTTTCCTACGTTTCTGTATAGATTTCACTATAGTATTAGCCTTTAACCTTTCAAATGAGTAGCTTGTATAGCCTTACCTTATTTTTTTCTTTTTTTTTTTTTTTTTTTTTTTTTTACATTTCATATCTGATTGTACAGGAATAGATGTACAAACCCAGAGCCCAAACCACCCCAAAACAAGGACATCGGTACAGCCTGTTCTTTGCGTTGTTGCAACATCTCCAGAGATAAAATTTTGAGCTTCCCATCAGGATAAGCATTTAACTAAAGCTTTTCATATGAATGGTGTAAGATCACAAAAGTACCGCGGTGTACGCAGAGTTTAATATGGTGTTCTTGAAAAAAGCAGATGCAGAGTTCACAATGCCTTTTAATCAGGACACGTTTTACCTTGAAAAGTTCTATTGCAGTGTACTTAATTAAGGCCAACATTTAAATTACATATAATAATACGGTTGTAATTATTTTCTTCTTTTTCTTATTTTGATAAAAATTATTCAGCAGTTACATCAAGGCCTAAAACACTGGCCTTGGATACAATGTCCTTTCAAACAAACCATTTTAAATTCAATTTTGGATGAACAATGCCTTTACACGGGGAACCAAACCAAACCTAACACGGCGCAAATTACCAGAAGGCCAATACAGCGCAAAGTTGAGGTGCTGTCCCCGTAGCCACACAGAAAAGATATCATAAGGACGGTGACCATTGTTTCCTATGTATTTCAGTAGATTCAACTCTGAAAATGAAATGCCTTGAGAGGAAATACAGGAGTGATTTAATCCTGACCTACTCCAGCTTTACTGGGCTCACTTTGGCACTTCCTCGCAATGTGGAGGGAAGTTCTGAGGGCAGGGATTGCATTGACCTTTACAGCAGAGAAACAAGAGTTCTTCTCAGTGCCAAGCCAAGCCAATGTCCCGTGGAACTGAGTCATTACCAGCGCCTGTAATTCCACCACCAAGTACGAGGTGGGAAGGAGGGTGCTCAGAGGAGGCGGAAAGACTGTACGCACAAGGACAAGCTCCTTGCGTCCCCGTCTCTCTCCTAGCTGAGGCATTATTGCCAATACTTCAATCGCTCTCGTCACTATTCTCAGACCATTCTCCAGTTGTCTGTATCCTCTTGAATTACAGAGAGGAGAACTGCATATGAGGAGCATGCCAGAAGCAGTCACACTTGCACCAAAACCAGAAGTAGCAGAACCTCTCTCATTCTCATAAAATTTCCTTTTATATTAATTCAAAAATCTCATTAGGCCTTTTGACCATTGTGTTTCCTCAGAGCTCACATCCGCCTGGTCATCCACAACAAACCCAGAGATGCACGTTGTATCCTCCCATTTCACACACAGAAACTCCTGATTAACTTACTGGAAACGGCAGCCTCTTCATGCTACACTGAGAATTTCTCCACTTCGATTGTGATGAATCAGTGCCCCTGTTAAATTTTTCCTTTTCCTAATAATCCCATACCTGATTGTTCCAAACTCCTCATTCTGTTCTCATTTCCCATTTTGATTTTCCATAACTCCTACAGTTTACACTAGCTAACTGGTTTCCCTATTCCATTTGTTTGCATCTGCTTTCTCCTGTCTAAGAAGACGGCTTTATAAATAGGAAAAGTACTCTTCTCCACCAGGCCTTTGTGGCTTTTGAGGGATCCCACTGAAAGTTTTTAACTCTTTGCAATTGACTTTTCCATTTTAATTCTTCCACTCGGATGAACGGCTCAGAATCATTTTTAGCTTCATTAATAGCAGCCCTTTTAAAACACAAGACAATATTACTGCTGAAACTTTGTTCACATGTGGCATCCTTAGTCAAGTTATGATAACCGCACCAAAACAGTAATTAATTTTTAGTTCTGTGATCATTTTGTCCGTCATTATGAGGTCAGGCACAGATTTTCCCATGTTGGATTCAGTTCTTTATGGCATTGCATTCTCCACTTCTTTCTTGCAGACAAAACTCCCCGTGATTTTGCTGTCTTCTTGTGCCCACATGTGAAAGGAGCTGGTGATCCATTGGTAGATTGTAAACCTACATGGATCTGATCATCTTGGCCAACTTCCATTGCACCCATCCCTGATAGCACTTGCTTCCATTAAATCAACAGATCCATCTCTTGTCATGGCACCCAATTTCTGATCTGGCTCATGTCAGTAAAACTGGGACATAATTACAGCGAAGTCAGAAACACTGCTTTTGTGAGAGGTCTCTAGTTTAGCTGTTCAACATACAACAGTTCTTCCAATAAACAATGTTTCCTTTACCTACAATCCTTGTGTGCCACTGAATATTCACTAATGGGAATGTGCTGCACCACTCCTAATTTTATTCTTACTTGTGCATTTGAACTAGGGGCAAGTACGACGTGGTTAGCACACCGTGTGTCATTTGGCACAATAAACTTCTTGGGCTGACGTTACGAACAGTTATCACATACATATCCCAACTTCCCCTGCTTAAAAAAGGAAGAAAATTAGGACTCAGCATCCCATTCTTTTAATACTGATGCTGCCAGTGACTTACCCTTGGAAAGATAATACTTATCTAGCAAGATCATAAGGCTGTTGGGAGAATTATTTCCTTGCTGTGCTAAAATTAATTATCTGAAGTGCTGCATAATGGATCAGTAATGTTTTCCTCATTGTCATCATCATGAAGTATACTTCATTCATTTGCCGGAGAAAATAACTATGTTGAAAATATAAGATGGGCATTATTTACAACCTGTACAACTTTCTAAATTCAGAAATAGAAGTCATTCTTCTCCACAAGCAAAACATTTTTCCAGAGAGATATGCAAAATGGAAATATGTTAGTTTCTTCCAAATGCTGAAGGGTAGGCTGGGGATGAAAATACAGCATACTCTCCTCATAACTACCAGTACTTTAGGACTGGCTCTGGTAACTAGTTAGCAGAAGTCACACAAAATTAGCTGCTCCATTTCTGTAACATATATAAAATGCTTATATATTAAAAATCTAGAATTTCAAAAGTCTTTGTCTTGCTCCAGGAATCCTAATGCCTATTTCTTAGATCCTTGGGGAAATTAGGAAGCTACTAGACAAGTTAAAGCTTTGAAGCTGTAATTTAAAAGGTTTTTTCAAGAAACTCTTCTTTTTTTTTTTTCCTGAAGAACTTGGCATATTTTAAACAGAAAATTGTAATAATTATAGATATATTGACCTCTTTGTACTCGTAGGCTGGCCACTCAAGTGGAGTAGATTTTAACCAGCTCCCTGTAGGATTCTGTCAGCTTCCTACATTCCCGTGCTGTGGCACTTCTTGCATTCATCCTGCAAGCTGCCTAACGTTGTCTTAAGATTTGACTCACTAGAGAAACCCTTCCTCAGATTACTTTGTTCCACGCTTTGAAGAACTTCGTGGGTGTACGATGCCTCACCGATGGCAGGCCTGTCTGTAAATACACCGCACTTCTCTTTGGGGCTGTATAGAAGACCTTCCAGCTGTAGCTTACTGTGGTGATGATGGGAGCTCTAGCGCAGGAAACATTGAAGGATTTTAACTGCGTTGTTTAATTTTTCCCTTGATAAAAGCGGACAGGCTCTATCTGCAATAGAATTTGCACTACCGGTCTCCCTGTTGTAGCTCTCAGATACTGGTGAGAGTTGGAATGAGCAGGAAGGCCCTATCCAAAGCTCTTTGATATCAATGAAGAGCCTGAAATCAACTGTCAGGCTTTGGATCATCAAAGGTGTGATTTTGAAGAGTCATTGGTATACCAGAGTCTCATATAACACAATGTAATATTACCCTGCCGTAAACCAGGTTTTGAAAAAAAACCCAAACCAAAACAAAAAAGAGCCCCCCTGTCTGTGAAAGAATTGTACCTGAAACACAACTGAGCTGCATTCGGTGTAGCTTCATAGACACAGAAAATATCTGGGGCTTTGGCATTATTACAATGAATAATCAGAAGAAGTTTTGGGGAAACATCTATCGCCTATAGCTGGAACTATAAAAATGAGTTGAAATGAAAAAATTAAGAATCAGTTTCTACACCCTGAAACTAAGTCCATTTGCTGCACCTTACGCCTTGCCTCTAAAGATCTGGCATGTTTTTCCTGGATAAAACAAAGCAAAAAGGAAAGATGTGTATAAATGTGAGAATAGATCATGGGTTTGACACTTGTGTCAGTCTAACTGTTGCAATTGAGATGTTCTTCTCCAGAAACCCTACACTAGGACTGTCAATGTCAGGTAAAGAGCTCACATTACTTTCAAGTATGAGAACATAGTTCATGATAAAATACTCTTTGGATTGAAAAACTGCACTTATGTCCAGGCTCAACCATGCAGAAATCAGTTTCTTAATGCTCTATATCTGATCTGAATGTCAGTTCTCTACACAAGTTATCCCTATTTAAGTCAACAGATTTACCACAGTGAAAGAGAGGTGTCATCCCGGAGGCTCCTCTATATTTATGTATATAAAGACGGAGAAAGAGCGAATGTGCTTTTCTTATCCCCTTTATATCCACTCGCTAATATGCAGAGGTGTAGAATATCCTGCAAATTCATTTACAATCCTGGCAACCAAGGCGGTTGTCTCGACACACAGAGCGGGGAGTTTGCTGCACGCCCTGCACATCAAACGTAAAAGACGGCCACAAAACATCTGCAGTTGTACAAGAAGTTTGGAACCTTTTTTAAAAATAAATATGCCTCCTAACTCAAAATAAGCAATTTACACACAAATCTATTTCCCCAAATATCCCCCTGCTTCCTAAAAGCAGAGGATACAATGATTTCACTGGACGCGTTGCTGCATGCCTTATTCATAACCCGATTTACAAAAGAGAAGTTGGAATTTAAAAGCAATCTAGATACACCTGACTATCTGCAAAGATAATGAAGTACTATTTTTATTGTTAACACTGCTGCAAAAAAATGAGATGTTTGGTGATGCAGACCTATACAAAAGGCTGTGGCTCAGTCATGTAAAACCTGTTCAATTTAAGAAGCACTGACATAACTATTTAGCTGCTTCGATGGTTTTAGTCCTCAAAATGCAGAGACATGTAATACCTTGAAATGAATCTTGAGATTTCCTTTTCTTCCTTAGCAGGATTGCTACCTTTTCGTGTTCAATGTCAGACATAAAACTTCCTGTACCTCTGTTGCTGATGAGAACAGTAACAAATGATGACAAGCTGATCTGAAAGAAACTGTTTCTAGCACTTCAGGATAGTTCACTTGGCTTAATGTCAGAATGAGCATACAGAAAATTTATGATTTCCAGTAAGAAAGCAGGTTTTAGACTCCTTAGCGAATGGAAGAGAGCAATGCTTATGTTACAAATAAGAAACTGTAATCATTGTTATCATTAAAGAATGAAATGGCCCTACAAAGAAAAACTGAAGTGGTGAAAAGAAGTTTTTAAATGGGATTTCCTGCAGTATCTCTTACAAACCGTTTTGAAAACCCTTCCTGTACACACACCCCCCCCACGCCTCTACATACATTTTTGTGTGCACCTACACAGACACGCGTGTTTATGGCACTTGCTAGTAACACTTGTGTAGGATCTCAATACTCAGCCAAAACTTCACTGTGCTAGGTGCCACACAAACACAAAACACTTAAGAGAGTGCTTGTAGCTGAAATGTAGGGCACGGCACAGTATGTGATTACACACAGACAGGAAACAGAAAAATCCATTCTGATGACACTGGCCAGCCTGATGGGCAGAGGTCTCTGCACACCAGCACCTAGCTGCTGTTAAGTTTACGCGTAGTGTCCTGTCACTACGCGTTTTAAGAGAGGAGTTAAAGGAGAATAACAAACCAGTCCTGCAAATGTCTAAGAACTCCTCTTCTCCGGCATCATTTAAAATTAACATGAAGTGCCTTCCATACATTAGCCCTTAAAAACCCAGAAACTGTCTTCATCTACTTACAATTCTCATGTAAGCATAGAACATCACTGAACCTCAGAGAACCATTTTTAACAGTGGTAGTCAGATACTGGACACTTACAAAAATTAGACACTGAATACCAATGAGGACAGCAAAATGGCAACGTGTCACAGAACTGACAACTCCAGGTCCTTACTGCTGATATTCTTGTTTCTGATGATGCTGAACCCGTTGTTTGTAAATAAGTCATCATTTTTTCACTGACTTATGCCTTGATGATACTTAATAACCAATTCCTGAAAGCTGTCATTGGTCATATTTGGGGGAGATCCTCACACAAGAGTAAAAAGAAACATCATTTCTGTTTGGAACAGTCTTGAGATAGTATCACAAAGCTGTCAGAGCAAAACATCACTCCCTTCCCAGGAACAGGACATTCCTCCAGCAAAGGATTTAGTAAGCAATAATGAGAGACTTTGTGAAGTGACTTCATGTCATAGTGATTGTTTAGAAAGAAAAAAGAAAAAGGGGCTGGTGAGTCTCTTGTTTCAGCTCATTGCAGTGTGTCAGAGAGTGAACAGCTGAGCTGAGACGCATCAGGCATTGAGGGAGCAAGCAGACAGCAGGACACTAATTCACTGCATGAGCTGCTGTCCTGTCACTCCTCTCTGCCCACTAATCAAGAGTCCTTTAAAACACTTTTCACTTCATCCACTCTTGACTCACACTGAGCTTCAAAAATTTCCTTTGGCCAAGGCTGGTTCTCAGGGCAGACAAATCTGGAACTCCTTGGTGGCATCCCCGGTGCACAAAGCACCTCTCCACCAGTACGCATGGGTGGCTTCCTGAGGTATCCAACTTCTACTCAAGCAGTTCAAGTTTGGCAACGCTGTGAGCAACCAAAAACAGGTCACTTCTACACTCACTGCTCTCATTCCCAGATCAAGCAGGCATCATCCACACATGCGTGCTGCTCATGGCGCTCAGCCTTTCCTGCTCATTTGATAAAAACCAAGAGTAATGAATGACCTAAAAAGAAGCAGGTAGATGTGAACATCAGTTTGAAATGCAGCTCATGAGAAATGAAAACATGTACTTGTAAGTCAAATCCCTTAACTGGAAGCACAAAAACTGTTGAGTTCTGTTTAAATACAAGGAGAAGGTTTTGCTACATTGATCAGCTAACCTATGCCTGGACTTCTTTATCACAAGCCTTCTATCTAATCCCGTTCATTTCTGTTTGTTCCTTTTGCTAAAATTGGCCTTTTAAATTTCCCTTCAACTGGAAGCACCAGCCCTACCAGTACCTTTAACCATCCTCGCTGCACTTTCATTGAAATCAATGGGGCTTTGCAAATTACCATTGTACAGCTGACTCCATTATGCCCATTACAGATTTAAAAACATGATGACAAGAAGCTAATCTGTACGCACAACTCCCTCTCTTCTGCTGTAAATAACTCAGCCATATAATTTTTTAAATACTGGAGTGCCTAAATTATAGACTGACAATATGCAAAATTTCATCTTCAGATAAGTCTGTGGGTTTTTTGTAGCTAAGATAATACGGCACTTTTCACAGACTCAGCTAAACTGTGATAGCTTTTGTTTGTTTTGTCTTGCTTCTTGTTTAAAAATGGATAAAGGCATGTCGGGCCAATTTAATTTAAATAGGATGTTCGGAGACTGAGAAGTGAAGTGGCTGAGTTTCAGTTCTACAGAACGTTAATAGCAGAATTAACAACGCAGCGTCCCCGCACAGCCCTTCAAAACAAGGTCTGACAAACTTCTCATCGCAATAAAAACTCCCTTTCCCCTCATTAGTAGCACGCCTGTGCCAGCAAGGAGGGAAACGGCAGACTTGGACACTCCTTGGAGAGCGTGGGACACCTCCACGGCGCCAGACTAACCTGGAAGGTCTGGAACCTTCTGAGCAGGACCTTCCTCCAGGGAATACAGCCCAGATGATGAAGGAAGGTGTGATCTATTCCCACCTCGTGAAGCCTTGGGAGCTGTAAGTGCCTTGAACTGGTGAGATACTTCCAGCAGCACTTACCAAGCCCTTCAATGCTGAACCGCAGCAAGCAGATGCCAACGCAACAAAGGGTGAATGAAACCCCCCAGCTGCTCTGCCCTGTGCCAGAGATTTCAGGGACTTTCTGATGCCAACAGTCTATGGCAGAGTTGTCATTTGCAACAGGGAAGACCCTGGAGGAAGACCCTGTCAGGAAGACCCTGGAGCTTGTGCAAGGAAATGCAGGACAAAATGCAAGTGAAACATGGGGACAGGGCAAGTGTGGGAGCACAGACAAGATGCTGTTCCCTCCTCTGTGGTTATTCAGCAGAGAGCTGAAAGGAACTCAGGGGAGTCTGAACCTGGGACAGCAGCACCACTGAACCCCAAGGCAGATCTTCCTTCCAGGGGCTGTGGGCACAAAGGATGTGTCCCACGGGTCCCAGGTCCAACGGGAGCCTTGTGACACGCCCTGTGAGACTGCTTTCACCTGGCCAGCCAAACCCTCCCAGGAGCAGCAAGGCAAGATGTCGCAGAAGGAATAAAGCGGTTTTCCCCAAATAACTTTCCTTCTCCTCTGGGTGGGGATGATTTAGCCCATTGTGCAATCTCTGCCACTGTGTAATTTATATTCACCGGGGTGCCAGAACCGCACAGTCTCCTCTAAATATAAGCAATTAACTCCCATTAGCATTAGCGGGAATCACTCAGGAGACTATCCCCGTTATTGATTATCTTGTTTTTGTACCAGCTCAAAAAAATGTACAAAGAAAAGAAAATCACATAGTTAGTGGCTTTGGCTAAGTTAAGGCAGGCAAATTAGATGCATTATCATTCGTGAGCCAAACAGTGGGGCTTATTAGAATGTAGTTCATTTACATACTTTGATCTGATGGGTGTAGATACCTAATTATACAGCAGCCAGCAACTTATTTTTGATGTTTTTTATTAATTAATATTCAGTATTATAATTAAATGCACAGGCTGCTCTTCTGCAAATTCTTCTTTTTGTTTGTTTCTGAAACAAAAATAACTTTTAGAACGTACCTGTGAAGTACATGACAGCAACAGACTCCTCCATAGTGCAACGGAAGCGTACACCATCACTTACAACAACTGTGGCCCCACGGCTTTGCCCAAGACTGTGATACTCCTCACCCCATCCTTAGCAGATAGCAACGCCCCTGATGTTAAACCCCATACCCCAAATATGCTCCTTTAGCACTATCTATACCTTTAAGCCATAGAACAGTTTACATATATTCATCCTCTTTAATGTAAATATCTTATTTTGGTAGAGTTCTTTTTAACAGAATCACTCATGGATATGACCGACTTGGCAGATCTTGTTATCTCATACAAAACAAAACAAAAAATTAGTGTATCTTAGTGCAAAATTTGGAAATCTATTTTGAAGAGGGAAAACAGGACTAATTGTGTTCTGTTCTCCACATTTTTTATCATCATCTTACATAAACATGGTAAGAAAAAAAGAGAGAAACGTAGTAAGAAAATCTCCCCTACACACACCGTAGATTGTATAAATCACAAAGCCGGTCACACTGCGTTCTTTGTGTGGCCTCAAGAAGGACCAATTTCTGTTTTTACCTGCACGGCTCTGTTCCCACAAGAAGGCAAGCGCCGTGCTCCCAATCCAAGAGAGCACTTGCATGCATGCTTAATCTGAAGTATACGCCTTCCGTGCCTCCCGTGACACGCTGTTTTAAAGAGAAGCACAGGGTACACATTTTGATGTAAAGCAGAGCGCTCAGCAGATGACAAAGTTACGTCCTCTCAGCAGTCAGTAAGATGTGACAGACCCGTGTCGGTGAACGTGAAAGTGGAATTTAGCCATATGAAAATATACGGCCACACCAAAGATTACAGTTAGGTACCACACACAGAAACAGAGGCAGGACTTGGCTCAGAATTTCCACATTAGATGCTGGGGTTATTTACCACGGTCGTGACGGCAAAGCTACATGTAGATGTAGGCGCAGATTTTGAGAGCGCCTCAACATCACTCAGTGTGATAGAGTAGTGGCTGCAGGTTTTGGAAGACCTTCAAGTCATGCACTGATCTGTGTCTGTCAGAGGTCTCCCGGTCTCAGTAGCTCAGAAGCCTCCTATGCAAAACAGGCATTTCTCCAGAAAAAGGCATATCCAGCCTGTTCAAACTCCAGGAATTGCCTGCTGATTAGGTCATTAAATAAAGCAGCCGTGAGGGGTGGCATTATGTGCAGATCACTCTAAAGGAAATAATATTTGAATAAATACAGCAAGTAAAGCTCACTAAGGCTTCACATACAGTGAACGGTTTTCCTGAGCAGACAGTGCCAAGCAAGCCGAAAAATTAATTTACTATTTGTTACCGGTTTTGTTATGATCGGTATCTTTACAAGTCTGAGTCATTAGCATGAGAGTTTACAATTATCCTCTGAGCCTTGTAATGTCCTGTCATTTACCTCCAGGGATTTATGTCAGAATCCAACTCCGTTCTTAAGTGATCTTCCAGTAGGACAGAATGACAGCACCATTATAGCTCCCTCCAGCAGATGATGGTAATGATATTATTATTCCTCTGATCGGCTTGGTGATGATTGTTTGAACTTTATCAGTATTAATAGAGAAAATAATAAAGGTATTAATATTTGAAAGCTCTCTGTATTGTGTTTAGTATCATATTATTGCTACATTTTATGGCAAGTACTTTGACATTTCAGTGAATTTCCATTTACAGTATTAACACTAAATCTACTCATTTGATAATTGCTTCTGGATACTTGTAGGGTTTAATTTCTGATATTTCCTTTCAATAAAGGGACCTACATATGAAATTGATATACAATTATCCTCACAAATTTACATTGTTAGCCTAGAGTTTGGGGGGATCTTAATTTTGCCAAAAATACTGTCTATGGCTACTGGACCAAATAAGGCCGTATTGCCTTCTTGGGTTCCACACTCACCAAGATTCCTTCTGGTTCTGCCATGGAAGTATCCTTTTTACCTCAGCTATTTAAAATATTCACGTTATCCACATAAAAGGACAAAAGCTGCCAAGCAACCCAGACTGACCATTTCAGAAGGAACCTCAAAACGGAGAAGAATAACATGTCAAACAGTTGCCCTACCCTAGAAAAGAGTCAGGAAGACAGAAGAATACACACAGTTTGCATCTAGGAAAAGGTAGCCTGCGTAGTGACTGAGTTGGAATGGGGTCATCCTACATGGATCTAACCTGAAAATAATTGATGGAAAGAAACAAGCCAAGTGACAAAGCAAACACTTGCCCTGTGCCGTGCTAACTTCTTCAGATAGGTGTAGATGTTCCTGCAGAAGTACAGATTTTGTTACAGTATCTGTTCGGAACTCTTGAGTTTCCTCAATTCTTTTTGTAACAACTCGCAGTAAGTTAATAAAGCTACGGTTTTGTAGAGTTACAAGACCGTGTGTTCTGACTGCTCAAAACTCATTTTTCTAAAGGGAAACACATAAAAGAAAACTCTGACATTAAGGAAAACGCAAACAGTAGTCTGCCACCTCCTTAGTTTTGTGAGCGAGGCATCAAAAAGGTAACAAAGTTGGTAACAGTAGAGGCAACCACTATTTCTCATTTTGAGGCTCAGCTTTGGCGAGTTTATTTGTTTTATTCTCTGCAGTTCCAGAGCAGCAATATATTAACAGCTTGTAAATCAATGTCAGACAGGTTATGTGAGAGATCCTATATGAAATGTTCATACTACCGTGCAATACCGAATGAGATGCGCTCTTAAAGCCCACCTCTGATATTTCATAGAATTAGATTCTCAGCAGCTCTCCTGAGAGCTAATCCCCAGCCTTCATAGCCAAAAGTGAGGTGCTAGGAGGGACGGCAGAACTGAAGGGGAAGGTGTTTAAACAACAGCCAGTTCACTGGATGATTCATGGCGTAGTATTATGGTAGCTCTCGGGAGCCCTGTTCACCCACAAGTCCCTGTAGAGATGCTTTTAACAGAAAAGACAAATGGTGTTTACCAGGTGGCCAAGCTTATTAAATAGTGCCCGGATCCAGACATCTTTTGGATGCAGGGCTAAATCCCAACACTCAGGAAACTATTTCAGTTTTAAGTTTTGCTCTTAAAATTCTGACTAAGACATGAGATGAAGAGATCTGGTCTAAGGATCTCCTATCCAAACAGGCAGAACTCACTTGCATTATGAAGAAGACTCAGTTGCCAGGTATAGTATTGAAAGTAGAAAGCACAGTAGTTTTAAGATAAGATACTACTACTCTCCCATGCTTCTACTTACTCACCTACCAGCACATGGTAATGCTGACAGCCAAGATCACAGCATTTCCTGTTCTCAGCCAGTTCTCAGCACAGACCTTGCTTGAACATCATGCGTTCGAGTTTCATCCCAGCCTTAACTTGGCAGGTTGAAGGCTGGGATAAAACTTTGCACCTTTCTTTGCACCCTCCCAGGGCAGGAAGCGTTGGCATTCCCCACGAACTCAGGGCTAAGAGCGGTCTCATCAGCCCAGGATGTCCTGGAGCTCTCCAGCCTGTACCAGATCTGAATTTGTGCCAATGTCTGACTGCAGTAGAAATAACATTAAAAGGAAACCCCTACAATTGTATTAGCCTCACCGACTTTGCCAGGCTTGTCCTCTGTGGAATTGCATATCCACTTAAGGTTATGACTTTGATTTATCTTCAAGATTTGAAGCGACTTTCAATCCTTTTGGAAGCAAAAGAACGATCGTGTGGAGCAGAAGATGATACAGGGAAGATATATCTGTGCGGGAATTTACCACACACGGCTTTGTCAAGACACTTCAGTCCTGATTTGCAGACCTTTGCAGTACACATTTCTTGTGGAGGGACTACTAAATTAGTTCTGATTTACATCGTTGTGGGGAGCATGGAAAAATACTGGTCTGAGCCAACAAAACAAACACGTAGTTGAACTGAGGTGTCAGGAGGCACAGATGTATTGTGCCACCTGCACTACTTGTGGGATGCTCCTTCCAGTCAATTCTACAGCACATTCACTCTGAGCTAACTTGCACAGCATTAAATTACAATTGTATTGATTTTTCACAGCATTAATTTCATGGTGACGCTTTAAACTGCTTAAGGCTCTATCCAGAATAGTGCTGAACTTGGGATAAAAAAAAAGAATGGAGGCATTTTTAGGAAATGAAAAGAGGTCACCAGGAGATACCATGGAAGCTGCTTCCATTCTGTACAGCGTACCACATTTTTTCCTTGGGTCCCATGGAAGCAGCTGCCCCAGGACTGGAGAAGCGGCTTTTCCAGCAGATTTCAATATGCTGTTTATTGTAAACCTGGAATTCACTTTAAAGTTGTTTCCAACTGACATCCACAAGTAGAACTGTGAAGACACTTCAGATCTTATTGATGGCCTCAGACCAATTGACAAGGAGCCGTGAAGTCTGCCAGTTGCAGGTTCACAATATAGAACCCACACCCAATTTTTACCTAATACTGAAATACTGCATCGAGCTGCAGCGTCGCTCGTATGGATGTTCCGCTGCGCTGTGATAGATCTAAATCTTGCGTTCTTCAAGTCAGTGGGAGTTTTGCTTGAGGAAGAAATGAAAAATTAGGGCTGCAGAAAACACAAAGTCAGTAATTTGGCAGCCTGATTTTATAATATTCTTTGTCTAATGATTATTTAATATTGTACTAGGCTATTTAAAAGAATATTCTACAAAGTGCTGGAGCTTCCTTTTCAAAGCTTGTGTAAAATGTGGTTTGTAATTAGTAGCTTTAGATATGTAATGTGTGTGAGAGGATATTAGTATTCCATAAAAGCTGCTGTCAGTATAAGTTATATGGAGAAGCACAAAATATCATGAATACTTAATGCCTAAAATATTTTTTTTAAAATAGATTGGCTGGATTGTGTGGAATGTCCACCTTGGAAATTTATTTTTTTTTTTCCTTTAAATTAGGAACGATGAGTTAGGAACTAAGACCATAAATGACCTGAGCACTAAGGGAATATATTAAAATTTACTTTTAAGTACTTCAAAGCGTTGCACTTTATTCACATATAGATACTGGAATTATTCACAGAGCTTGTTACTACAGCTCTGGAAATTACTCACCCGTGTAAGTGTTCATTAAAATATTACGATATTTACAGTAGTGGTCAAGTCAGTAAATTCCATGGATGCCTGACACCAGTGACACTAACGGAGCTTAGAATTTGGGCCATTCCTTACTGGTGCGACCAGTACTCATTCACTGCGCCTCCAGGGATAAACACCTTTTTTTTTTTTGGAAGGTTTTCCCTTTATGAAAAAGAAGGAAAGGGGCTTCACTGCGCCTCCCAAGGATCAACACCTTTTTTTCGGAAGGTTTTCCCTTTGTGAGGAAGGAAAGGGGCTTTTCCCGGCCGGGGGCGGCAGAGGGCGCCCGCACCCCGCGGAAGCGGCCGGGCTGCGCGCAGCGCCTGGCCCCGCTGCGGGCCCGGGGAGAGCGGGCACGGCTCCCCTCCGCCTCGGGAAAATCCCACCCAAATGGATTCTAACTCCCTCCGAATTCTTGGTGTACGTAGGAAGAGTACTAAAGGAAAGGAAAAACAAAACAAAACAAAACCAAACCAGTCACAATTTCCTTGCCCGGACCTAGGAAACCTTCACATGCGCATCCTGAGGCTCTCAGGGCGAAATCCTGTGGGATCCTAATCACGCAGCAAAACCTTCCAGTTCTTGAAAGGCTTCCCAACAGACACAGGGAGCAGGATTTGGCCATCAGGCATCGAGGAAGCAAGAAACCAAAAATGTTTCTTAAATTGCCTAAAGCTGAGGCAAGAATTTTTTAAGCCAGCGTCGGTTGGTACATGAGCCTGACATGCTGCTACTAAAATCATTAATATTCAAAGAATATAGAAATTAATACGTCTTGTGTTCCTTAATGTTGGGAGATGGCTTGATTTCTCCCTTCACAAAGGAGTTTTCTCAGCATATTCCCTTTCTGACCTAGATAAAATAATTTCTTATTCTTCATCTACTTCTGTAAGGTAACGGCGTGGTGAAGAATGCGATGCGTGTGCTACAGATGGCACTGAAAGAATCCAAGAATCTAAAAATACAGTAAGTTTTACAGGAGAGGTTTCATAAGGTGGCTGTCTCCTCCTTGACATCACTATTCAGCCGGCTATTGGAATGGGACTAATTTAATTAAGAGAACAGCTCGGATAAAACATTTTTGTCAGATTCTCCAAGTCCTATTCACCTTGCTTGAGAACTCAAGCAAGTCTTCTCTGAAGCAGTGCAGTAATACACCTCCCGTCACGCCAGCTTAGCCCAGCACAGCTAAAATAGGAGCAATTGGCACAAAGAAAACTACTGAACTTAATGTAAAGATTATCATATTATTTTTCCAATGGTGACCCAATGGTCAAGGCAATTGCTGGCAAGAAATTGTTCACTGCAGTCTTGATCTTTCACTCCTCAAAAGCCGCAGGTGAGTTTTATTTGCAGTGTTTTGTCCCGAAACCCTCACAGCTTGCCACGAGCTCATCATTTCACTCCTCTGGTTTCCAAAGTATCTGAAGCGAAAGCAGCTGTTTCTAAGCAATAAACATCAATTGTGGGTTTGGGTTTTTTTTTTTGCAGTGATCACTGCTATTGGGGTTTTTGGTTTGTTTGTTTGGTTGGTTTTTTTTTTTTTGTGAGAAATCTAAGCAGAATGGTGAGACCACAATACAGTTAAAATACAAACCAGACTGTTAATTTGACTGTGCTCTATGAAACTTGATTTCCTAGTAATAACTCTCTGTATCTGGTTGCAGTAAGTAATCAAATATCGCCAATACACTTTGCATTTTAAAAAGAATAGTGTATTTTTAAGGAAAGAGAAAAAGCTGGAGAAGATGGGTTTGTGGCTAAACAACATGGTTCTTCAGATCCCAAATAGAGCCACTATAAACGCGTGATGGGGAAAGACGCGGGAAGAGACGAAGCCAAGAAGAACAGGGTTAATAGAAGTTTTCCAATCTAACATTCTCAAAGTAAACACATAAACAAGGAAAAAAAGCTTCTATCTGACCAAGGAAGAGTAGTGTTAGAAGGATGTAAGGCAATCCCTGCAGCATTTCAAACTCTACTTCAAATCTAGGTCTCTTTCCACATAGGATGTTCATTGCTTGCAGCAAAAATAGGTTCTTTTAAAGAGCATGTCCCTTTATCATCATAGAACCAGCAGTTTCAGATTTCATACTTGTGATCTCAATAGCTTGCAGGAATTTATATTCAGAACACAACTTTGGTGTATAAAACTGGGGAGAAATGTCAGACGGTGTATTTGTATATCACCCAGCAATCAGGGAGAGGGGACAGATGCATTTTAGCTGTCCCAACATTGTTTCTCAGACTTCAGAAAAAATGGAAAGACTCGAAAGAAAAAATAAAATAGCTTTGTATAGCGTTTGAGAGGTGGCCAGGATGCGTCACCATTAACTCTGTTTACTGCTTTATTGCCAAGTGACTGTTTCCTATGAAATGTGCTGTGTGCAGTCCTTCAGATTCACCTGTAAAAGCCTTCAGTGAAGAAATCACTGGTACAGTACATCTAAGCATCTGTCTACAAACACTTGCACTGCTGATTTACCCTGGTTAATGGTCCTTATTATACTTTCACCTGAGATCTGGGTTTCCTTGGTTTGCTGCATTCCTGATGGCCAGAAGAGACCCTTTCAGTCACAGAGAGCCCCAGGAAGGCAATGAGATCTCCTTCAGTACTTCTACCCACATGAATCCCACTCTTTCTCACTGGTATATTGACTTTTTCAGGATGGCACGGGAGACAACTTAACTTGAATTTCCTGGCTTTTGAGAGATTATAGGCATTATTTACTCTTTCTTTTTTCACCTACCACATTTTTAATTAAATTAAATTCCCCATGCATGGTTAGCTATAAAGTGCATATTACTTACCTGCATCTTCAGATCTTTCACGGTCCCATGGGTAAATCCATAATTAGTTGGTTTTGTAAAATGCATATTATTTACTTGACAGGCCAGAATGGCTCTAGAGGAACTGTCCTCGTGTCTTGGTTAAGTGCATAATTAGGCAGGTTTTTAAAACCCATATTAAGTTCCCCACATCGATGCCATTGCACTCCATTTGTTAAATATTCTTTTTTTTTTTTTTTTTAAATTGTATTATTTACTCAATCAGCCAAGACAGCATGTAATTATGTATTTAGGACATGTGCAATGCACAGAAAAAAATACTCATGAAAATGTATGGAAAAAAATACTTTGCACTATTAGGGCTTTTTTAAGCCACCATGTCCTCACCGCTTCCACCATTTCCTCTCAAAATACCAAATATGTTCTGAAGAACAACTATTTCATGAAAAAAAAAGTGTTCAACCAAGCACTACTTAACAGAATACTTTTACATTTACCTAAATTTCAGACTCATTTCATATATAAAGGGAGTATTTGTGCTCCTTTCCAAGGACAGAGCTGTTTAATAACATCTTAAACAGTTAAACTTTATTTTATGCTCCTACTTCCTCAGTCCTTTGGGACAGATCCTCACTAGCATAAATGCAGGTTGTTCCACTGAAGAAAGCAGTGGCATGTTAATCAGCAAAGCAGAGGAACGGAATCACCGTGTCCTAGAAATCATGCACTATTACTTTCCAGTGGATATTTCAAAGCGTAAAGGTTAGGAGACTGGTGCCCATGAGTAAGTTCTTATCATTGCAATGGCAAGCTTTCAGAGTGACCATTCCCCCTGAAAAACCCCTGCAGAAATCAAGGTACCATTTTCATGCTACTCTGAGTCTTAGAGGGGACACGGGTTGCGTGCAGGCTTTGAGGACTCTGAACGGGGACGCGCATCACACAATTTCATTAGTGACAGACCAAAAGCATGAAGTAGTAACTCACACAGCAGTAATTCCAGACAACTGCCCAAGTACCGTTCACCTCAGCTGAGTCTGTTCAACATCTGGACACATACTGTGCATTGGGCCGGAGTCATGTAGGTGCTGAAACACCAGTTCCTATCGATTTTACTGAGTGAGATACTCTTGTAACTGAAGAACTGTGCCCTTATGCTTTTGGATTCTCAGTCTACCAACAGAGCCTTTATGGAGCTGAAGTTATTGGACATCAGGTTATCGGCAGCATGATGAATCATGGAGAAAATCTGAAACCATCAACAAGGTTTAACGTCAAACAATCAGAGTGGAGTTTGACCTCCCTGATCTTATATCATGCTTAGTGCTGCTAAACTGCAGGAGAATGATGTGCTGTTTAGTAACTTGTGGCGTGACAGCTGTTCAGAAAGGGCGATTCACGTCAGCTTCTTCTGGAGTAGAAAGGGCATCCTCCCAAGTATCTGGTGTTAATTTACTGGGGGCAGTTAAATAAGAATTCGTCACCCCTCCCCTCCGCTCTCATCTCCCAGCCTTTCCCTGCAGCGCTGCTATTCCAGCCATTTCAGAAAACACACCAAGCCATCTCTGCTGTTCCTCAGACCCAGTCCAGGCGCAGACAGAAGCTACAATGCTATACCTTGGGGAGTGGGCATCTCCTCCAAATCATAGCTCAACTCTAAAAGCAACCAAAACAACAAAGGGTCCTATCACATGGCCCAGGTCAGGCAAAAAAGCACCAGCTCCCCTCAGAACCTCATTCACACTGATTTGAGTTCACTCCTTCCCCCGAGTACTGCACCGAGGCCAAGCCACACACCAAAAGCTTGATGTGTTGTGTAAGGAACTTGCCATAAGTAGAATATGACTCCTTTCTGGAACCCGCTCAGGTTACGGGCACACAATCAAATGCAATCAAGGCACAGCAGCTAAACAAGTTAGCACCTGTCAGCTGGGCCCCTAAACCTACCTCTGGAAGCGCCTTTATGTTCCACCCAGAAGCGTATTGTGGAAAGGGCCACGCAGTGAAAGATGCTGCCTTCACCCCTGCTTTGTTTGGCTGTTCACCGCCCCTCTGCTGCAAGTTGCCACCTTCACATTTCAGCTGGCAAATCCAAATCTGTGAGCGCTCTCATTTGCTTAACTGAAAAAAAAAAAAAAGAAAAAAAAAAAAAGAGGGAAAAAATCAGATGGCTTAGTTAAAAAAAAATCTCAAAACTAAGTTGGCTGCGCTAGCAATAAGTGCAGAAGGACTGAGTGAGTGTTTTGTTCTCCTCAGACAGCTGGTTAAGCTGGTTAGGTGGTAACCTCCTGGACATCAGTAGTAACAAATAGTTGGGAGGAAATGAAGCCAGTTTTGCAGCACTCCTCTGGAATAGCTCCAGCCCACCCTGGCTGCAAAGGAAAACATGCTACCTTCAATCCCAGTGGAAAGGGTCTCAATTTCAGTCAGTATTCTCCATAAATATGAAAAAGAACACGCAAGGCAAAACCAGACAGGTTCCTTAAACAAAGACTATGATTAATTTTAAACTGTGTTGCCCAATCATATTGATCATTATAGGCACTTACATTTACTATAAATCTACTAGAGTTTTCCGGTTTTGTTTCTTTACTGCGATACAAATACAAGATCTCTCTCCCACAGTTGCCTAGATATTTCCTGAAATAACACATGAGTGGTGGCTATTTTACCCAGCAGGTTCCTTTATCACCACGGAGCAGGAAAGTTGACAGGCTTTGTGTCTGAAATGTAATTAGCTTGTGGGAGTCTGGTCATAATGAAAGTAAAATTTACATTATTGCAGGCGTGTGATTGTTTGCTCTTTCTAAGAGGAGTAAAAAGTGAATTCCAAGGTCTGTATTTGGGAGGCTCGTTCAATCAATACCCTCAGACTTCCTATGCCTCTGTTGAGGGGAAGGGAGGCAACTGCAGGTTTAGATCAGGTTTCTCTGTGAAAGCTTTTAAGACCTCAGAAGAAGAAATGAATGATGAAAAATTACTAAGGCCATTGGGCCTGAGTCCCATTTCAGTCCCGTTCAGGATTCACCCAGATTAACAGAGGAGAAGGTCTCCCTTAGAAGCAGATGCAGAGGTTTACAAACCTCTTCAAAGCACAAAAAGTAGCTACCCTTCTTCATTAAAAAACCAAAAGGTTTCATTTTCTAAGCTAAATTCTCTCAGCGAATACATTTGTAGAGCAAGCCTTAAACACACTGAAATGCAACATGCTTTGACCCTATTTTAATTTATGAAAGGCTGAAACACAAGAAAACAGAGTGTTTAGAACACAATTAGGCCATGATCTCCTGTTGGTCCAGGGAATTAAAAAACAAAAAGAAAAAAAAAATAAAATAGAAAAAAAAAAGAATGAGGGAAGTGTAGTTTGCTCTGTGAAAACGTGCGGCCCCATGTGACAGATGCAACACTTACCCATGTGCATTGGGGCATGCTATATATTAACAGGAGTCAAGTCCTGCCTCCCAGATCCCTGAAATCTTTCTTCTCTAGATGCTTTTGAACTTGGTGGCTCCTGCAAAATTCCCAGGAAACAAACATCCTCTTCTCAAACCAAGCCTTTTGTGAAGAGGTTCTCCATATGTTGATAGCATCTTTCCAGGAAAAGGAGGGGAAGTAGGAAATTCCTCTTCATTCATCCAATCATTTATAAGGAATAATCTACTTTAAGAGCAGCAGTTTTAGGAACTGCGTGGAGATATACAGAATCATACGGTGGGAAAGGACCCTGAATCTTGCTGGTTTTAGTTCAGTCCCATTGCTTCATCCACAACAAACAGGGAGAGCAGACTTTCATATACACAAAGACAACAATCAGTGCCACAGGCTCAGTAACCCATTTATTTTAATCTTTGTGGGCCACATTTTCTGGGGTTCTGATTATCCTCCTTGTTCTTCCCTAAACTGTGCCCAACTGATCCAAATCATTCCCAAATCACATTGCCCCAAATAGGATGAAAGGCCCCAGCTGGGACCTTATGAGAAATGAGAAATCAATGCAACTTCTTGCAAATGTTCCCCAAGAGCCGTTACCCAGGCACTAAAACTGAAGAGGGATATAAAAAAAAGGTTCTTTCTACAAAATATTGTGTTAAACTTGTTACTGTGCTGCCCCAAAAACCAACAGTGGGCTGAACAATGGTCCTTACTGGTGCGACACAGCGGGCACCGACATGACTCCCATCACGTTCTCATATTCCCAGCTCCACATTTCCCAGCACCAGCAGTGATATAACTGGTGCAAAGGGAAGAGGAATGCATCTTTTTCTTTCTGAGTATCTAGATGTTCTGACCTTGTCCAGTAAGAAGGGGGTTAAAGCATTAGAATCTATTTTAATGTCTAACTTAAGCAGAAGTAAGTCTGTCTTTAATACTGCTGTGGTGCAGCAAATAAACTAACAAACCAAAAATTGTTACAGCAACAAATTTAGGAAAGGTTAATAACTTCAATAAACTAGATAATCCAAAAGACATGCTGACAGTAATGACACCAGTGAAAGGTGTTTTACCGCTAAACAGTGAAACCAGTGCCTGTTCTGCTGAAAGGTACAGAGAATTCCCACCACACTGTAGTTGCTCACAGGGAACGTCACAGGACCATCCCTTACTTCTGACAGAGAGAGGGTATCTGCTTCACAGCTGCAATGCTCCTCTCCTGATCCACAAACACTGTGGAAGCCTCTGGATACAACTCCTATTGAACACACAGTCAGTTATGGATAACTGGTGACCAAAAGACTCTGCAGTAAGTACAGAAATCAAATGCAGTCGTCAACATAGTGGAGTTTGGTATTTTTTGTTGTTGCCCTATCCAATGAATTTAGCCAATTCTTAATGAGTGGACTTACAAACTGGAATTATTTTCTCCTTTGAAGTAAAAGTAGGTCTCAATCTGCCTATTTTATTTTTATTTTTTCCTTTTCCTTAAATCAGCAAATCCACTACGTAGCCTCTTGCTGATTTTAAGAGGCATATGGTTTTTAATCCAGCGGTGTATGAATTATGGCAGCAAATGGCTTTGAAAGTGCCTCGAAAGCAAAAATATGGAAATTTCCCCCCCAAGAGACTAGGATAAGCAGTCATTATTTTTGCAATTGCAGAGAACACTGCCCAAGTGTTCCAAGACTGCGTGTGTATAATTGTTTGTCTCTTTCTTGCTTTGAAGTATTTTTTTTTTTTATACTGTAAAACCTCAGACACACTCAAGGACGGCTTCCACAGCTTGGTCAAGAACACTAGCGTATCTACATATTCACCAAGTCATAAATCTTCTGTACTTTGGCTATGCATGTATGACACATGACCCTTATTTCTCCCTTGTGGTTGCACTCTGAGAGACAATAGAGGTCCACAAAAGCACACAGCTTCCCTCTTAGGTAATATTTCATACGTATCTCTTTACAACTATCAGCACATCAAGGTAACTGAGCTGCAGTCTGGGAGGAGAGTTTAACCATAATTGTCTTAAATTGTCTAATTTGGATAAAATGAGCAAGAAAATTCCCTCAGCTATTTGTTAGTATAATAATGTCATCTATATGTTTCTCGCCTTGTGGTATTCTGTTTTGTAAAGGGGAATGAACTATACTCCGAATCCTTTGGATATTTGGTTCGATCTGTCTGTCAGACATTAATTAGTTTCATAGCAATCTCTCACCGCTGTCTTGCGGAAAGACAGCGCGCTGAAAAATAAGCCAGGATGACAAAGGGAGAGCTTGACTTGCTTCTGACCAAAGAAATCTGTCATTAAGAAAAGGTTCAGAACTCAGATCTGAAGCTTCTTTGCCTGCCTTGTGGGAGGACAGATGACTGGATTAAAACATTAACAGGTTATTATACACAAAATCGTCTTTTCAAAGAACGGTCTATTTGCTCATTTATTTCTATGTACATAAACAACTGTAGAGAGGGAGATTTTCAGAGCCGAGAGCCGGAACTCAACCATGCGACTCTTGCTAATGACAGCGGCTGTTAGGCAGCCAAAACACCGAACAAGGTTTCCAAATTAACCTTAAAATAACGTTATGGAGGCCTCAGTAGCAGCTCTGCAGTTAAATCCATATTAAAATTTGCACTTGGAGCATCGCTAATGTCTCAGGATTTCCTACTCAAATTACTCTGCATCATCTCCCTATTTTACATACCGAGGTCTAGTTCTCCGGTTCGTAACAGCATTTTTTAACACTTGTACAAAGCATATTTGCAGCACCAGCAGAAAAGTGCCATGACAGAGCAGAGAGCCATGTCCTAACTCTCCAGGAGACAAGGGAATTTGTTCACGTATATTTAAATACATTAATTTGCACTCAAAAAGAAATTTTAATTTGTCCTATAAAAAATCTGGAGCTCAGACTCCCATCTTGTGTCAGCTACTAGCCATGAAGAATCAAATGCCCTAAGTCATACATAAGCATGTAGATATTTTAAAGATGGGCCCTTTGATATATTTTTTTAACATAAATTGGTCTCTCTTTCATCATTAGTTTTCTCCAGCTCAAGCAGACAAGACCAATGTTTAGTTGAAGACAGTGCCTTTAGTTGAAGACAGTGCCCCTTCGCCTTCTCCTCACTGTCCGCTCTGACTTTCAGCACTGAAGTGGAAATTAGCTCCCCATGTTTGTGCTTCTGTACACAAGGATCGCTTCCTTATGGTAAAATGTGGGACTTTTCCAAATCTATACTGTCTCCCTAACACTTTCCTCCTATAGCAAACCCTTCTCCATGAAGCTCTACCCTAACTCTCTCCTGCTCACCACCACCACAAACCTGTCCCCAACAGCTTGTGTCTGTCCCCACATGTGACTCCCCAAACTATCCATATCCTTTTCTCCTGGGCACCAGCCTGTACTTGCCTCCCAATGTCATCATAGCCTCCGTTGACTTGGCACTCCACGTTGGCGGAAAATTCAAGTTCTACCTGTGCCACATACTGCTACGCTATTTCTTCAATCACTTGCTGATCTCTGCTTTCCATACCTTATCCCTCATAGGTTCCTGAACCTCTGAAAATAAAGCAATTTTATTTAGATATAAATAAAATACCGTCACTGGAGTTTTAAAATGCTGATTGATAGGTTGTGTTTTTACATGAAAAATGTGTATCAGGCTTACATTACAATACTAGTTTGCAGAAGTAGGCATGGTGATAAATTCCTGGTTTATTTAAAAAAGAAAATAAAAAAAAAAAGAGAGGGGACAAAAAGGACTAAACTAATCAAGTCTTCTCTGAGGCATTTCATCCCCAGGGTGTTTGAAAGAACAAGTAGCAAGATCAGGGCTTTCTCAATCTACTGCAGGAAAAAAGTGAAATGGCCTGGCAGTACACAGCCTGAAATACGTCCCTCCAACAAGGGACTCCGCAGGGAACAGGTCTGTCACCTTATTCCCCCTCCAAAAAAGAAGAAAAATTGGTTTGTTCAGAACACGGGGGCATAGACAAGACCTTTGAATCTTTCCCTTTGCTTAAAACAATTCAAGAAAGGGTTGTGTGGAAATCTAAGGTTGTTTGGAGTCGGGACTGGGCAGGCACGCGAGCACTGGAGAGTGGTGCCGCTCAGCCGTACAGACCTCACCTGCTGGCCATCGACGTGCAGATGCCCAGAGGAAGACTGCTCCATAGCCCTTCAGCCTTATGAAACACCTGAAGGAATGACAGGGTTTTAGCAGTTAGCTTATTGCAGGTGTCCAGAGTGAAATACAGTGTCCTGGCAGAGATGCAAATCTTGGTACTAAAATAGCCTCATCACAGTGAAGAGACTTGGGCATTTGTGCTACCAGAGCCAGGCATAAAAAACTCTGTCCCTAGCCAGATGAAATGTTGGACAGAATTGGACAAAAGCAGGAAGATTCTTCAAGGTGAATGGTTTACTCAGAAGACCTTCCACATGTCTCACCAAAGATTTGCTAAATATCTACAGGAGTTTTGAAACGGTCCTTAAAGGCTGCTTGCTATCCTGCAAATTCCTTGTGTAAGATGCTTCACTCTCTGATATACTCCTGCAATGAATCCCATCAGCCTTTCATTTTAACCTTAACTGCACAATAATGGTAAAATAATTTGAAGTGAGACTTCACTAAAATATGAAGAACACGCCAGATTCCTTACTCACTTTTCATAGCATCTTATTCAGGCTCCAACAATTTGTCCACCAGTTCCTCTGATAGATTCTAATGAGACATTTTAAGGCAGCTTGCAGTAAGGCAGCCGCACCAACAACTCTGAGTGCCTCGTGCAATTTACACGCACACGCGTTTTTGCTTACCACAAAACAGGGATGAATCAACTGGGGAAGAGCTTCCTTGTCAGGAGAAGGAGGTTGGCCTTTCCTTCAAAATATTTCAGACACTTTGCCACCCTGAACCTTAATCTAAATCAGGTTTTGAGAGGCAGGTGCATCGGGTGTTTTTGACAGCTCCTAGTTTCATTCTAGCTAAATATGCCATGGAAAAAAATCCCTTTAGTTGATTTATTTCCAGTGCCTCTTCCTCGAATGAAATTTAAATATAATATATTTGGGAAAAACTCTGACAACTGCCGCGCAGCTACAATTTTTTAAAGGGAATACATAAAAAGAGCTTCCTGAATTAATACATTTCTGCTGAGCCTAGCACTCACCCCAGAGCATCTCCTCCACCAAAACACATCAGACCACGTTTCAGAGGGTCACCTTCTGATAATGCCAACCCGTGAGGTGCAGCAGGAATTCCAGAACTGTGGGAAAGGCAAGTTACATTAGTCTTTCCAAATCTCCAGCAGATTGTTTCATGGTCTGGGGGAAGATACATTCGATTTCATCCAAACCAGTTCACACATTTTCTTAATAAGTACTTGTGTCAAAATGTTTCAGTTGTCAGAAAATTCACCTCTGAGCCTGAGCATGTAAGTACAAGTCCACACATTAGTTTATCCATCAATATACTGTCTGTATTTTTGTCTATGCATTCCTAAAGTGCCCATCACCCTGATGCGTAGGTGCCAGTTCAAATTCTCACCCCATGTTAGTTTGACAGCGCTGTCATCAGGGAAGACAGAGCTGTACTGTGCTTCAACTAAAATAAGAAACCGTGGCTACTTCTGTCCATCCCTGGTAGCTACTCAGGTGGAAGGTGGTAGTTCTGCTTTCAGAGAAGTAGCAGGTATAATCCCATGTTCAGGTCAGTGTTCCCTTCTCCGATAAAACATGTTCTAAATCCCAAGCCTGGACAAAAAAAAAAACCCCTTCCTTATAGCAGATTGGCAGATGGCTCACAGGGGGAGCTCACTATCAGGGTCTTGGGGAGATTGTTAAGTAAGAAACAACATATATAAACAAAATCTATTCTCTTCTTTATCCCACACAAATCCTAAGTGAGGAGCATGCCTTCTTCACAGAAAAGTCTGTCCTCATGTTCACACAGCACCTACAAGAGATATAAAAGAGTAGCTCCTATAGCACCAGCACCATTTTAATGGCCGAATGCAGAATTAAAAAAAAAGAGACTTCACTTCCAGGTGCAGACAGATGTCCAAAGTGAAGATATTGGCTGTCTCTTACCAAAAGTGACAGGTACTTTTGGTAAGGCTGTTCTTAACAGATGGCAAACCTTGGGTCCTACTGATTGTGGCAGGATCTGAGGGCATTCAGCGCACGGCAGGATCAGGCCCAAAGCATGGGTCTGCACACCCGGTTTCAGCCACATTGTTAAGAAAAGGTAGCGGTGTGAAAAGGAAGTTCAGACACTAAGCATCAGATTCAGAAAAAAAAAAAGACCAACAAACCTTTACGGTATATTGTGATGTTTTCTTTTGTATACTGTATCAATGTCTGTGTGGTGCGCTCACTGAAAAACCAGCCCTTGGTAATTGTCAGGGAACTTCATTCCGAGTGCAGGCTCTACTGGAAATTAATTGCTTCGGTGCAATCTGAACCACATCATAAATGTCATGTAGAAGTTGCAGGGAGTGAGGAGGCAGTGACAGCTCTATCCGCACTGTTTCATTTAAAGGTGGGTAAAACACACTGCGACAGAAGTGCTCTTCATCAATAATTTAGTCCGCAGTGTAAAGCCAAGCCTTGCCAAAGATGCCAGGGGAGCAGCTACCTCCCTGGTTTTAATGACACCAGCAGGGAGGGGTTGAGGGGCCAGCTCGAATCAACATTCATCGCACATCTGGGCATGTCGGCAGATGAAGATATCTAGGACTGAGCTGACAGGACAAAGGGTTGAAAAAAGAAGTGTAACCTAGAAAACCTTTACTTTGAATTCTTTGTATAAATTCAAGGGGGATGACAGTTCCTAAGGTCATCTTACATAATAAAACTACAGTGATCTACATAGAGAATTTTAACTCTTTCCAGCACCTAATCAAAGAAACCACGAGTTAAGTTTATATTATTCACTTTATGAATGTAAAATGCAGAATCCTTAATTCTCTGAAAAGAACTATTTTAATGAGCAGAATGTTAACATTTATATGCCTGACTTCATCGTAATAACCCTAATTATAGTACCACGGAAGCCCCACTGTACTGGAGGGTCACTGGAGTTCCTGTTATAACCCTTATCTTTGGGGAGTTTAATATCTTTGCCATTTTGCAGTGTATTGGCTGAAACTTGCCATGCGGGTTAGCGCTGTTTCACTGCTCCTTAAAATTATTGTTTTATAGCAGTTTAGTTCGGTCCTTGAACAGCTTCTGCTTGCCAAAAATAAGAGTTTTTACTGCTTTTATGACAGTCTCCAGACGAAAGCCCATCTACCAGCTCTGAAGAGAATATGACGTTCAGGTGCAGCGAGACTGATACATCACCGTACCAAACTCCCGTATCCTCACCCTAGGAGGTTACAAAGCCTTGTAGTTACAACACAGTTGAAGCGATCCTGGTTTACGGCATCACTGTGATTCTGGCAGAGCTTTTAGGCAGTAATCTTACATTCTAGGTTATACACTGGACCCCTACGTTTTGGCTGAGTGGGTGATGACTTCTGTAATCTTTACATGGCGGGATGTCACACCAAAGCCATGGAAAACAAATGAGGGCAGACGGCCTGGATTTTAGTGATGCACTAGTTAAAGGTTATAAAACATCAAAGTATTCAGCTGCCATCTAAATCTGTAAAGTAAATTTGCTTTGTCCAGACAAGAGCAGCATCAAAAACGAACAACTTCCACCTCCAATGTAGCCAAAGAACTTTTTTCCATCAAATTTTGCCTCTGCAATAGTAATAATCTTCACCTCTGGCAAGTTAAGACTAAATTACTTAATGTCACAGTACCTAGAGCTATAGCTGTAGGCTGTTGAAAGCATATAATTGGTTTTTCCTTGTCCAATAAAATACATAATTAATTTGCTTCTTATTTTCTGCTCACAGACCCTTTTTGATGAAATGTTAGGTGCTTTCCATGATCTTCAAAAGCCCTAAGTAATCCAGAGCACACCAGAGCCGTACTCAAAACAGAAGCTTCATCAATGATAACTTCATTGAGGACTACGGCACATTTTACTCCCAACGGGAGGAAGGCAACAAAGAAAGAAGTCAGGGGAATACAGTAGGTGGCATCTCTCCTAATTGCATCTGACATATCACTTTCGGCTTCCTATCCATCAGAAGGTACAAAGTGAGTAATCCAGTTCTTAATAATAATGTTAAAATGCTAACGGCACCAGAAAAGCCCTCTGGAAGTACTGCAGAAGAGGTGCAACACTTACATTCTGAAAGAGTTAAACAGTACGCGTAGATTGATCATCACTGACTCAGGTGATGATTTCCAAGAGTGGACTGGAACAAGAGTATTTGTATTTGTTGTCTGTGAGTAGAAGAAAAAAGTAATCCTTCCTACATCCATCCTCAGGAAGCAAGATGCTTGTGCTTATCCCATCTTGGCTTTTCATTAGGGAAGATGCAGTGACACTAGATGCCCTAGGAAGAGCATTCCAAGATAAAAGTCTGCTAGACAACAGATATATTTTTCTCTCCTCATAGCATCGTAGGCACTGTCCACATCAAGCTGCCAAACCAAATCCCATATCATCACAGAGTGTCCTGTACTAAGTGTCACCAAGAGGAACCCATCCCTCCATACTCGTTACTTGCTCCCCAACACCAGGAGAACAGATAATGCTGCACGGTTAGTGGTTCTTCTCCATGTTACTGTTTATGCTGATAGATTAAAAGAAAATACGATAATGATCTGAAAAACAGATCAGAAGTTTGGCTAGTTCTCTAAAAGCTTCCAAATTACCTTGTTCACTGTAAGTGAGAGATTTACTAGAAAGGTCATTTAAAAGCCTATTCCAGTGTTGTTTCTTTGCTTGGTACCTCACTTCTGGGAAGAGGCCTGAATTTTAAAGCAATAGAAAACTGAACCTGCACTTCTTTCCTTGTTGAACTGCAGAAAACCAGGAGCCCTAATTACAATAAACTCATGATAATAGAAGCCTGCACTACCAATGTACATGCAAAGAGATTAAAATAAGGGTGTGCACGTGCACTAGCAAAGGATAAGCATAAAGCCACATGTGGCAGACTTTACTTCCAAAGTGCCAGTCCAAGCAGAGCAATTTAACAAACACAGGGAACAGAGCAACATAATTAAAAAAAAAAAAAAAAAAAAGGCAAAAGAGTGATCCACGCCCATAAACGCAGCTCTTAGGTGTGCTTTTAAGGACCAACTCTCTTCCACCTCGCCCCATCATAAACATTTAGACCTTGTGCAAAGCAAGGCTGTGAAACTGGGGTGTAAGGGCAGTTGAGTCGTCTAAGCAGGTGTAAGCAACTTCTCAACAGGCAAAGCAGCAGAGGTCCTGGACCTCTTAACTGCAGCAGTCAAGTGCATTAACTTGTTTAATTTTGAACGGCTATTGCCAGACTCCCAGCTGGTGCAGCCTGGCACAGCTCCACGGATTTCAGCAGAGCTACTACAACTGACACTAGCTGGGGATCTGGCCCAGTTTCTCAATTTGTCAAAAAGATGGCAATTCTTAGGGCACACTCCTGTCCTATGCAAATTGTCATGACATCGCCGGCTTCAAAAGTTACAGAGTTGTTACAATTCATACCAGACACACTTCTGCATCTTTATTCTCCTTCTTATGTCCATTCAGGATTCCTCCAGTAATAACCTCATTATGTACCCCGGCTGCAGACCCCTCTCTTAGGGTGACAAAACAATGAGCCTAAGTTAGAAATTCTAACATTAGAAAAAGAAAAAGATAATTTCTCCAATGCTCTGTGCACAAAAAGAATTGCAAAAAGCCTGGAGAACAAGACATCAGAAAGGGCTGGAGAGATTGGAATACCTACAGTTTTCACACAGGAATCACTTCAGCTCTGCTGCTTTTTCCTCAAATCTGTGAAATGGGTCTAGGGAGCACTCACCTCCCAGGAGCGTTGCGAGCAACGAGCAGCCCTCTGAATGCACTGTCTTTTCATTAACACAAGTTTAAATGGCAAAAGAATAGTCAATATCTAACAAAAGAGACCATCCCACTAAAAGTGACACTGTAAGCAGTTAAAGCACTGAAAACAGTTATTTTATATGGCATAAAAATCAGCATTTTTATGAAGAAATTACTGTGAAATAGCAGAAATACATAATAGGGGTACTTTTAACAAAAAAAAAGAAGAAAGAAAAAAAATTGCTGTCTGAATCCTCCCCCACAGCCAAATGCCCATCACACAGCCCAATAGGCTTCATCTGCCATAAAGCCAAATACTTCCCAGAGGATGGGATCGTTAGTTTGAACATTAATTTCCCTTCCCCTCTTCTTGTGTATCCATTAAGTGGAATAACAAGAAACGTTCATGGCCATAAGGTGTGTTTGATGGCAAGGAGTAAAAGAAAATGTGCAATTAAAAGATGGAAATGATAAACCGGGTAAGTTCTCAGCTGGCTTGACCAATATGTGGGACTTCTGGGACACGCACGTCTCCTTCTCCCGTGTTGAGGTCAATGAACCGCAGAGACCCAAGGATGGAGAAAGTTGGAGGGGAAGAGAGAAATTATTAATGCTCCATCTTTTTCTTGTTCGCTTAGATTTGCAAAACATGTTTCCTGAATGAGTTTGAAGCCCAACATATAAAAAGCTGACTATTTATATATTTGATTCTTTAAAAGCAATTAGGAATACAAAGCAGATGGTACAGCATTGTAGATTTCCCTTTTCATATTGCTTAAACACTAGAGATCAATAAGTCTAATATAAACAGATGATTTCCATAGCAGGGTTTATAATTAGCTGGCACTGAATGTGTCCAAACTCTAAAATAATTAGCAGAAGCATGTGGCACACCATTAAAACCTTGTGGCTTGTCCGCATTTACATTTATAATTATTAAAGTTAATTATGATGCTTGTGGTGTGGTTCCAAGCTCCTTTACAACTTAGATTAAATATTTTTTCAGTCCTACTTTTTCTTTCAGCCCACCAAATGCCAGCACTTTCAACAAACTTCATTTCATCAAAAAGGAAAAATGGGGGTTATTTTTATAGGAATGACCTGAGTATTTTCCTAACTAACAGTTTTATTTTTCTAAAGGGACACGACACAGGAATTGAGTAATTCATCATTTTGGGAAAAAAAAAAAGAAAAAAAATCCTGATTAGAGGTAATAATTTTTAAGTTGTCTAAGAAAACCATCATACTTAAGCCTGATGTACTGTTTTCACTCAAATTCAAACAAATCCTTTAGCTAAGCAGAATATCTCAATGACATTCACGACCTTACACCAAAGTAAATCTTACTTTTAGGTGCTCTGATTCTGGACAAATGACAGTGAAAAAGGCAGCAGGACTGGGTACAAACATCATCTATTGGGCAAGGGCTTTTGAAGGTCTGATTTGGGTTTTACATCCTCTTGCCACAACCTGAGCTGCAGAAGCCACAGTCAATCTATCTGGTCACTTCTGAAAATTATTTTCATAAACATTCATCATTAAGACATTCTGTGACACTTCCAGAACCCCAAAGAAGTTGCACGGTTTGCACAATGTCTTTTTTCAATTAGTCATTTCTCTGAAATTTTGTTTTCTTTGGCGCAAACAAAGCTCAACCCAACACTGCCCTCCAAATGCCATCGAGTCAAATAGGATGGATGCCCTACAGAAGAGTGACCCGCTGGGAGATGATGCTTCTGGAATACAGACCTCATGATTCAGGAACACTGTCTTTCCACCTAGACAGAAGAGGCACTCTACTTGGTAGACAAGTAAAAATAAATACAATCTACCAGTCCACCTTCTGATGCAAATAATCTCATACCGTAGGATTACAGGAGCATAGCTGCTCAGCACAGCTTTGAAGAAAATAGTGACTCTTGTATCACACATCAATTTGCCCATAGGAAATTCCCCGTAGCAGCCTTTGTTCTTCGGTTCCCCTGAAAAAAAACCCTACCTTCTCTACTCTCCAAGTTTAACCGCCGTGGAGGAAGTCACACAGATAAAGGTTTGTGCAGCAGAAAATGCCACAAGCACCAAACGCCTGCAGTGGGAACCATTCTGACACACCATTCCCAGAGAGAGCAAAACCTAATCTTTTGCATACAAGTTGCACGATTTCGATCAGCTGCTGGAGTTTACTTGGTACAGCAGGATACCTGAGAACAGGATAAGACTCTATACTTGATAGCATGGGTTTAAGTTGTGGGGTTTTTTTTTCAATAAAAGGAAATAAAATATTTCACAGGTGTCAGAGAGGATTAGAGTTAGCTTTTACAGAAACAGAGCCTTCCACCTTCCAGGTGCTAAGTATTTCATTAGTACAAGTACTCTCATTTCTGAAATCACGAGGAATACCTGATTTCTGCTATGGAGAAGCCCTCCTCCTTTTTTAATGCGTTTCTGTTCTTTATATAACATGTCCATCATGAACTTCTTGGCCCTCGTTCTTGTTTCCTCTGGCTCAGGCCAGACCTGGAGATGTCTGGAATGTGACAAGGCAGTATTAGCCTGCCAACTATGTTCTGTTAGCAAATTTATTTTCTTCTCCTAGACTGATGATAAAAATGTCATGGTGTGATGCTTTAGCAGGCCCAAGAGCTGCCCACCTACAGCTGCAGGGCTTGAAGAGAGCTCGGAGCCAAGAACGCCATAAGGAGAGCAGACAGCAACTCCACCAACTTTGCTCCTTCTGCATTGCTTATTCTCCTGCTAAATGATGCAATGTGACCCCCTCAGGGATTCCAAGTCTGATCATGTTTTTCTCACTATTTTTTCTTTCCTACTTCCTCCTTCTCCTTGACTAAAGCAGCCCAAACTGCTGAATTTTTCATGAAAGAGATAATATCATTGTACATAAGATAATGGCATTCAAATACATCCATCTGCTTGTTAGCACTGGCTACATCGATTGTGTTCCTTCTGAAAGAATACTTACCAAAAAGGGGGGGGGAAAGAAAGGAAAAAAAAAAAAAAAAAAAGGTTCTCTTTTGTGGTGTAAAATATGCACATTTTCATAACTGAAATGCAGAATCCCTTTTACATACTTTAGATAAGAGAATAAAATGAACTGAGAGATTAAGAAAAGCACCCTTAAGGTCTTGCCAGGACAAAAGTATTTCCTCCTTCCAATATTTCATTAAAAATCTAGACAGATTTTACACTAAAACACTGTTGGCTTTTTTTTTTTCTTTCAGTAAACAAGATCTTGTTTCAGAGATGAAATACTGCATGCCAATGACTGGGCTTTTTACTAGCCTCAAATTTTTCAAACGTGGTCTGGAGGATTACTCCTAAGTATCCAGTCTATCTGGCTTGCCCATAAAAACTGCTTAACCTACAGTAATTCAATTTATCATTTTATTCCTTTTTGGCTATTCCAACAACACAGAGTAACACCATAAAATACGTGATATCCAATTACTGAAAATCTGATCAAAAATTACTCTAAAAAGTAGGGCAAGTGAATATATTTACTGAATTTCAGATGCTCTAGATAAAAAGGATGGCAAGATAAAAACTGCCTATCAATTTTACACGCGCTGAACTGCTTTCCCTTCATTTCCTATAGGTTGCATACAACAATCCCTGGTTTTGAAGTTTCATTTCAGCAAACAATATATTTTAATTGGCTTGTTTACATTTATTACAGACACATCCTAAAATGGGAGATGTGCTTCGTGCTCTTCCTTTGACCTGTTTAGCACAGCAGCTCCTCTGGAGCGCCTGCCATCTTAGGTTATGGGAATAACTGGTGTTTAAAGAACAACTACAGAACCAAATGCTGCGTTTCTCAAACCGTTCCGAGCACATTTCAATACTTAGCGCTGAAATGGCAAACACAGCAATTAAATGTAAATGACAGCAGTTGATCTGATTATTTCCTTCCCTCCAATCTCCTTATTATAAGCTTGCATATTAAGGAAGCAGGAGGGAACAACACCCCTGAACATTTGTCGCTTTGTTTGCTGGGGAGGAGGCCTGTGCCTCTTGCAGTGATCTGTGAAACGGGGGAAACGAGAAGAAATCCTGATCCGCAAGGAACTTCCACATTGCAAAGCCTCCAGCTTACTCCCCTGTGAGCTTTGCCTCGGGATCCCAGGAGTTGCCAACGGCGGCTCTCCATTCCCTGTGAACCAGTACTTTCTCAGAGAGGTGTGGAAAGAAAAATGCATTTTCCTGGATCCAGGCTTAATCCCTTGCACTGCTTCCAGAAGAGAAGCTCAGCTTGTGCGTTCTCTTTTCGGCCACTGCGTTTTGAGCGCCACGTGAGGGTTTCTTCTCTTTCAGCCCAGTTCATTCTCAACTGATTTCCACTCCATCAGCAGAGCTATGCCTGCCTGAAACATAGAGCATATGTAATCCCACGGGCTGGGCAAAGAGTAGCACCACCAGTAATTAGGGCTGTCTCTGCCATTACTCTCTGGGATGGCTTCCTAAAGAACTTCATCATCCATTGGACACGGAGAGAACGATGCCTAAATACTGTTCAGATACGATTTGGTTTCTTTCAAAATTGAATTTAGTACAACCACATAGAAATACTGTGATTTAATCACAGATGTTCAACAAGAGCAAAATTATTCACAAGTTTTCAATTGTGAATTATTTTTCATTTCCATTGCCAACATGTCTCACTTTACACTGTGGTACTCTGTATTAATAACCAATGCTGAGTTTCCCAAATGATGACATCTGTGTAGCAACCAGGGAGCAATTTTTTCTGGACAAGCGCCTCTCCTTTTCTCTGATTTCTGATCTGCTGCCTACCATACATTTACTATGCAACATATACTGTGGGAGCTTTGTGTCCTAAATACAGAGGACATGTCCAGTCCAGTAAAATAATGCTTTTGTAATGATTGCTTCAATACTGTTTGTGCAATCTCTTTGCAAAATCTTGTTATTTGTGATTCTTATCCTACAACTTGATATGCATAATAGCTTGAAGGTGCTGGGGATGGAATTTTTCCAGCTCTTTGATGTGCCAGCAATAACTTGTCCATGTTTCACAGCCACGGACTAATGTGGAAATGACTGCAGCAAAATAAACACTAACTCTGGTATTCTGTGAGGTACTACACAGGTGTCAATTTACAGTGCAACGTCGCATGCAAGACATGCATTTTTAATTCAGCATATGATTTCTTCGGCATCTGATAGTCCCTTAAAAAATAAATTAAATCCATTACCCACACTAGTATGTTGATTCTGAGGCTCTATCTTGCACATGCTTTTCCAGCTATGGACTAGTGCATAACCTTGCTTTTCTTCGACTGACCATAAATCTGTAGACTTTAGCTGCCACAGCAAATTTGTTGGTCGTGAACTAGAGGTCTTCTATAGTGTGTGCAACAAAAGCACAACCACCTGCGCAAAGAAGTTCACATATAACCTTCTCCTTCAGCGTTGTGGAGGCCTTCAATCTGCTCGGGTTAAAGAGCTTGCCAGATGTTCAAAATTTAATAAATATTCCTGGCATCATGTCTCTAGTGGCATCATCAATCATTACTACAAAGAACAGTCCAAAGAACAGTCTGTGCCAAAATATACCTTTGCTTGACTCCTTTTGCTGTTACAAATGGATCCAACAGAGTGCCAGCCACAGCCTCCATCCAGCACACCATTGTGCAGATGACGGATAATTTCACAAACTTTTCTGGACATCCAGGACTTCGGAAATATTGCCAACAGTTTTCGCAGAGCTGAAGTCTAACAGCATCAAAAGCATTGGTAAGGTCAATGAAGACTTGTTACATTGACGTGTTTTCCTTTGTATATTTTTTTATTGAAAAGCTGGGGAGAAAACAGCTAATATTACATCCTTGTACCCTCTTAGATAATGTGTGTCACCTTAATACCTGTAACAGTCTGATCAGATTCAGTTAGCATTTTCTCCTTTTCCTGAAGTTAGAATTGCTATAGAAGCATCTTTATTTGTACAACAGAATTCTAGAAAATAAAGATGTATTTGAAATTCATAGCCTAAGGGCATATAATTTAGACATGTGAAGATGATGATATGCATCTATTCCCAGAAGAATCAGAGATCCCAAATTCTTACATATTCTTTTGAAAATTCCAGCTTTAAATATTATTTCTCTATGTTCCTCCCTAAATTGATTTAAAGTCAAATTATCTATGTTATAAAAGGGCTGAATTCAACTGTAAGGAAGTTAGAAGAGCCGAGTGAGGCCTAGCTGTGGTATGCTTTGGGATTTTTCAGAGAATTTAGGATACTTGGTTTTCCAGAGTACATGGAGTGACTATCAATATGGGCTTACAGTATTTGACATCTTACTTCCCTCCTCAATTTGATAATCTCCCTCCTATTGAGATCATTATATAGACTATTTTTATCTTCTTAAGAACTCTCGTCCCTACTTTCTCTGCAATTATATAACTGAAACACAATCAACAAGAATAATGTTTAACAAATACAAAAAGAAAATTGTCTTGTACTGCTCCATTACAAAGAATACCCAATAGAGGTATCAGTTTAGTGGAAGCAGAGGTGAAAGCACTTTAACCAGTTCAAATCTGACACGTCTCTGTCTGTTGTCTATTCTCAGCTTCAGTCAAGGATTGTTTAAATAGGAGCAAAAAAACCCCAAACCCCTGGGTTACTTATGTGCTTGACTGCTTTTGCCTAACATTGCTCTGCATTAGCAAGTGCCCACTAAAGTTAAAAAGCTGAGATTTAAGTTACCCTTTTAGGTACTGTGCAAGAACAGAAGTGCCGCACCTTATCTACAGGTCAGTTTGCCCAAAAGTGAAGAAGTGTGTGGAGTATTTCATCCTGCTGCCAAATAAAAATCTCAAAAGTCTTTTAAAAAATAAGTTGGGCCATTCTGCCCCTTTTCAAGGTCTTAGTCTGGGCATTAGCCATGTCTCCACGGCTGCTGAAGGAGTCCTGTGAGAAAAATCAGCATCTCTAAGGCTCTGCAAAGAGCACAGACCAAGGGCGCTTTAGATTGAATTGGGAGTGCTGAAAAAATTGCCTGTAGAGCTGAACCTTTACCAACATCAAGAAAATACTCAAATCTCTTCATTATTTAGATGCTTTCAAAATACATAAAGGCAAGTTGCGTAATAAAGAAGGATCAGTACTTTTTTTGCAATGGAGGGATGAAGGGCACGCGTCTGAAGATAGTTCTCTCCTAATGGTTGATGGTTTCTCCCTTCCCAAGTCACAAAATTATGTTAGCTAATTTTAATTTGTTCATGTGTCCATTCATTCAGTACAAAGTAGAATTCATATTTAGCCATACTGAATGTGGGGACAATTGGTCTACGTGACAAACACTTTCCAAAAGCTCTGTGACCCCACTTGCTAATGGTGTGCTCTGCACACAGCTGCAGGGTGGCCTGTTGACACGACTTGGCTTTCTTGGATGCCACCCAGCTTGCTAATGTCGCCTTTGAGTAAGAGAAGTTGTTGATCAAGGGTTAAATATTGTTTGGAAGATTTTGGCTGTGGCAGGGGAGAGATTTTACATACCTTTGTACATGCAGGGCCAGCAGAGGCATGGAACATAGCAAGCAGCCAGAAAGGTTCCTCTTTCTCACTGCTTTCGTAGGTATGAGAAAAAAAAAAAAAGAGTTGTCAATCCCTTGACAACATTTAGGTTGTGTTGTACGCCATGGGATACAAATATTTGGCAAGCCCTTGCGTTCTTGCAAACGCAGGCTCCCACTCGCAGCTGCCACTCATGCAGATCAGGGAGCCTACTCGTAGCATCTTCTGCCACGCGTGCTTTTAGAGCCACAGACTTTAGAGACACCCACTGACTGTCCAGTGTAACCTCTTCTCCAACTTAAGTCTGATTTTGCACAAAAATTCTTGTCTCAATCTGTGTAGTTTTGGGCTTAGCTAGAGTATCACTTTCAGACAGGTGTTTAGTACTGGTTTAAGGACTCAAAGGGGTGGAGAATGCTCCCCATCCCTTGGGTAATCTATTCCAGTATTATTTTCAGTGTTAAACTAAAGATCAGCCTGGCCCACCTAATGCTGCAGGTTTCAAGAGAGTAAGTTTTGACCAACTGTAACTTGAGTTTCTATAACTTGCTGCATTTGCCCAGCAGAATCTCAGATGGCTGCACAAGATAGATACTGGATTTCTGTACACACATCTGTTCTCTGAAAGTCCACAGATCCAGATATCTTAACTCAGAAATAGAGACCCCTAAACTGATACTTCTACTGGATATTGTTTGGAATGAAACTGTATAATGTAATTTCCTTTTTCTTATTATATTTCGTAAACATCGTTATTGCTGAGCATTGAGTTTGTGATATGCTTACAGCAAAAGTAGGGGCAAGATTTCTTCCAAACCTAAAATGTTTTCTGCTTTTAGTGTTTAATTAAAAATCAGACATGCTTTAAGGAAACATAAATGAGTGCTTTGGGATCCTTCAGCACACAACATGCAGGGAGCTGAATTAGCACTCTAAGTGGGACAGACCCATTGCTTAAGATGCACAGACTCGTTAGAACATAGCACTGAAGAACATCATGCAGGAAGCAATCTCACCTTTACATGGGAATGGACCGGAGCCAAAATTACAAAACTTGCCTGTCTAACATTAGAAACTTATATCTCTTTTTACATAAGTGACCTAATTATAAGGCAGGTGACTGAAAATATAGCCTCTTGAAAAATCAAGCATGAATTCATTCCAATAGTTCTGCCCTTGTGTTCTTTTTACTCTCCATAATCACCATTAAAACACAGAAAAATTTACCCTAAAACTTACTCCATGGGACAAGCTACAGCAGCAAATCCAAAACTTTTTGCCTGGTGGGCAAAACTAAATGTTACACTTGTCTCATGGTTGTCAGAGAGGAAAGAATTCAGGGAGAAGAAAGGAGAGAAAATAGGAAGGATATGGGGGCATATTAGCAAGACTTCCTTTAAAAGCTAAGTTCATAAGAACTAACCACTGCTTTAAGGAAAGCTGGTGCTTTGCCTCATAAGACAACTTTGGTGAACTAAACTATAAAATTATAGAGGTTATTATGTTTGTAGCCTCCTTGCTGTGCATTCTTCCACAGAAGCGCTCACACCCGCTGTGCGTGGCCAAATAACATGAATTAAAAATGCTGCACAATGACAAAGTTTGGTTTCAGACAAAAATACCTCAGAACTTGTTGGCGATTAACACCTCGGTATCTCCAGTGGTCCCAATCTCCACATCTCTCCAAGGCTGCTGATAATATAATGCAACCAGAAGAAATATTTTTTAACTCCAAGGTACACGTGAAACCTAGCTAGAACCACCAGCTTCTAAAGGCTAAGAATGATAACAATCCAGGCCCAGTGTTTGAAGGAATAAATGGCCTAGGGCCATAATTTCTCCACACTGGCCCCCAAACTACAGTGCGCACGTCTGTCTGCCTTACATATGAAGCACATGCTACAAGTCCATGGTTGCCGAGAGAGCCATGAAAGACGTTTTACAGGAGCCATCATCATCAGGGATAATAAAATTCTGTAAGACAACAAACATAGGAGGTACCACTGCCAGGTCAGAGAAGAACTGTTTTATAGGTGGCTGTATATTAGTTCTAGGACAGGGCTACTGGCAGCTAGCGCCCTAAATTATGTCTAGGAGACACATGAAGTGAGACAAGTGGAATGGACAATAAATGCCAACTGCTGCAGGCAAGGTTTATGGGGCCAACAGTGGTTTAACATTCAGGCAAATGTCTTAGACATGCTAATTTTCTACTTCTTCCTCTGACTGAAATGACCAATTAGCTGTAACCAACCCAGCTCAAATTTAAAATATCAGCTATCGAATCCTGATAGAGCCCTGTTCGTGATCAATTCTGCGGGTAAACATATTCACAAAAACACCGAGTAACAATGAATAACAAGTAAATACAAATAAATTACAAACCGCTCCCAGAGATTCTGCCAAGTAAATTAATTGCTCAGTTCTACTTTATTAGGAGACCTTTATGGTTGTGGGCAAGCCTGCCTTGCTGAAATCCTTTGATCACTCTTAATACTGGAAGTCCTCTTTTGTGAGGCTAACTCAATACTGTTGTGTTCATGCAGCCTAATCTGAGTAGGTGCTAAGTGCTTTGCCAGCAGAGCTGTTGCAGAGCGTGGAGGAGAGATCATTTATTCAATTTTATTCCACTCAATAGGCTGGATTTCTTTGTTTACATGATAAATTTCTTAGCTGTCACTTTTTTCCCTCTCTGTTTTATGTATTATACTATGTTCTGTCATTTTGTTTTTCTGTTTCTCTTTATCAAAAATTGAAGTCATTTCAAAAAAAAAAAAGCTGATCTTCAATCTTTTCTGCTTCAAAATCAGTTGTTGCCTAAGCAATCACACATGCAGGTCAAAGTTGAAAGGCTGATCCTACATCCAGAGAATTCAATACCAAAAGTCCATTTTGAGACCAAAAAAGAAAGAAATGCAGATTCAAGACTGTAACTTGGCTTTTTGAATTTATCCACTGCAACAGAAATTGGAAACAAACGAGTACATATATTAAAAAAAAGGTAAGCCTGGGTCTTGCCACAAGATGCCATCCAATCCCAGAAGGCACAGAAAAGCAAAGTCTTCAAGTGAGATCCTGGACCCAGTAAAGTCACTTTAAATAAAGCCAAGATTTCACCAAGAGACCTCTCTCTTACCGATTTTAATCTCTATTGCTTCAAAATCAATTGGAAATATACTTTAGGAAAAACAACAGAAGGAGTGAAACAGGGAAGGAAACCAAACGTTTCCTCCATCCAGAACGCTAGCAAAAGCTGTAATCAGGAAAATTCGAGGGTCAGTCCTGCAGCTTTGCTTTAATTGTGCTCCTCTTCAGATAAGCATCTCTTACGGGTATAAATTGCCTCCCACTCCCTGCATGTATGATGTCCCAGGGAGTCCCAGGAAGGGCTTGCAATCTTAATGGCAGAATAAAACATACAGAAATTAATTTTTATCCTCATCATGAACTTTCTCTGTGAAGTAGCAATTAAAAAAAACAATGCGAGTATTTTATCCAGAACCAATGTAACTCATATATCCCAAACAGGGATGTTTCACCTTTGTTCAAATAGAATCTGAAATACTCTTTGTTATGCTCAGAAATACAATCAAATGAACCACAGCCGCCATATGTGGGTGGTGAAGAGGGGCAGGCTCTGGCTAAGGGGATGGCTGAGTTCATACAAACCATGTGAGCACTTTAAGTGTTTCTTTCTCAGGAGTCACAGTGACGTTCCTCGCTTTTTTAAATTTTATGTTACTGGATTTGCTATTTTCCCTTCCTTATACTAGCCCTAATCAATGCTGCAGGTCAGGTTGAAAGAATGGACAGCCCTAGAGCCACATACATTTAAACCACTTTGATGCAAATATTGATCCAAAGAGCATAGACATGTGGAGGTGCTGCTTTTTTTAATGGACAAGCTTCCCCCTCCCTCCCTTCCAGGTTTGCACTCCGTAAGATAAAATAGAACTGTCTGCCCAAGAGCAGGAATGAATACATGAATTAACAGATCCAAAGACAGCCCAGCCTCAAAGATAAATTCTGTTAAATCTAGAAAGCAAGATGCCATCTGCGTGAAGTGCAAGTGCATTTCATGGCCTTGCTTTCTTCAGCATTTCAATTGCTTTGTTCACACTTTCTAGTAAGGGTGCTTTGGCAGACAACATAAACAGCGCTGAGAGAGAAGTGGAGCTTCGTGTCAGCATCAACGGTGCTGCTGACGCAATGTCCACCACGGCCGATGCTTACTTCCCATGTACACAAAGCCTATCAAAGCATTTTATTAGAAAGCCACCGTCCACGGCTTATATTTAGAAACAGAGAGAGTCCAAGCTGCAATCCAAAGATGAGATCAAGGAAAGGAAAGAATTCTAAGGACCGCTTTGAAATTCAACACTAAAAAGATCTAACATTCTTCTATCTGTAGGCATTTTTAGGCTGGACTGAAAATAAAAAGAAAACCTGTTTGTACAGAGAAAGCTTGCCTGGCCCTGTGCCAAGACAGGAAGTCTATCAAAGCTGGGCAGTGTTTGAAAGCAACAGAATATAGAACCAAAAAAAGAAAAGGGGGGCTTGTGGGTGAGAGAAACTAGAATGAAAAGACTTACTTCTACATTGACTTTTTGGCAGTTTTTCAGATGGCTGTGCGTGGTTGTTGATAGCTGTACCACTCCCTGTTTATTCAGCTTGAGCCATGAGTTCTCCACACGCGTGGCCTGACTTCAGGTGAGCGTTGCACAACCGCAGCAGCGCTGCTTGCGAGGATGTGGACATGAGCCTCTACATTGATATCCAAACATTAGGATGAATCAATCCATTTCTAAGCAAAACTACCTGATCACCACGGGATAAATCATGTTGGGTGGTCAACAGCACGTGTGAAGCTGTCTCCCTGTGGGTTTATCAGGGTTAAGGCCTAAAGTTAGCTCCAGTGGGTCAGAGGAGGATGTGTTTTGTGGTGGAGAGCTGTTCACTAGACGCATTCACCACACACAGAGGCTCACAATTATGGCAACATAGGGAATGTTTTCTTCCAGCCTTTGACCTTGGAAGAACATTAATTCTTAACAGACATCTGTTTTTTAACTTCTTTAATTTCTTCCTTTAAAAAAAAAAAATAAATAAAAAATTTTGGCTGTAATATATTCAGGTACAAATGGTGCTGTCATCTTGAGCTACAAGTTAGAAAGTTATTACTTTTAATATGCCACTACCTTAGGCCTCTACTGTTATGTAAAAGAAAAATAACCTTGTGTGACAGTTTAACATTGATCGATGTGCCTGCCAAATGCAAAGAGATAAATAAGCAGGTGATGAATAAACAGCACTTCAAGTAAAGACATTACGCTGCATGCATAAAACGACGCCAGGCACCTAGGAGCTGTGGGTGGCCGAAGGTTAGCCATTTCATGCCCACTCAGTAAAGCAGACTTAATCGCTTCCAATATTTTCTGTTAAAAAGCACGCTTAATGAGCCAATTTCACAAGCCCAGAGAAACTGATTATTATCTCCGAGTTCCAACTGAGTTGGTTGTTTTCCAAGAGCCAGTTTTTCCTTGACGGGATAAAAACCTTTTAGAGAGGGAAAAAAAAAAAAAAGAAAAAAAAAGAAAAAAAAAAAATAAAGAGAGAAGAGAGAAAGAGACGAGAGGAATCGAAGGGGAGCGGGTGGGGCGAGTGGCACTAGATGGCAGCGTTGCTCTGCCGGCCGCGGCTGCGGGAGGCTCCGCGGTCCCGAGTGGGCTGGGCGCTCCCGGCCCCGCTCCCTGCCCTGCCCACGGGCTTCTCCTCGCGGGACACCGGTACCTCTCGGGACAGGCGGGCTCGCTGCCCTTTTCGTTAGGGTGGCCTTGCCATCCCCTCCTTTCTTATCCCGGAGGCAGAGCCGGACCAGTGGCCCCATCCAGGCTCCGGTCAGCCGAGCAGCCGCCTCCGTGCTCCCGTGAAAGCCAGGGGACGGCTCACCTCGGGGCAGCAGGGATTTTAATTTGAGTCCCGCGGGGATCTGCTCCTCACAATCCTCATTTCCAAGGGTGCTCCTGCTTTTGGGGAAGCAAAGAAGCCGGCGCGGGTCTACTCGTGCCGCAGGGGTGTTGCCGTGTGCCACCCTCCACCTGCAGAGCAGCGTTGAGAGAGCCATACGCACACAAAACCTGACCCAAACCCAAAGCAAAACACGCCAAAAAAAGCACCCCAAAGCAGGACTATTGTCACCAGCAGCAGTTAGGCAGTCACCACTTAGGAAAGAAACCCCAGCAACTAGACCTTGGCATATAATTAACTCATCTATCAAAAAAAAAAAAAAAAAAAAAAAAAAAAAAAAAAATCAAATTGAAGTGAACTGTTGTTGGGTTCTAAATCAGAAGCCAAGTTAATTATTTTTTATGAATATTCATAGGAAACTTGTACAATTTCCAAACTAGGCCTTCAATTACTAATCAGTTAACCAAATAACTGGTATGACTACCTCTTCTCAGGAAAAACGGATTTTTAAATGGAACAGACAAGCAGATAGAAATATTTTAAAAATCGGAAGGCATTGTTGGAAGCTGCATGGTGGAAACCCACCATTTAGATAACTGATGCAAAGAAAGGGAGAGCGGAGCATTTTGAAGGATGCGACGCTCCCAAGCCCAGACCCCTTGCAGACAACTTGCCACACAGGCAGACGCAGTTGTTGCACTGGACCAGGCTTTGTGTCCGTCCTGTTCATCCACCCAGCTAACGGCGCACATGGCAGCGAGCGGCGGGAACGGAGCACGTCCCTCTCACAAGATGCTATTCAACTGCGTGGTTGTATTTCACAGTGACAACCCATCTCGCCTTGTCTCGTGAGTTACCCGTGGGCTAAAACACAACCGCGAAACTCCGTAATTACACTGTACGTGTGCTTACTTAACACTTTCTGATCAACAATAAAACAAATATTTAGGAAATAAGGGTGCAGTTAGACACAAGTCACCATGCTTTTCCACAGAACAGCTTCCTGGAAAAGCAGATCTTTGAGATGTTGCTCTCAGGAGCTAAAGATGGAGGCAGCGGGTGTTCAGGCAGCCGCTACTCCCACGAGCACAGGCCAAGCACACAAAACTCAAACTCAATACCAGTTCGCGCACAAGGCTCACTGCATAAAGGAAATTTGGATGCCGTTCCTTATTTAGTGATAACAGGTAGAGAAGTCACAGACAGTGGAAATGCTTTAAAGCATTCATATAAAAACTAAAATGATGGAAGACCATGTCATGTGTTTCCCAAACGTACAGAACTGGATGCTCTCACTGACGAAGCACCAGGAAATGGTGATGTGTTCCTCACTTCACTCCAGTTATGTGCTGACTTACAAACCAGTGTATCCCAGACACATGTTATTCTTCCCATAAATCCTAGCCTGTGTGCTTGAAGGCATCCTGTTCGTTGACTTTTAAGCTCCTGACTTTTGCGGAGAAGCATCTGTGAGACAGATCACAGACCGACACGGTTATGAGACGCTAAGATTTCATTAGAAACCCAGTTCTACTGTGGATTTTTTTAACCTTCTTCCTTACTCAAAAACAACATTAAAGGCCAGTGCCCAATTCTTCATTCTCCTTATGACTTTCAAAGAGACTAAATAAGTCAAGATACCTCTGTTAATATAATACATGGCAGATTTATTCATTTGGGCTTAAATCCTCAGAAGATATTTAGATATCTAATATCTACTGAAATCTATTACTCCATTGACAGTGAAGTGCCAAAACACCTTTGAGGATCTGGGCCTTAGTAAGGAATATTCTGCTAAAGAGAATATGCTAGGAGAGTCTTTTTGTGGTCTACGTTAGCCCTATGAATTTAAGAGGTCTCCCATGCATTTTCCCAATTTAAATCAGATTGTGATTGGTTTCTGACCCAAGCAAGAGACAGATTTGATGAAATAAGACTGCTAAAACTCACTTTAGGACAAAGGTTGATTTGATAATCATAATTGCATTTCTACTATATCTATTTTCTTAAGTGTTAGTAGATTTATTAGACTTTTCCTGTATAACCTATGGCTGATTTGCAGCTTCCTTGGTAATTTCTTAGTAGGCAGTAGCAATTTCTTATATCTTCAGTAATGTCTTGAATGTACATTTTTTATATTAATGATCTCACCAGGAGAAAAAGTGTACCGTGAATGCATGATGGCCATATGGAAAAGACAATGAAGTTTAGTAATTAAAACTGAAAAGGGAAAGAACTATGCAGTAATTAGAACACTGATTAATCAGCTGATAATTTTATCTTGATTAATGCTGCTGATTTTCCTCTTCTTATTGACCTAGGAAAGGTAGGTTTAGACCAATTAAATATAAATTATTCCCTTTTTTCACATTCCAGGCAGATTCCAGTGTTCTAAGTCATACTACATTTAAGATGTAGCACTGAATTGCTCTTACTAAATTGGGCAGTTCAACAAAAGCTAGAATAAGGTTTATGTACCAAACATGCTGATGCTTTTATCTAAGGCAGAATTGGACAGAATTGGTTATTTGACTATTATCTGGGGAATATTAAAATTAGATTAAATTGCAGTGGAGAAAAAAAAAAGACTTTGCCTGTTTTAAAGCCATAACAGTAGGAAAACGAAAAGGATTCATTCATTTTACTGGGCCCAAGATATGGATGCATAATGTAGTCCTGAAACTTAAAGAAAAGGTTCTGTATTAATGCTCCAATTTCCCTTCATGTGCAGAACTTTATTATTCACAGAGGGAAAAGTGTTGCAGTACCAATGTCACCATAAAACCATAAACAACAACACCTATTCTTGCTTTCCGATGCACAGTTGAGGGATGAAAGCTACTTATTTTAAGAAATTTTAAGTGCAGTGTCATTCCATTGCATTCGTATGTGAATCAGGGTATTTCCTGGTGGAAGATACCAACACTTCACAATAACAGAAGTCATCCTTTTGCAACTGCAAAATACAGATCTTAAAGGTACTGCCTGTTCGCAGAGATAAATATCTGTCAAGTACAGTAAAGCTCACAATCCAAATGCGCGTCTCTTAGTTCTGGAAATTCAGATGGAAAACACTTCTTGCTGGATGTGTGCTTAACTTGCTGAGGCAGCAGAACTCTGCCACCCATGGAAAACAAAACACTGGCTACTCCTTTATGGGCCACCTTCAACCCTAGTGCGCAGTGTGATTCCACAGACACCAGCTTCTTCAGTGTGATACACTGAAACAGACTTTAAGTTAGCAAAAGTGTGGAGAGGTAAATCCACAAACCCACACCTCTGGTACACTGCTGCTTGGCTGCTTTCTTGTTGCTGGATTTTCAGGTGGCAGAGCAAAAACACATCTGTGCACGATTCCAAAAAGCTGCTGTTTAGCCAACACCTTAGAGAGAGGGGGGAATTCCAAAGACATTGAGTTAAGGATTTCAGCTGACAAAAGACTCCTCTTTCTCCTCATCTCCATCATTTCAGTCAAACAAAAGAGCAGGTACAATTATTTATTGCAAATAAATTATCCAATTGATTAACATTTCCTCGCTTTTCCTACATTTTTCATAAAGGAAACCTTTTCCACTATTTGTGTAACATGGATCTAATTCTGCAAGTCAGTTTTCAAGTGTCTTTGACCACTCACAAAAATCATGTGGCACTGTTTTCTCTCTTGGATGCAATTACTCAGCAAGACATAATGAATTATTAAGATAAAATAATGACCACACAGTAGAAAATGTTTTGTTTGAATATAAATAAGCTGTTAACAAAGGCATACAGGTGTGCATAAAAGAAATATATCTTCCTAAAGCAGAAGTAGCCAAAGAATATGAAGAAACCAAAACACAAGTGGAAAGTTTTCACGTTATTAGATCAAGTCCGTTCATTAAAGCCTCTTACCACGGCAACAGAAATGGCACTTCCATGTTCTCTGGCAAGGGAATGAAATAAGTGATCCTCTAATCTGGATCAAATCAAGTGAGTGAAAATGGACGGATCAACCCTCGGATAGCAAATACTTCATCGCTGTGCCACAAGTCCCACGCCAAAGTAGGCTGATTGTGCAGAAAAAAAAAAAAAAAGTTGTTACCGTTGGAACTGATTGCCTTTATGTTAGCAGTAATACAAAACCCGTAACTTTGCAACTTTCTAGGCAAGTTACTAAGGCTAATTAGGCCAGAAGATTGCCTCAGTTGGTGGGTCGGGTATGCTAACCAGTAAACCATGCATCGGGAGAAATGGTGTTCTGCAACTCCATGTGTTTGCTCTGCAGCTAAACAAAAAAACTTTCCATTTCCCTTCTCAGAGATCCACATTTTATAGTGACAAAATTAAGAAATGAGGTATGGATGGACATAAGCCTGCTATGAATTTCCATAGCTAAACAAATACAAGAAAAATAAATATCCCATTAATTCCATTTCCCAGATGCCACACTATATCCTAGCTACGCTTTGTTTTGCTCTGGTTGTAAGCTCTTTGGGGAAAGGAATGTGCAAAGCCAAACACAGTCTGTGCTTATTTAGAAAGAAACAAAGGTTAATATTTTCAAATCAAGGTGCCTAAAGTACAGCTCAAAAAGTTGTATTCAAAATTTTACTGTGTGGTGTCACTTCGAAGTACCAATCATCCGCCAATTCTTGGGCATCTCAAACTTCAGCATTTTTAAAATCAGGTCACTCCATCTGCCTATGGATTTTCCAGCTAAATTTCAGGCATCACAGTATGAAATGAAGCTGGACCATGTTTAACTAGCTGGAAGCCCATCTAACTGGGAATGTGAGGTTTTTTCCAAAACAAAAGGAAGCCAAGAATTTGAGAAACAGTAACAAATAATTTTCAACTGCAGCCACGCAGATAGTGTACAACGACAATTTTCTTGAAAAAAAAAAAAAACTATTAGATCAACATATGCAGAATATTAATTCAGCTAAAAGTAAGAAAAAATACATGAGAAGCAAACCTTACACCACAGTTCCTTATAATCCCATTTGTGCATTAACCATGCAACAGAGTCGAGGAAACAATAAGCTAAACCCTTCACATGTTCTTACTCGTTGGTAATCTTCCATACGTGACTGAGAGCAGAATCTAATTACATATAATTATGTATTACTAGTATACTAGTTATTAAGTACAACTATATACTATTAATATCACAGATTGCTAAAAATCCATGAGAAAAATGGAAAAGTACAGTGCCTAGACAGATTATTTCTAATAGTTTGAAAAAATACGTGGTGTCGTGCACAGTGAACTGTTAGTTTTTATATAACAACTTCAACAAATATTTTCAATAAAGTGACCAGCTATTGTAGAATTTTAATATAAAATGAGATTTGTAAGACTGATGATCAGGACAGTTTTATAAACTGGCATAGTTTCACCAACTCCATCTAATGGAAGCAAGTTTCAGGATCACAAATGAAAAGAAAACCAAAACACTCCTGTTTCAAGTAGCTTTAGATTCCCCAAAACCTAATCATATATAAATTGGCAAGGAGATTAAAAAAATACCAACTTTAAGATCCAAGAGGTATGTAAATTACCAGGACTTATGTTGTTAATTTTGCTAAATAGTTGAAGACTGGCTTGAAATTGTCACACCTTTGTTTTAGAAAAGCCAAGACATTTTATCCAGAGCTTAGGCAATGCTCTTGCTTTGGATAACTTTGATTAATTTACACCAGTTGCAAGCTCTCAGGAAAAGAAGCTACCTGGGTGTTCCAGCACTATCACCATCAGTAATAGTTTTTCTGTGTTAAGGACAAGAACATAAGTTGAAGACAAAGTTTTATGAATACTACACAGAACTTGAAGGCGGGATCTGCTGATACAGAAGTTAATGGGGCATCCAGTTAAAATTAACAAAGACCACAGTAAAACAAAGGGAATGGTACGTATTGGAAAGGATAGAAGAAGAATCTCACAGAATAAAAACCCAAAATGCTAACAAGAAAGATATTTAAAGTTTAAAATGAATGTCAATACATTTTCTATTAACAAGACTATACAAAAAGTAAACATCTATCTGATTTAACAAGCCTGGAATAAAAACAGAAATAGAGCAGCAACCACACGGAGTGTAATACAAAATTATTTTTAAAAATTATCTAATCATAGGCTGTTAAGGTTGATGATACTCAATAAAAATGTCATTAACAGTAAAATGAAAGAGGTTACTCAAGATCCAGAAAAACATCAGATCTGACACTGTAATTAAGATCACAATGCGCCATATATATGACTGAAATTATGAGAGGAAGTTTATGCAGTGAGTCAGGACAAAACATTGCTCCAAACCCATGTAAAAGCCAACAACTGGGGCCAAGCTTTAGGACTGGCAATCCAGCTAATCTCCTCTGGAATTTCACCAGACAGGCTGCAGAGACTACTTTGGTTTAGCTAAAAAAATACTCCAAGGTAATGAAAAGCCTGCGTAATCAGTGAAGAAAACACTGAAGTTAATTTCATGAGGTAGTTGGTAAACTAAAGAAAGTAAGAACAGCATCATAAGTCAAAAAAATGTAACAAATATTCTAAAATAAGAAAGAATAATGCCTGGAGAAAAAGTGAAGTACAATACTAGTAATTTATCACAAACCATATCAATCAGATCCTGTTATTGTACAGAAATTAAAAAATCCCTGAGTGCAAACCTTCACAGGGAAGTCAAGTGATGAAGATTTACCCATCTCTTTGTGACGTACCACACAATTTTTTCATCATTTCATCACTTGTGTAATTCCACACAAAACAATGTTTAGTGTTAGCAGCTCAGACGGTAAAACAAAGCACATCTGAACAAAGAATCACCAGAAACACAGGAGTCAAGTCTAGGAAAATTAAAAGGTGATGATTCAATCTGAGGGAGATTCAACACTATAAACAAAATAATTGGTTACCTCAAGATCTTGTTACAGATTAGCTCAGGTACAGACTCCCAGATCCCAGTCTTGTGCCAAGAATTCCATCTGATAAACGATGGATGGATATGGTAAAACCACACGTGTCAATATAGCAGCTACCAGATCTACCTTCTAATGCTTTAAAAGACTACTGGAGCCAAGACGATTTCCAGAGGGTCTCCGAGACAGTGAACAAACCTCAACAGTAAGGGATGCTCCAGGTCTGGATGAGTACAACAGAGAGGGGACCTCCAGAGACCCAGAACTACAAAACATTGCAGTGGAGTATGATACTGCCAAATCACAGTTAAAGGATGAACAGTAGTAGAAGTCGTCCACCTGTGGTTCACTGGTAGCTAACTGGTTACATTTGGAGACCATCTGGTTAGTTAAATTGTATGAATCTTTAACTTTCCACCAATATTCACTGTCATGTGTACAGTAAGGTATTGTTTGTTCATGCAAAAACCAGTGTTCGGATAATTTGAAAAAACCTTTCTCTCCCACTCAACAGCTAATGACTTTCCAGTTCCATATCAAGACTTCTCCAGTTTTTAGACTTCAAAAATTGCATTTCTAAATAACATTATAGGACATTTCTCCTCCAGAAGAAACAAAATACATCTTACATCTCTCAACAAACACATATGTCATTTGCTTCCTAACATTTTCCATACTTCATAGCTTTCAACAAATGGTACCATTTATGATTTTTCCCTACTGTCCAAATACTTTAAGTTCTTCACTCCTAGTATCATTGAAGGCTCTGCTACAGTCCCATCAGATTATTTTTTTTAAACTCTCAGCTCCCGGCTAACTCAGCACACTGTCAATTCTCTACAAAACCCCAACTTCTCTTTCTAGCCATTTTTTTTCCTCCCAATCTCAGCAACTCACAAATTCAACACCCGGGCATACTTGTATTTCATCTAAAAGCAGCCATGATTGCCCTTGGTCAAAATTATTCTGTACTTTTCTGCAGCCCCAACAGCACTTTTCACAGCCAGGATTATTCTCCACATTGTTGTCTGCAGTCAAAGTCACTCAAAAATTCCTATGGTCCCAGCAGCACTAAAAATACATAACAGCCTCCTTACAATAATGGCTGTGAATCACAGCATTCCTCAGCTGACATAAGTAGTTAAAATAGTTTAAAAAAAGTTAAAATAAAACTTTTTAAAAGTTCAAGTGAAAAATGAAAAAAGGTTGAAAAGGACTCCCCTACCGTCTAACAATATTAAAGTCTGCCTCAAATTTACAAACGTACTCAGCAACATCAAACGCGCCGGCTTCAAACACACGCGGCAGCTTCAAACCTGGCAGCTTCAAATGCGGCAGCTTCAAACACACGCGGCAGCTTCAAACGCGGCAGCTTCAAACACTTTTGTGGCAGCCATCTTGCACACGCTCAAAAGAGCACAACCTTAGAAACCTTAGGCAGGCACCTTATCCACTAGGCTACACAGAGGCTTTGTTACAAAAAAGAATTATTGGAATTTGCAGACGTTAAATTAGCCCGTAGAGGGAGCTCACACCGTCCCATAAATGTACAATAATTGGAACATACTGTAATTTAAAACATTTCTCTATTAAGCTCTCTGTAGAGGGGCTACAGAGGTCAAAGTAGAGCATTCCTTACTTCACACCAACCTCTGTGTGCCCATAAAATTTCATTCAAATTAGACACCATTGACCACGTATTTTGTAGTTCCAACAAACAGAAGAAGAGGTGTTTGGCCATGTATTCTCCACAACAAGCACGGCTTCTCATAATCAACATTTGCGCTTGATGTTGGAACAAGAAAGCCTATGTCAGAACGCAAGAAGAACAAAGATCCGTCAGTCGGAATTGTCATGGCAATGCCCTCGATCTCCCCACACGTTCCTTCTGTTCAGGCGGCAATGGTAGTGCTCTTTTTATAACTTGACTAGAGCTGCTCCGGCGTCTCTCAGGTTTCTGTGCTACATGCAGTGCTTTCAAAGAGTATTGTAATAGCATGCTTGATATTCAAAGGTTGACGATGGAAATTGTTACCTACTGGACGTCCTTTAATGAAACTACAAGTAAACAGTGACCCAAATTCTTCTGGAAATGTGGAACAGGACGACCACTCTACAAAAGAATACATGCAATAAATGTGAAGGGAAAAGGAATTTTCTAATTCTGTATCACAAAAGATACACCCAAAAGAAAGTCATGCCCTTAGCTGGAAAGGTTCTGAACACGTATGTTGATTTAAATCATGCAAACTGAAACAGCAGAGCACACTTAGTCTGTAAAACGGAGGTTACCTTCTTTCAGCCCGAATGCACAATACACCAAGCCAGTGTGCACGGAAGTAAGAAAAAATGTTAGCAAAGAGAGACTTTATTTGACTTAGCATAATTTGAGACATTCTAATCATTGCACAGATTGACCAGAATTCAATATTATTGTATTTTCCATACCATAACAATACCAAACATCTCATTCTTGTGTTGGCTTAGGAAATGCAAGTGCCTACATCTTTTAGAGATTTGGTGCCTCCCATTTTGCAACAATAAATTGTAATATTTTTTTAATTTTCTCAGGGAAAATATCATCCTTCCAAGAGCCACAGACTTAAATCATCAAGAACCACAAAGGAAAAAAAGATTCGTATGACACGTCAGGGCAGGAATGCCCTTTTTGGTTAAGGTTTCCTCTAGCATCCATAGAAATCTCCTTGCTAGACTGTGTTGTTTCACGAGTATTCAGTAAGGTCACATCCTCGGTTTTCACCCCTACGCGTCCCATCTAGCCCAAAGTCAGAAGTTAACCTTATGCTCTCTAATTAAAGCAAACCAAACCATCCATCTCCACCTCTTTTTTCCCCCCAGTACTATATGATATTGACATACATGAGTACATTTTAGTTAATATAAGTGCCAGCACCTTCAACTTTCTAATCTTAAATTCTAGATCCTGGGTTACACCCTTTCACTCTCTGTAGCTCTCGCTCAACCCGTTGCTTCATAGACTTTTCAAGGCTCTGACCCAGCAACACGTATTCTTCACCATTAAACAGGAGATTAATCCAGCTCAATGTACCCAACTAAGCATATACTTTAGTGGTTTCCTGGAGCGGAGGAGAAGTGAACTCCAAGAGAGTTGCAAAACAGAAATCGTATTACAAACCAGAATATTTAATAAAGCTGTAACAAAAATTTGGAGATCCATGTCACAAGGTGTATAGTGACAGAGAAAGCTTGGCAGTTAATTCTAACAAGGAAAAGACCAATCACTTGTCACAAACACGGGCATTTATCTACAGAGTTGGAAACTTTTGGGTGCCTGCAAATCCAGGCTGAAAATTCACCAAAGCCAGGACTTTCAATGCAATCCAAACTGTATTTCCTAGGTATGGAGTTAGTATTTCCTACTATACTTTCAGCATTCCTGCCTCCACTCCTCTTTGAAATCAGAAAGTGCAGAACTAAGAAAAACATGTTCTAAAAACAAGCAAGGCACTTTTTTTTTTTTTACTTCTTTTGAAAAACTCTACTGAAGGATTAGCTCCAGTTTTAGCTCAGGTCTAGATGAATAGCCACTACACAACTGGTTAAGTCGCTGTTACCAATTCAGTGCAAAATCCCCCCTACAGGTACCAGTATAAAGTTTTGGGAGCTGATCCGCTCCTCCTCTTCTCACTGCGCTTGCATAAAGGGTATACATTTGATTCCTAGCAAACTCACATAAAGAACAAATCCATTTAGGTTTATTGGTCCATTTTTTCCCTCTAGATTTATGTCTATCTAAATTTGATTTCTTCCTTAGTAATACAACCTTGTTCAATTTCTCGTTTGAAGCGGTTCTGTAGAACTTGAGTTTAAATGAAAAATATTCCCACCTTTATACCTTTAAGCAGGTATAAGAAGAAATAAAAGTATGTAAAATAGAAATTAATCGCTAATAAACTTCACAGAATCCAAAAGAAATCTGAAAAGAGAGCCCAGAGATAAGACTATGAGTCAGTGTCTTTTGTGTAAAAGCTCTGTTCTCCATGGCTGCATCCATTACCTCCCGTGATGCAGACTGAATAGAAGACTAATGCCTATGGGGAAAAAGAGACCAGCTATGGTTACGGCGATGGTTTAAGCAAAGAGTAACGCGTCTGCATCTGCTGTCCTTTTTTCGGTCCTCCTGGGCATGGTGCTGGTATAGCCACACGAGTCTCATAAGCAGCCAGTTGCTAACTGGAGTTAACTTCGGGAAGAGCATGAGAACAAAGCAGATGTCCAGGGTTTTTTTTTCCCCAGCATCTTCTCCCAGCCTCCAGGAACTTGCAGCTCAGGAATTTCCTGAAGCAAAGGCGATGTCTGTGCTTATCAGCTCCCACCGCTCTTTACGATTGCTTTCCGAACTTCTGTAAACTTTTAGCATTCACAAAGTTACGTGCACGTGTGAAAGGCATCTCCAGAACACAGAGACTCCAGACAAAATGCAGTCTTCTGCCATTGCTTGCAAAAGACTTGCTCTGCACTTCCCTGTAACCACCTTTGCCTGCCTGGGAGAGATTCTGAAGAGTACTTCGTAAGTATCTCCAAGAAATTAGTGTAATTATTTAAGGGTGTCTGATTGGCATAAAATTAGAAGAGCTGCTGGGAAGATGATTAGCAGAATCATGCCTTCCTGGCCGTCAGTCTTTAGAGTCACGAACTGCACAAGGTCTCTGACCGCTGTCAGCTATCACACCAGCCTGGACAAGATAAAGTGAACTTCCTAATAAAAAAAAAAATTCTAAAATGATGTGTAACTGTAAATTTGCCACAAAGCTTTTATTAAGCCAGCTACATTTCTTTTTAAAGCCTTGGGAGCTGAAGAGTCAGACAGCAGCACTAGAGTTGCAGCTGCACAAAGGATCCTTTGGGCTGTAGCACCTGAACATTGAGAGAGATTTCTTTTCTGGCTTTTTTTTTTTTCCCCCTAAATGTGAAACCCCAGAGAAACTAAATCATGACTTATCTTGTATACACAGTATGTGCTGCTTATGTTTAGGGACCATCTGTGAATGTATTTTATGAAGCAAACATTCCTCATGTAATAACAATGATCTGAAGACTGAAATTTGTTTTTTTTTTTTTCCTTGAAAGTAAATAAAATAAAATTCTATTTCAGTTGCAGTGCTAGAAGCCTGGAGGTCAGTTTATTCTAAGTAGAAGTCACCGATGGCAGCAAAGAGATATTTTAAGAAAGCTTATTTGTGTACAATATCCACAGGCCATCCACCACAACTATTTATATGAATTCTTCAGTTAGTGTATAGCTGGGCTAGCAAAAATGAAAAGTTGTATTAGCATTTATCATACACTAAATATTCAATTTTTCAAAAAATAGCAACCAGTGATTTATTTTTTTAAAAAATATATGTGCCATTGTAATCTTTTTTAAAGCAAATTATTAGATAAAGTCTTCATTTTTTGACACATATATTCATCTCACTTTTAGGACACATGCAAGAATAAAATAAAAACTTTCCTGTTAAATATCATTACAGTGTAGTAATAATGTTTCTAGAATGCAGTTTAAACACCATTTTCAGTGTGTGATTCCATTGTCCTGACACTGTAATCTCATGTCAGATGTTGTGTGGCATTTGTAGAATTTTTGTCTATTCCTGTTTCTGCCTCTTTTGACTCTACTTTCAAGCAATTTTTTTCAATCTTCACTTTCATTGGATGGTTGCAGAGAGACGTTTTTAGTGATTTTTTTTTTTCCCCTTTGCATTGCAAAGGCTACATTTTGGAATAAAATGCTTAGTCTTGGCACTATTTTTCCATGTCAGCATCCCCTCAAATGTACTTAACCAGTTTTGGGTGTTTTTTTGGTGTCTTAACAGCTCCATTTATAGAGGTCTGCACAAATAGAAAACAGGAACCTGCCCACACCTTCCAATTACTGACTGAGTGCTGACACCTTCTCGCAGTTCCTCAACATGTAACAGTTCTCAATATTCAAAGGATGACTTCAATTCTGTATGTGTGTATTTTTCAGTACTGCATTGTCCGTGCACTTTAACATAAGGAGATTTCTCAGTACTGCAAAAGTCATTCATTTCACTGCACAGCAGTGCGGGAACAAAAAAAACCAAATAAAAATAAAAAATAATTTGACACTGCTGCACCAAGCACTTGGGTTACCACAGATCCCATCCACAAACGTGCCTGCAGATGGAGAGAATGCAGTAACGCCAAACTGATCTTACCCACCTAGAACGAGCACCAAGTCAAAACAAGAGGGCAGCAGCCTACAGTCTTTAGAGGAGATGTCTAGTTTCTGTATTTATAAAGTGCCTACAGCTATAAGCTCATAAAAATAATCATTATTCCTTCTGATTCTAGTCACTAATCAGTCCACCTGCACACCTGCAGATCACTCTTTCCAATATCTGTTATTGCGTTTCTTGACTTATTAATTATCCATTGATAATTGCAAGTCAACCTTACGTGCCATTTACAATACTAGTAAATGTAGCTGTAGATTAGTAATTGCAGCTGGAGACATTGATCCCCTAGCAGAACAACCTGAGCAGAAATCATACTTCACCACCAACTCAACTAATACAACAGAAAAAAAATAAAAATCTATTATCGGAGCACCTCATTCATAATTATGCAGTTATTCTAAAACAAATGACCTAGTTATTGATAATAGAGAATTCTGCTATTTGTATTAAAAACAGCGTACATCATAGACAAAACTGAACAATGAGATGCCAGTACAGCTCATCTCCCTCCTATCAAATTTTTTCTTGGGATCAAAATAACTTGTATGAGAAAGCAGGTTAAATGTAGAGAGTGTTCATAACAGGATTATAAGAAAGAGGAAGGCATGTTACATCTGAGATAGTATAATAAGACAAAAAATTGGAATACAAATGGCTTGTGCAATATAACAAAGATTTACTGACAAAATTAGATTATCATTCTAGAATCAAATGCGGAATTACTGAAAAAGAACAAATAGGATTACACAATTTGCCTGATGATCACAGGTATGAAAGTCACAGAATACAGTGATCATAGGAAGAAAAGATCTATAAATAAACAAATAATTTAATGAAAGTTACATTCAGCAACTTTCCTGGAACAAAGTTCAGGCTGGCAAAACTCTGGGACCAGAATCTCCCATCATTTATTGCTGTTCCCCTTGGTAACAGCACCACTGAAATCAATACAATTACATCAGGGAAAGATGAATCTGCCTTCTAGTGTTTCATGAAGTTGGAAGACAAACTTAATGGAAAGCCCTAATATAATATAATTGACACGAACGCTACAGAGTCTGTCCTGCACACGGACCCATCAGCTTTGGTCTGCCGGCGTAATAAATTGTTTTCAGCATACGAAGTTAGCCACTAAAGGCAGGGAAGTGAGAACATAATTTAATATGAATGACAGAAGCAGGGAAAAAATATCTAAGAGTTATACTAATAATATCAGGAAAATGTTAATCCTATGATGATGGGTGTAACATTAACTAGATGTTTGGTCTATCCTCAATACCAGTTTAGAGCATTTGTAACCATGGAAGCTGATTCCAAAATGAGATATTCTCTTTCCTAGTATTACATTTGATATTATGAGATCTGAATTACGACAGAATCAATTGCTCCTCTTCTTTTTTTTTTTCTTTCTTTTTTTTTTTTTTTAGAGCAGGAAAATCAGAGATGTGGTGGGTTTTTGTTTTGTTTTGTTTTTGGTTTGGTTTTTTTTTGTGTAAAGCTGATAGCTCGCATGCGTTGCTTATCTGGCAATACCTTTTTAAAAATCAAATCAGACCTTAAGGTCAGGACTCACTGAACATCCTTATTAGAAGGGTGGGTGGCATCCTTAAGACAATTACCACTGATCACATCTTAATGGCACTTCAGAACTACTGGAACATTAAAGGAAAGGTCATACAAAGCCCCTGTGTGCCATCTTTCGGGGCACCAAAACTGTAATGGAATCATATATATTAACTCAGTCATATAAATTGTTCTTGTTGCTGTTTCTGAGCTGCGGAAACAAATAGGTTTAATGTGTGTTTCAGGTTATTGAGTGGGATCAGTGAGTTAATTGCTACTTCGGGGGGGAAATCATGACTTCTGCTCGTTATATTTTCCTAAATTACATCAGGTATAGTTTATATAAAATTGTTTCTATTATCATGAAATATTTTTCTTTTAATGTAGTTTTAAGGATTAGCAATATTTTTATTATTCTTTTTGCCAAAGTAAAAATGTTGCACCCGTCTTTTCTCCCTCTCAGCTCAATTTCCTGCATTTAGCTCTTGGAACCCCTGAAGTTGGACAATCTGCATTGAATGAGGGTGTTGCACTACTACTGAGCACATACAGGCTATATTTGTGCATTTGGATTTTAGCATTTTCTATAAAAGTTCATCAGTTTAAAACAGGAAGGAATTTTTCCCAGAATGTTGTGTGCCATTTGGACAGACTTTAAGGTTTTGGCAAGGTTCTTTAGAGGAGAGTAGGAATGGCTGGTGCACACTAAAAGAAAAGTCAGTAAGTTTTTAGGAATTTCCAATATAGTTTATTTTCTTGCAGTTTCCTGCTTTGAATAACCAGTCGTTTATTATTAGGGGTTACCAACATTACCTCGCTGCAGCAACAGAGCAAGATTTAAAATCAGTGCTGATGGGGAGCAGTGACTCAGTGCCACCAAAATGATGACTACGACGACAACTTTCCACCACCAAAGGGGTTTAGTCAAACCTCCGTACAACGGAGTCCGTACAAAAGGAAACAGTGCTGTCGTGCAGAAATGTAACACAGATGTGCAAAGGATTTTACATGTAAAAATCTGAGTTAGAACAACAGGTAATTGCAACACAAAATTGTCTTGGTCATCTATTTATGGAGGAATAGTCCAACTAAAAGCCTGTTATAAAGGACAATACAATAAAACTGTTGTAACGCTCTATTTCATACACAACACAGCTAATTTAAATGTATGTTCATTGAGCTAATAGATTTCCTGAATCCAAAACTAAATCCTAAAAAAATGTAACAGTAGTGCTGCATTAGATTAATGTGTGAAGGAAATAAACTTCCTGACATATTAAACCTCCCATGCGTTAAGAATATGGCAGATGGCTGAAAACATCTCTGAAAAGAAAGTCTCTTTGGCCTTACATTTAGCCATGCCTGGCATCCCTAATGATGAATCTGTCTTAAATATATGTGTTAGAGGGAAAGAACCCTCATGAACTAAAACTAGAGGTCTCATTAGTCTTCAGTAAACGAAAAAAGGGGGGAAACACTGATGTACAGACCAGTTCTTCCAGCCTCTGGGGCTTGGTCCTACCCAAAGAGCTGTGCAAGTAGAGGAGTTGGACCTTGTCTCTGCAAATAGCAGCACCACGAGCCCCAAAAAGCTGTGAATATGCAGTTCATGTTAACAAGAAACCCTGGATTGCCTGCTCATTTTCCTCCTCAACATATACAAACAATAAGGATCTCATAAGGAAAATACACTGTTCTGATTAGAAAACAATGTAGACATTCAGATTTTTCCTCCATGTTTGAGTTTTATACTATAAAAATTTCAAAGTGCTATTTAAAAAAAATAATTTGCGCTATTTTTCAAATGCACTATTTTTAGAAACATTAAAGGGCTGATAATTCGCCCTATTACTGGTTTCTGAAAGCAGTATGCCAAAGACCAAATTCTGGTTTTGCAGAACTACAGTTACCTTTTTTTACTTTTAACTGTTACCATCATAAAAAAAGATTTAGACAATGTCTTTCACTGGAACACTCCTTACCTCAAATTGTTTTCTTTTTGTCTAAATAATTTCTTCACATCTGTTTTCAAACTGTAAGCTTCCATCAAGGACAAATGTCTACTGGATGCAGTCTATCTCCGATGCCATCCTAACAAGTATGTCCAGAACTACTTTTCTGCCCATAATTTTACCATGATTTGGAGTATTCATCCTAAAATAAGAGTTCCTAGAGTAGCATATTAATAATTATTGTCATTCTGTATTTTTAAATCCTAAAAACACATAGCATTTTCTTAGGCAGTTAACTCACACAGGTCTACTTCATCAATACAGCGTAGAATTTCAAGCACAGCTCCAAGTTGTGGGGATATATTCAAGATAAACATCCACGTAATCAACATACCATGCAGGATTCAGGTCCCCAGCACAACATCTGGGGACATTTTGGACCTCCTAGCAGGTCTGGTCTGCTGCAATTTGCCACTGGTAGGCCACCCGTGGACGATATGTTGAACTGTGTGTCATTCCTTGCAGATGTTTCAGTTTTTAGTCTGAAATTGTGTCTGAATGTGCCAGAAACTGACACTAAAGGTTGTTACATCCATTATATGTTTCAAGTTTAAATCGAAGAACTATCCTTTACATTAAAAGAGAGAGTGGCAGAGAGAAACATACATCTGAATAACCAACAAATGGTCAGATATCTAATTAGCTCAGAAACAAGACTATTTCCAAAAAACCTCCACCAAAACTCAGACGACAAAATTACATCAATATGATAAATATAGGTTATATACATATATAATGTGATACATCCCTCGAGGGGGTTGGCTACCAGGCTCAGCCCATCTTCGAGACAGCACGACTGCAGCAGCCCCTCAGAACTTCCTCAGCCCCAGGGCTGCAAGAACAGATCCTGCTCCAGTCTCACACGCAGTCACCTCTGACTGTATTTTGGCTTTAATAGTTTCCATTTGACACATTTTACTTCTAAGAAACACCCCATACTTTTAAGAAAGGTCACTTAGCTCTGTCTGGGAAATTCTCAGTCACCAGGAAGCAGGTGTAAAAGGCTTATGTATTTACATACATATGCTGAGAAGGGGAGAAAATGGGCTGCCTTAGAGACCATCGGAAGAGACCAAAGTAGAGGTGACAGTTTAAGTATTAGAGGCAAAATGACCAGCAATGTCATTAATGCAAGGTATTCTCCAGCTAAAAATCGATTATGCAGTCATTTCTCAAGAAGATTGCTTATGAACTCAATGCAGATAATTTTTCATGTCCTACAGGTGGAAGCCATGCTAATAGACGGAAATGAGGGTTCTCCCCAATTGATGATGTGAATATTAAGGAGAATTAAAAATTCTTTCTTTGGAAGAACTGATTGAAACACCTGTGACAGGCTGGTTTAGCTGGAACTCACCCAGGCTCTTTCAACCACAGGGTATTCTGCAACAAAAGCTGCTGTATCTGTACAGTCACTTGAATCTAAACAAAATATTTTTTTATTCAGCATACCAAAAACTGGATCATGGAATAAGACTCATCCCCGCTCTGAGTATTTCTTACTGTTTGCTGGGCAATGAATTCTGACTCACTTCTATTGCTGTCTGAGTGAAGGCTGACCCTGAAATGAGCAAACCAGTAGCCCAAACAGCCATGGAAATAACTAAAGGCATTTTCACCCTCCATTTAGTTTAGATGTTTCTTACTGTTAGAACTGCTATTCCTACAGGATTAATTATAAATAGTTATCTACTGATATCTACAGTAATACATTTTGCTTCTGAGCATGCACCACTGAGTTTTATAATGGGCTGTGTATACACTGCAAATGTTAAACAATATTTTCATTGATAAATGACAGGCAACTTGTATTTGCATTTCCTGCGAGATTTAATGATGCGGTGGGATAGCTGTATGGAAATTGGGAATTAATATTAAGACTTAGTGCCAAAGCCACCCCCAGGACAGCAGGTGCATTTGCTCATTAGTTCAAGAGGGTTTGAACCCAGTTACTCTATGCTATACTTCGGTTCTTAGGATCAAAAGTCACTTTGTTTTTCCAATACCCTACGTGGAAACTGCATTGCCTAAAGTATCACTTCAGCTCTCTTTTTTTTCTTCAAATACTCCATTTTTCTCCCTAGAAGCAAAAGGTTATTCCAGCTTCCCAGGTTGCCTCAGAGCCCTTCCCTGCCACCAGCCATGGAAAGGTGATGCTCTTCCACGTGTGAACCAGCAGCAATACAGGTGCTCCACTCTCACTGACTTTTTTCTGACCAACTCAACACCACATCTGCGCACACACGGAGCTAATTTCCTCCTCTGCACGCATTCATGAGCTGCACTGCACTTTTTGGTAGCAAAAGCAAGCCAAGTTGTTCACACTGCTAGGGAAGCTGAAGCAGATTAGGGGAAGCAAAGGAAACCAATCCAGGGAAGTGATCCTGCCCCACATCCATCACCCAGAAACACTTTGCTCTAATGATGCTTGTAACACTTGCTTCAAGAGCTTGAAAGCTTCAGGAAAGCTGCTGTTACCTAGGACACATCTTCAGAGTTATCTGAAACTTAAAGCTGGGGACAGGAGCAGGAATGCAACTTTTTCATGAAAGCTTCAGTTTATTATTTGTAGCATGTCAAAAACTAGCCAGAGAGGAACTGGAAAAATTTTCAGTTTCAGCATTTTCACACTGAGAGTGGTGGAACACCGGCACAGGTTGCCCAGAGAGGTGGTGGATGCCCCATCCCTGGAAACGTTCAAGGCCAGGCTGGATGAGGCTCTGAGCAACCTGATCTGGTTGGAGATGTCCCTGCTCCTTGCAGGGGGGTTGGACTAGATGACCTTTCAAGGTCCCTTCCAATCCTAGCCACCCTAGGATTTGCTGAACAGTTTAACTTTCAAAATCAAATTAAGGTACTCTTCTCTCTTTAATGTCAAATATCCTCCAAGATTGCTGGGGAAAAAAGTTGCAGTGTTTACAAGCTACAATGTATTTCTAAATACTATATATTCCTCATTTTCCATGGTAACCTAGAATTTTATTTTCAAAGTTCAAGGTGAAGGAGTTAAGCAGCCACACTTCCAACCACATGGAAACTTAAAACTTGTTTCCGTTTTCTCCTCTCTGTTCCTGTGAGCCTTGTCCATGGCACAATCTGTTGAATTCATTTTACAGTGATATTTTAGTGTTTCTTCTCTCATAGAATTTTAATGTGTTTAATCTGACAAACTTAAATCTAAAATATGCACAGATCCATTTTTCTGAGCTGTTTTGAAGTCTTGAAGCCCCTGCCTTACATACTTTCCCTGAAATCAATACAATTACACCTGATAAATATTCTCTTCATGTAAATTAGAAGGAAATATCTCTCAAGTTGAATATTTCCAATCCTCTGTAAGGAGGCAGTGTCACGGAAAATTAAGAGTTAAAACAAGCTACCTAAAAGGAGAAATTTGTCTATGTTTGACAGAGCACTGGCTTTGACTAAAAATGATTCCTGAACAAATGGTATCTTCATGTTGGTGATACATAACAACAGGAGTTTTCCTGTTGGCACCAGTGGGAGCAAAACTGTGCAGGAGAGCAGAAGTGCTCACATCTAACCTAAGCTAGGACCTTCCCTGCGGCCCAGACCTGTTGCTAAATAACATGCCAGGAACATCTAGGAGCCATTACCTACATGTTTGGACCAAACCTTATCAAAGATATAAATACACATTGCTTTAACATTGCTTACATCGGTGTAGCATTTGTAGGTATTTAATAAGGAAGATAGAGTCCTTTAACAGAGGCTTACAAATGGAATTTAGAAGTTATTTTTAACAACACTCTCATCATCAAAAGCAATTTTTGTCTGTGGTATCAGTAACCCAGGACCGCTACCTCCACCTTGTTTCATTATGTAGTGTGTAAATGGGTTGAAATCAAAACCTTCTTTAAGCTGCGAGAGTGAAACTGTGTACAACCCCAAATTTCATGGCTGTAGCTTCAGCAGTACTTCGGTGCTATCTGGAACCTAACATACATTTATGTTAGAAAACTGCCAAAGAAAAAAATAACACTTTCAAGAGCACTTGTACAGCAATTCTGAAATTCACACCTGTGCAATAAACCAGTGCAGCCTCAAACCCCACACAACACAAAACTTAAATGGAATTTGGTGACATCTAAATCTTTGCAGTATAGAATCATAGAATGGTCAGGGTTGGAAGGGACCTTGAAAGGTCATCTAGTCCAACCCCCCTGCCAGGAGCAGGGACATCTCCAACCAGATCAGGTTGCTCAGAGCCTCATCCAGCCTGGCCTTGAACGTTTCCAGGGATGGGGCATCCACCACCTCTCTGGGCAACCTGTGCCAGTGTTCCACCACTGTGTAAAAATTTTTTTCTAATATCCAATCTAAATCTACCTCCCTCTATTTTAAAAACATTACCCCTCACACAGGGGTAATGGTGTCCCATCACAACAGGCCGTACTGAACAGCCTCTCCCCATCTTTCCTGCAGCCCCCTTTAGGCACTGGAAGGCCGCTATCAGGTCTCCCCGGAGCCTCCTCTTCTCCAGGCTGAACAGCCCCAACTGTCCTCAACATGGGACAAGTTTCACCATTTTCTCTTCAATCCCATTCATGCAGATTTAGTAAAAAAGAAAAAGTATTGTACTTTAGTCAAAAGAAAGATATTTCACATTTTGTTCCACTTTGGCTCTGCAATCCAGTTCATGAGAAAGTTAGCTTACATCTCCCCCTCTACATTTGTAACTTGTCAATCAAAAGCAAATTGTTTTTTTTTTTCACAAATTATATTTCAGCACATAAACATATTCAAATGTTGAATTCATTTATCTAGTCAAAATCCCTGTCTGGCACTCCTGCTTCAGCCATCTTAGCGTGAAGCAGATGCAGGAGTCTGAACTAACCTTTCCCTAAAAGCGGGTGTCCAAGTGTTTAACTTCACCGGAGCGTTTTGGGTGGCCTGTGCTAACTGCTCATGGTGGGGCCGTCCTAGCTGTACCTTCAGGTTTTCAACAAGAAGGTTTGTCATCCAGGTCCCTTTCTCAGCATATTACTGTCCTTGCTTAAAACCAATAAATATCAAAGAAAGCTTTTAAGCAAGTGAAAATAAAGATTAAACACCTCTCTAAATATGGTGCCAAAAAAAAATTACTATTATTTCTATTTTATTAACAGAAGCATTGTCTTGTGAATAAGTCCCAGGGCCTGAAGGAATTTAGATTCATTCCCTCTGCTGTCACAGACCTTAGCTGTGACCTCTGGCAAGTCATTAAATTGCCTTGTCCTCAATTTCCCCCTTTGAAACAGGGACAGATGCAGCTCCATCTGTACTGAGGGATGTGCAGCCATGTGGCCACAACCACTTCATGTAACACGGACACGTAAGTCAGTGCAGCAGGTACGACGGAGGAGGTGTAATTCCTATCTCACTATTCACAGAGGAGGTGTACTTCCTCCTTAGGGCCCTTTCCCCTCCAGTAGAACAGTTCCCCCATAAAATGGAGATCCTCACCTGTCTTTTCTCCAAACCTTTGTCCAGCTTGCCAATTTACTGTTTCAGACAAAGAGCTTTTCCTCAACATCTACCAACAAAACTGGTCTTATCCACAGCTGGCATAAACAGGCACCTCATCACAAGCAGTAACAATAAACTCAACCTTGATTAACTCATCGCTTACCTTTACATCCTCTGAAGTGGCTCAATAAATGGCACTTGTCCTGGCCAAAAGGAGGTTCTGGCACACTGTTTACTCAGAACAGCTCCTGCTCCCCACAAGAGGAGATTAAATGAAGGTGGGTATGGCTCCAGAGCTGCAGATGCCAATCTCCCTTTCTTCCTAACCAAATACTTATGGAGGCAAAAGGCTGAGGTGCACACCACGTCTTGGCCCTTAAACGAGCTGCCATTTCCCCAAAGGCCACCAATTCTGAATGACAATGTACAAACGGACAAACGGTGACCTTGTGAGTGCATCTCCTTCCAAATACAAAAAGGCCTTACAAAGCCAGGCTTAAAAACAGGCTACTCTTTCACTTAAGTGTGTTTGTTTGGACCCATAAGAATGGCTCCAGAGGGAAAATATGCCAGATAAGTTGTCTGGTGTCTCAGTAAGAGACACATGCATTCACAAAGGAGAAAAGAAAGAAGAGGTAATTCTGAATATTTTATCTAGTTGAGAACTGACCTTCCTTAGCTTGAAACTGCCTGTAGGAGTCCCAGGACAGGTTGTTCTGACATTCTTTAACATCGTTTCATCAGCACAGCCAAAACTAATCACAAGAATATTACCCGATGACAGGTGCATTTATTCTGTCAATTAAATCAGATGGTTAAATCGAAATGTGCCCCAAATCTCTCTTGTTTGCATTATCCATATTGGCATTTCTTGGCTGTGGTTCATTGCTGGCTGGAAGTCATCCAGCCCCTGCAGAGTCACTTTGCAATACTGTGCCAGCAAGTTTCCATGCTCTGCAGCAGCGGTTACACTGAGACTGGAGTGGTCCTGCAGGACCGACCTGGAGTGTTACATTGTTTCACTAAGATTTATTTAAGAAGTTAAAAAAAAAAAAAAGAAGAGGAAAAAAAGAAATCCCTCTCAGTGAAGGAGACTTAGATCAATGCTTTTGAAATGGAAAAGGATATATCACTGCACACCTAACCACTAGCGACACGCATGCATTAAAACAGAGAATGGAATAGAGACTTTTAACATTACCAAACGACTACTATGTAAGAATATAAAGTAAAATCTAACCTCGTTTTAAGATATCTTCTGGGGGAAAAAGGAGGGGGGGCGGGAAGGTGTTCCTCCTAATCCATCAGAAAGGTGAAAAGAGCAATGGACATTACGGTATAACCACAACAGAAATCAACAAGAAGAACTGAAGTACCATCTCCTGTTGCCTAATTACCCAAGAAGGTTTCCAAGCAGCGGCGAGTTCACATAAAAGATTTGCTGCACTGACAGTTGCAGTGGAACAAGCTAAGGATGCAGCCAAGTTTTTAATTTTGGTTTTGTGGTGTACATGCCAGCGTATTTCACCTGAGATTTCTCTTCCCTGCAGTAGTGGTGGCTTGGTGTCAGCTAAAAATTAGACCTTTTTCAAGTATTATATTTTTATGTTAAAGATTGTTGAGTGCTCGACTCACTCCTTTGTCAAAGAAGTCATGCTCCCTTTTGTCACCAAGGAGAAATTACCACAGCAGGGTGTTCAGTCCCAAGGCAATATTACTTTGGCAGGACAGGTGAACCAAGTTTGCCATTTCAGCTCTCCAGGGAACATCCATTCACTCCTGATCTCTTTCCCAGCCTCCAGCCCCATCCTTTGCCGCTGCATCCTTCCCAGTTTGGACTGCAAACATTCACACACTCGTCCATTGGTAAAACCACTAGCAAATAGGTATCTCTAAGGATTTCCACGTAGTCAGGTAAATATCTTCTACTGCTAGGTTTTGAAAACTTGTTACCTTTCTCAAACTGATAAATAACAGGTCTAATCTCGCAATCAAGAACATCTGTACAACCCACAGGAAAGCTGATGCGAGTCCTGAATAACACAGAACATAGTACTATAAAACATCTAAAAAAAACACATGCATATTTTTTCTTTCGGTGTATGGTATCTATCTAGGCAGTAACAAGTACTGAACAACCTGCTAGTCAGCGATTTTTCAAAGCATTACATTTCTAAACCATTCTCAAGAATTTAGTTGCTCATTTTCCGTTGGCTCTGGAGGGGATGGTGTGGCTAGGTCCAGAAAAACACTCCAAAACTTAAGGAGTGCAATTTTCCTTTAAGTTGAAATTCAGCAATTCAGTGTCAGGCTTAGGGACTACAAATCAGGAAACTAAGAATTTATTCTTTAACTGTCCTGTTTATCCAAAAGATCAATCTTGTAATGCCATACTTTCACGCACTTGTAGCCCCCAAACCCCAGATTTCACTGCCTGTGTTCAAGGCCATTTCTGCTATGCCACAGCTGCTTAACCTTGGATTAGACTGCTCTGGAAAGACCTGTGTGAGGAAGAGCTGTGAAACGCCTTGCCGTGAGCTCCTCCTCTGCTACATTTCTAGGAGCCACATCTGTGGTCAGGAGGTCTGGATCTTGCCCTTGGTCCTCACCTCAGCGATGCCACAGGTGTGCCTGTGCCTGGCCATGTACCTCGATGATCCTGAACGCGCTTGCCTTCCTGGCTTGACCTCAGACCAGCCACTTTGCTGTGGATTTGCCTGGTCATCTATTGTTAACCCTGCTTACTGGACATGACTTTGACTTGCTCTGGTGCTGCACGTCTCCGCCTTTTATCCAGGAGACCGCGGCCCCTACCAGCCTTGCTGTCACCCTCGGCTCCTGGCTTGCCCGGAGCCGCCCACCATTGGTGCTCCCTGGCACAAAATAAACACTGTATACATTTCTGTCTTGAAAAGAAAAATTATTAAAGCAAAGTTACCTTTGCTCCAAAGGTAGCAGGGCACCACAGAGTGTTGTTCACAGCAGCACATGCCTCTGAACATGGTGAAGTGATGATGGCACAGGGAAGCAAGAAGCCTTACGTCAGCTCAACGCAAGCATAACTCTGACTGTGGTGATGGTGTTTTACTGTGGTGATCCTAAAATAAAGTAAAAATACATCATTAACCATTTCTATCCATTTCCCATTATTCACTTCTATGAGAAACATCGTAACAAGGCTCTATTTATAGTATAATATTAAATACCTGAAAATTAATTCATGACCCATTTTCTGACTGATCTGGTTTCATATTCCACAGCAAGTTATAAGATAATAAATATCATAAATCTAGTTATTTAAAGATACAGATTAATGAAAACTAGGAGCTGATTATTTCATCCTAAGGCCAAAGCCAATTCTTATATCTGTCCTAAATCCAACAGGATGCAAGTACAAGTTTTTGCACATAAGCATGAAATTGTAAGGCTATGGTTTTAAAGTGGCAAGCACACTTTGGTTTTAAACAAGAGAAAGCTATGTAAACCACAAGACTCTATGTAAAGGGTGACATCACTTATCTTGTCAGTGCTCTTCTCAATGCCTTTTCTTTCTGCTCTAAATTGTTTTGATACTACTTCCCTATTAATCCATCTTTAAGAAAGCCAGTAATATTCAGCTAAGTAAATTATCTTTCTTTCCCTAAGCTATGTGCTTTCATCAACAACGTTGTTGGGGAATGCTGCAGAAGGTGTTATGTCTTTACAAGCAGAGAATTTTTTAAAAGTATTTTGTGTGTGCACATGTCCTAGGGTCAAGACAAGAGAGTGCCTTAGCCACCTGAAAGATAAGAATGGTTAGGGTTTTTTTTAAACATAACTACTGAAGTTGAAAGGCTCTTCAGGCCTACAATGTAGCTGGTTGTAGTTGTGTGCACAAATAACGCACTCTTACAATTAACCAGCCACAGTAATTTTAAAGCTTAATGAATGAACTCATTAAAAAAAAAACCTTTTTAAAAGTTACCTGTTCTTTTAGCTCCCACAAGTGTAAAAAAATATTAATGGGTCATTCAAATCTTAAAACCCACATGCTTTTACCATTTTAACCAGTTCCACTGGTCAGATACTTTCTGCTTATTTCAATGTCACAAATAATAGAATATAAAATACAGTTGGAAAATTATGGAGTTTTTTCAGGCAAAATATTAATTTTTGCTGCTGACACACCTTAAAGAGTTGGTGTAAAAGTGCAATTCTCATGCAAGGCCATGCAGAGGAGACAGTAAAAATACATAAGAATACCTGCAGAACCAGTAAAGCACAAGTCAAAGCACAATTACCCTTTGCTTTCATTACATAAACCCACAGCTTTTCTGAGACACTAATACATATGATTTTTAAAACAGTATAATATACATTATTCATTTATTCCTCTGTCTAACATAAATTATATATCTGTTAAATTACACATTGTGTTTAAAAAAAATACACCACCTCCCATATACTATTTTATTTTCTGCTGCATTCTCCATCCTTCTGATCTACAAATAAAGCTAATGCCCATTTAGAGGAATATGCTGTGGGACGACAGTACAGCAATATTAAGTAAGGCAACCATATGTTTCTTCCTTTTGCCATACTGTTTGCGACTGCCCCTGACTCTTGGTGGATTAGATCCCTCATCAGTTTGCCTGGTGCTGACGGAATGCCTTTTGCAGGTGTTTTGTTGATATAATGCAAAACACAGATTTCAAAAAGCAGAGCTCCCTAGTGCATAAAGCAGCATTAGCTCCTTATTTTCCCGCATGATGCAGCCCACAGAGGTCTGCTCCAGGTTCTTACTTCCCAAAATTATCTCAAATAGCATCATCTGAGTGAATGTCTGCACCCTGAATACCTAAACAAAGGACTAGGATATTCAGATCTACATGGTTTTGATCATATTTTGGTGGGGGGGCAGGGTTTAGGTAATCAGTGAAAGCCAGGTGATGATAGAATGATATCATCACATACAGAATGTTTTTTTTCCCCAACAAGCTTCCCTATCTTAAATTCTAACTGAGGACTACCCACCTGCAGCACACAAAGTAGTGCATCTTTACGTACAGTGAGTGTCACAGCCTCATTTAAAGTTACCATTCCCTTTCATTCCATTTTTGTCCAGCTTATAAAGCAGCAATGAGGTAAAAATATGCATAAAGCAAAGATATCAGTGTATCAGCTAAAAATCAATGCAAACTTAACCCACCTCCAGAAACAATATCAACCTGAGGAGATTTTGTACACTTTCATGGTTCTGAAGACTCCCACCTCTCCGTGCTCATTCTCAACACAGACTAAAGTGTAGATGCACAGTATCTCAAAAAAGAAATCAACAAAAGGGCGAAAAAAAAAAAAAAACAACACAAGTGGAGAAACTCTAAGTTTATATTTTTATGTTAATGTGCTGGTAAGAAAAGGGCCTCATTTGGGAAGTCATAAAAAAAAAAAAAGCGTTAGCAGATCTCCAAGTTAGAGCATAGAAGCTTTCTCTGCAGATGGAGGATTTAAAAGAAGTAAAATGATAACCACATAGTCGAGAGACTAGAAAAGAGACCTTGATGTTTGATAGTTGTAATAACCTGCAGAGTGCTCTAATGGCTCAGGGATCAGGTGCAGAACTACAGCAATAACAAGAGCTGAATAATTATCTCAGCCATATCTGTATAACCACAGTCCCAGAGTATGAACTATATAAGGAGGCTTCTGCTGCCTCTCCAAGATTTCCTGAAATGTTAAATCACTGAATTGGGAGCACTTCCAGCATTAGTGCTGCCCAGTTAGAAAGAAATAAAGCCCAGAATCCTCTAGTGGCAGTTCTAATGTCTTTGTTAATTATGAATTATGGGTAAACATGCAGACTCACAGAGGTCACGGCTGTCAGCAACAATACTTTTCAAGAAGGATTTTTATGAGGGTCTTTTTCATTTTGCCATAATGTCCTTTATATATACATAAAACCACCAAGAATACAAAAAATAGTGTTTGTTTTTAGGGAAGGTGCAATATTTTCCACTTGTTTTCTCCTCTCTGTACAGTCACGTATCCGCCGCCAGTACGACCCAGTTCATAACTCTAAGCTCCTCTGTGAATAACACCAGCTGTACAGTTCCAAGGACCAGGCAGAAAGAGTCACCGGGGCTGGGGTTAGGTTAATGATCAGACACTTTGTTAACAAGAAAGTAGTGGTTTTCCCAGCGAACGGCCAGTCAGGATCCCGTCAGCTGTAGTCACCTTTCACACACAATAGAGAAACAAAAGCTGCATACAGTATGCTTGATTAACCTCACTTAAATGGCAACGCTGATCTCAAATCTGTCCCAGGAGTGTATATAAACAGGTTTAAAATTATATTATGTGTGGATCCTACCCAACAAAAGCAACTGGCACAAAATCATTTTAATTAGGTGGTAGCGGCTGTAACTCATTCAACTTTGGCATTAATTCTTCTCTGTCCCATCTAAGAACTTTTGGGACTCACTAAATTGTGGAAGGAATAAAGGAGATTTAGAGATAACATTTAACAACATGTTGCTGTAATTGTTGGCTAGTTTGTAAGAAGGCTACTTGGAGCCCAAAGGACTACATTCAAAATAACAGTGTGAAATTCTGCGTGGAGAGTATAATCTTACAGTTTTCAAGGCAGACAGACTTGTGACAAATTACAATGGAGGTTTTACATATGTAAAATTCAAAATAGTCTTGTCTAGTTTCTAAGAAACCTACTACTGCTAGCTGAGTAGCTTGAAATCTCTCCATGAGTTGAGAAACCATAAGACCTTCAACGACATACAGTTTCAGCTCAGTTCTCAGCCCATGAAAATAAAATTATACAAGACATCTTTTCAGGATTGCAGTCTAACAAAACACAAAAGGAGACCTTCCTTCTGGCTCCAGATACATTTTCCCCATTTTGGAGGGAGAGTGTAATAATAAAGAACTATCATCAAGCTTATGATAGTTCTTCTGGGTCAAAATAAGCTGAACTCTTATAAACCCTTGTGAGCACACGAACAACACCTACAGTAATGCTGCTGCGGTTTGCATTTATCCATAATCACTTTCATGTTCCAAGGAAGCCAAATCTTAAATGCAACATTCCAAAACACACGTTTTTGGTTTTTTTTTCACATAATAACAAATATTGTTGAATAACAGAAGCAAAAAAAAAAAAACTCCCTGGATATTAAGTTTGCAACGTGAATATTTGTCACAGCAAATTTGATAGCCGCTAAAGTTTAGTCCTCTAGATTGTGAAAATCTTGAATGGATGAAAAGTTCTCAACTCTATGCCATATATGAAAATATAGGTTAAATATTTCAAGTGGTTGATTAATACCAACTCTCATCATGAGACAGAAATCTAACCTTGGCCCATACCACTAGCATTAGGGAATTAAGGTCAAAAGTATTCTGCCTTTGTTACCAGAGGCAAGCTTTTCCATAAAAATTTCTTAGCATCAACCTCTCTAAGTTGAAGAAAATCTGGCAAAGAAAAGGAGGAGGTAATAACAAAGCCTCTGTGCTTTCTTGGAAAAAACAACAACTGCATTAAAAAAAAAAAAATTCAGAGATGTCGAAATCCTTATCACTTTCCTTGGCACAGACTATAAAACCATGTAATCTGCAATATATTCCATAGGGGGCACATTGGCAACATGGGAATGTCGTAAATAAAAAAAAATGTATTTTTCATACCAAAATATCACTAGCAGGTAAGAAGACTGACCATTATGTTACATAATAAAGGTAAGTCATGTGTACTTGAATAGTTAACAGATGGACTAATTAGAGGCTGAATTATTTGTGGTATAACTGATAGCTGGTGAAATCAAGGTTACTGAGGGAAATGGACTTGACTTTGGAAAAAACAGAGGGTATTTGCAGGGCTAAGGCAAACTGCTTCTCAAAAGAAAGGGTTAACAAGCAATGAAAGAACAGGAGTGCAGCTAATTAAAAGGCATACTAAGGCACACAGAGAGAATACAAGGGTAAGCAAATGGCAGAGACCACGTTTGGATGCAATACAGGAGGAAGCAAGTGTGGAATAATATAGAGATAACCAGTATGAAGGGCAAGGTGTCAGGCAGGTAAAATAAGCTTCCATTTTTAAAAAAAAGATGTGTCATTTTTGGCAAAAATGGTACAAAAATATATACAGGCATGTATAGAGGAAAACAAAAACGTGAAGAGGACAGGAGATATCTGTTTGGGGGTATCTATGAATAGAAATACTGTACAATGACTTCATTCAAGACAAAAAAAAATACATGGATAAGAGTGAATTTTAAGAGAGAAGTTCAACATAATCTCATTTAAAATAGTTTATTAGCTTGCATGATGACCTTTGGAAATATCTCCTCCCTCCAGATTGCTGGTATAAAAATAAGCCCAAGGGAAAGATAACATTGCTACATAGGTAGGTATCATTGTTTAACCCCCCAAAATGCATAAAGGGCCTGAAATGCAAAACACACGAGTGAGCTAAGAATTATCCATCTACTATTACATGTTCGTGGAGCCCTCACACATGTGAGCCCAGACAGTGACGGTTTCAGCTAACACAATGTTAAGAATGAAAAGGAAATACTCATAATTTTTCCACTTGCAAACCATTTTGCAGCTGTAGCTCTGGGTCAACACTTGTCAATAGACTGTAGAATCCACATAGGAAACTTAAGAATAAAGACTGTCATGTACAACGTCGCCCAGGCTTCAAAAATTACCAGGAAATTGCAAGATACAAATCAGAAGATATCTAAACCAGGAAGGTCCTTCTTTTGGTGGGCACACATTTGAGACCACTTGCAACTAATAGAAACAAAGCTAAAAGAAGAGGAGTGTAAAATTGGCCAAGTACTATGCCTTTCTTTAATAAAATTGGACAAGCCCAGGTGAGAAGCACAAAGTGACTCAGAAAGCTTGAAAGTAATTGTAGATGACTGGGCAAGAAGAAAAAAACATCTGAAGCACCTCCAAGAACACATATGTAGATATACATTTATATACACACATACACGTGTGTGTGTATTGAGACGACGAAGATGAAAATGCTACACATAAAGGATTCCTGTACAAAGATGACCATGCAATAATAGTCCACAAAACCTTAGGCATAGTCCACTGTGCCCATTTGGGCATTGAGAAAGGCGAGAAAACAGACCAAGGTATTTTATTTCAGTTGGGCTGAATGATGGCACAGAAGGGCAAGAGTTGAATCCAAACTCTAGGGTGAAGTACATGGCTGAGCTACACTGAAGACTGGTACTGGTGCAAATACAACAATGCACACACATACACTGGAATCACATCACTTTTTTTTTTTTCAGTTCAGTGAAAAAGATCACCCCTTGATAAAGGACTCATTTCCATAGAGTTTGGTCTGCCACACCATTGACGTTGATTGTGGCTTTTCATTGACCAAAATAGGCTTCAAACAGCATTTTTTGCATTTCTAATTGAGTTATGGATGACACTGTAGCAGCAACCAAATAACACTTTATAAATCATATTTGTTTGGAATGGCATTCCTGATGGGTTAATATCTCACAAATAGGCCATGATCACTCTCATTTCTAGGTTGCAAACAACATCTAATCATCCAGCAAGATGTTATTTAGGGACACAGGCTCAGAAATTCTCAGAGCCTCCAGAAAAGAAAAAAAAAAAAACCCACATTTTTCTGGAATTTAGTAAACTGTTACCTTATACGTACCCTCTCTTACCCCAGAGCCAGCAAAGACAAAGCTTTGTAAGGAACATATTGGATACATCATTTTGCCCGTGGCAAAATAAATGCAGGGAGGCTGTCCAGTCTCATCAGTTGATTCTGTTTCTTGGCAGAGACCTTGATCTCAGATACGGTTCCAGAGCTGTTGATCTGTCTCATGTAACCAACTATGCAAATAGTTAATTTTTTCAAGCTGACAACTAAACTTCAAAAAACCTCACAACAATACTAGGGGCTTGGATCAACCCAAGAATAGTTTCTACAGCATAACAAAATTACCATTTCACACTCTAAGAAGGAAATTAGATTTGTTACAAAATGAAAGCACTTTGTTGCAAAATGTAGAAACGAAACATTTCTAGGGTGGGTGAAAAAAATCCATTTAATCTGAACTGAATTCACAAATAATTTGGCTCCTCAACTTCACACAATAAGCCTCTTGGCTGATTACTGCAACTCTTAATTAGGAACGAAGCTGCACTCACTGAACGAGGGCAAGCATATATATCACAGATGTTAACACCCTGAGGAGCGCACACTGAGCACTCTTCTCTCTGTATTAACTTTCCCCCTTGCTAAATTTGGCATATATGAAAGCCTTTATCCTGGGAGAGGTCAACCACAGTGCATGAGACTGGCCTTTACCAGCAGAGACAGTATCTAGTCTGGAAGAAGGGGTGTCAGACTGTGGTACTCTACAGCCTCCTCCCAAAACTGCCTGGACAGGGGACTGGCCATACCACATTGCAGCTCTTCTTTCTCTAGAATACTGAAGTATGAAGCAAATGTGGTCTCACTCAGCATATAGTTAGGATGCAACAGAAAAGAATGTTTCTCTCTAAGATTACTTATTTTTCTGAAGAAACGCGAGTATGATGGATAAGTAGAAAAGAAAATATCACAGCAGCAGGTCCTCAGCTGTGGGACTCACTCTGACAAGCAGAAGCATGAACCAGGAGTAACAACTTTAAGAACTAGATACTAATACATCTCCTTGATCTAGCTTTTCTTTATAAAGTAGCTCAGATGCACACATGGTCAACTAAGATAGTCACCTTAGAAGGAAACAAACATACAGAGAGGGTTTACTCAGGCAAGATCAAAAGGAAGACTTCTCAAATGCTTGAAGTTAATCATGCACTGAGTTGATGTTTTAGACTGCGAGCTGATCTGCCCCAGAAAGCTACCCCAGCGACAGCCTGATTCCCTCAAGCTGGACCACATTTGCACCACAGCAGCACAAGCTGGCAGACAAGAGACTGAGGTCACAAGCTACCTGCCAGCACCTGACGATGCTTCGCAAGACAGGAGGCAGCCACAAACAATGTCAGCTCTCCCCAGGAAAGCACCAGTTCAGTGTGATATTCTTATTGTCTTCTCCTGCTTCCCGTTTTTTCCCCCATTTCTCATTTTTGCTTTATCCCTTTTTTGTTTTTGTTGCCTGAATGTACTTCTAGAATCCCTTGCCATGGCAACACCTGCAGGTGAAGGCAGAGCTCATCATCCACAAGCTTTGCCAGTGCTGAAGAGGTAACTAATCACTCCACAAGTAGAGAAGTGCTATCTCCAAGATACCCATGAACAATTTGCAAACGTGGGTGTCCCTGAAGCACCCGCTTCTCACAGGTGTTCGGCTTGCTTCTGCAAACGTCAGTAAAAGCACTTTTTCCCCCGTTTGCATCTCATCATGTACCTTGCCTGTGCTGCTTCACACAGAGCTGTAAACTCACAGCTTAACGGGGCTAAGGAGACAAGTCTCTTCTGCATCAATTAATGCGTGACAGGCGTTAACAATAGGGAAGGAGCTTCAGTGCTCCCAGAGCCTGAGAGTTTGCACCAAGGCCATCAGGGAAAGTTCAGCCACTGTGCCTCTGGATCAGGGAACAATCATATCTCTGCCTAAAACAGCCTTCGGGTCTAAATCGCCATCTGCAATCACAAATTTGTTACCAGGCCGTTTGAGACCATGTGGCTGCCTAACTTCCAGGATGGGCAATCAGCACAGGCAAAAAACCCTAGCGTAACCCACATAACCTTACCAGAATAACCACGTCACACGGAAGCGCGAGGGGAGATACACAGCACACAGGGAGGCATAACAGGTTCAAATATTTTGTCAGCCAAAGAAGAAATTCGCGTTCTCCAGTAGTCACCAGCCATTTAAAAATCTTCAGGCTAGGTTTTGGTCCAGCTCTCCACAGCTGAGAAGTAGATGACACAAACCAGTGCCTCGGCTCAGTAGTTGCTTATTTCTTTGTTGTAGTGGTTTCTAATACATGTAAGTGAATAGATTTTTGCTTTAAAAATAAATACTTTCCCTCATTTTATTTTTTTTTTAAATCTCTAATTATTTTTGTGTCAGAAATATAATTGCACTCCACATTGAAAGCTAACCCAGTGAGGAAATATTTTACACAATTACAGAAAGTTTTAATAAAAGACTGATAAGTAAAGTTTTGAATTTTTAATGCATTCTGCAGGCGGCTGAGTGCCTTTCGCTGTTCTGTCACTTATCATTAAAGCTGTGTGAAGGGAAGGACCACCTGTTATACTTGACTTGATTGGCAAAAGTGTAGCCTGACAAATAAAAAAAGTGAAACAGACAAAAGTGAAAATGAAAAAAAAAAAAATCGTAAACATCTATATAGCTTCATAGATAATTTAACATTAATGCCTCCCCCTTAACCAGAAAATTATTTTGTATTTAATATTCTCTCTACCTACTTATTATTCTACTGTGTTACATTTCACTGCAGAATAGAGTATTAATTCATTTCTACAAAAGAGCATCACATACTCAGTAGATGATTTCTTGTTTTAATTTGTAAGATCACATTTTGTTTTCCAGTAACTTTTCAGAAAATGTACAGAACATACACCTATGGTAAAGTGCAAGAGCACACACGCTGCACCCTAAGCTCTGCCTGCAGAAATATCTCCAGTAAAATGTTGCCTGGAAATTTTTTTAAAAATTAGTGTTACTATTTCCATCTTTTCAGATGCAAGATGCATTGCATTAACTCCTGAAAGTTGTCTTTCTCCAAAACTGTATTTATTCATTTATTTCAAGCTTCTTGTACAGAAGCAAATTGATTCTTGACTATTTTCTCTTTGTCAGTATTAGGAGAGTATTGTTTGAATGCAGCAGTTGAGCCATATACTAAAAACCATAATTGTATCTGTTCATTACCTAATAAACTGCCTGTTTGTCTAGAATACACCCCAAATAAGATCCACAAATGATACTAAATGTTTAAGATGTTACTTCTAATTGCTGGGCTTTGGCACTCATTTTCCCCACAGCCTTTCCTTTTTTTTTTTTTTTTTTTTTTTTTTTTA
>WHYT01017445.1:43433-75933 GCA_009806455.1 Tetrax tetrax | reverse complement strand
AACAAACTCATAATGTAATTGACAATGTTTCATAAATACAGCACTATGTCCAAATGGCATCATAAAACACCAAAAAAAAGAGAAATCTATCGATTGATCATTGTTTGCAGTACAATAAAAAGTGAATTACATAGTCAACAGCAAAACTGTGAGGTAATGCAGAATCAAGACAGCTAATAACAAAGGAGACAAATGCTGTAGAAAAATTGGAGGAATTTTATGTCTAGCTATGAACTGAAGCAGGAGGCTGCACATAAATAATCAAGATCCTTTATGAAAAGTAGGCGTACTTATATATTAGTTTCACAGCCACTGGAGTCAATGGGGATTTTACCTGCAGAAGAATACGAAGGCTGGATTCTATAGTGCCTTGTTGTGATCACATCTCTTTCATTATAAACGCATAAATGAATGCGCAGCCCTGATACGCTGGTAATGAATAGCTTCAGAGAAATCACAAATATTACCCAGAATGTGCTTTACACGGAATGCAGGGAACAACATTAAGTCTGTTTTCGTATCTTCCCCTACTGTGCTTCAGCGACTGTGCACTGCTCCCTGTTTTGAAGGCTGCCCAACTCCGACATACCGCAGATCACCCCTCACTGTATTGCCTACGCAGGGCTGGAGCGTAATTTGGACCTCCTGGTTGCAATGAAGTAGCTACGCTCGGAGATTTTAGGGAAAGCCAGCCCGTGGCAGAACTCCAACACCCCCGAGAGCTATAAATCCTGCTGGACTTGGTCCTGGCTGGCTCTTTCCCTCTCCCCTCTGTGCCGTGCTGTGCCACGCCAAGAGCTGGTGGGGAGGGTGGTGGCCCAGCCGCAGCGGCTGCTGGGGCCTCAGGACAGTCTTGCGGGGTAGAAAACCCCAGCTGCAGCATCCCACAGAGCCCATCAGCGCCATTGCTGAGAGGTCAGCGGCAGGGGGACGGCAGCTGCTGAGCTGAGCTGCCTCAGCCTGTTCTCTGTGCCCTGCTGCCATCTCCCCTTCGCAGCCAGCCAGCCAGGGCAGGCAGGAAGCTGGCTGCCTGTACCTGCCCCACTGTTTCCCACCGGGGCAAGGGACTGGTGCCTTTCCATCCAGATGTTAGAGGTGACCCACAGACACCTTCCTTCCCAATGTTGTGAATAGCCTTGGAGTCTATCACTGCTTGTAGGCTCAACCACACAAACGCTAACAGCTCTCTAAGAACACAGCCAGTTATGTTCTTTAGGCATGTGAGCAACAACCTACAGTGTAATAAAAAGTGAAAAATGGTTCATAGCCACAAGGGGAGCTAGCCCCCAAAACAATGCCCGTCCTCCCCACAGCACAGCACGTTGAAGCAGGTTACTAAATGAGCAAGGAGATGTTTACTACCCAAGAAACAATGCTGTATTTACCTACTCTTCTTTCATAGTGGAAATAGGAAGTATATCTGTTTGAAAATAAGGCAAGTGCCCTAAACATCAGAGCATTGCCCAGGTGAGCAAGTGTCTGTTCAAAAGTTTGACCTTTCCATTAACAGTGAATTTAGTTTCCTAGTAGAGACCATGAGACATGTCTTTTTGGTACTCATCAACACGTTTCCGTTGGCCTACAAGGGGCTGCTTTAGAAGCTGCTGCACAAACTCAGCATGCCGTGGGAATTCCCAGATAGGCAGCTCCACTGGTCCTTGTAGAACACCCTAAAAACATGAGGGAACTCCAAATGGGTTATGAATCTGGTCCACACTCTTCACTAACCTTTAAAACTTCATGGTCAGTGTTGCACCCTCCGTTTGCAATCTTGGGTGAGGACTCAAATGACACAGGAGCTGCTAGGAGATGGTGGTGTAAGTGAAAAAAACAGGTCATTCATGAGATTGGCCCTGATCTGAAGCATCAGGACTAGGACTTGACCAGCCTCATATGCCCATGGTGTCATCTACGTGTCTTGGAGACACAAAGGTGCCTGGAACAGCACACAGGCAGCCCCCACTGCTCTGAAAAGCTTAAGGGAGTTTTATTTTTGAAAACCAGTGTCTGATTACTCCACAGCAAAGACAATTCCATAGAAGAAAGAGGGATAGAGAAAGAGCCCAATTTATATTAAAAAATATTGATGAAATCCAGTATTATGACCTGTTATGACTGATTTAAGACTTCTATTTTCTTTAACACTTTTCAATTATTTCCCCCTCACACACACACTATTCATCAGCTTAGAAAAAATCTCAGGCCAGCATGCAGATTTTCAGCCTCAATCGCTACAGTACACGCGTTCTAGATCTGAGAGGCCAAAAAACATCTATTTGACTAAAGAGCTATAAGGCAGCCATAAAAATTATGGATCACAGAAATAAGCAATTAGTGTTATCTTCAATTGCTTTATTGGCAGTATTCACTCGTTAGAATAGAAGCAGCAGTAAAACAGATTGCAACATACTGTATAACAGCATATGGGATTTTACATTATAATGCTCTTCTCTGCCAAGAAGTCATATTTTCATTTGAATGCATGGAACAGATTATCACAGGGTTTCCAGCATTAGAAGCGGATGACCCCCTCTCTCTCTGCCTCTCCTCCTCCCTTCCCCCCAGCCTCTTGGCTATTAGGCAGTTTTTTAGGTTATGACTACATCAAAATAAGCATAACAACAGAGAGGTAATAAGGGAGCTCTGACTACCGAATACAGACTTGTGCTCCGAGACCCCTGGCTCAGGCAGGCTGGGCATGTCACAGAGCTATGGAGATAATAAACTCAGCCGTGAAGGCGGTGGGTAGACGAGGAGTTGAGGGTTTGCCAGTCTTTTCACCCAGCTGGCTTCAGCTCTAGAGGAAGCTGCTTGCCCGCCCATCTAATCACAGCTGAAGTGCCACAAAGGCAGCCACTAGCAAGAGGGCTGGAAATAAAACAATAGGAATAATAAGAGGGTGAAAAACAGATTCTTTATACTGTATTTAACATTAGGGATATTTTCTGCAATTGTTTGTCTGTGTCCGTAGCTCATCTTTACAGAGCAATGCCAGTGTTCCGGCACAGAGAACTGATTCCCCTCAGGACCGATACGCAAGGCCTGTAGCCCACCTGCACGTCAGCAACCCGTGTGCAAATACTAATATCCAGCACATTATGGAAATTAAAGAGAGCATCCTATGTCATACTACAACTGTTCTGCTCAAATACAAACATAGCCTCCTTTTAGCAGCACAATACTGAAATTGAAAGACGCTGAAAGCATCACAAACCCAAAAAGACAACTTGTACATGAGTTGTACTCAAAAGTGATTCAAGAAATACTTGTCTCCAAACGTACTTCTTTTGAAGTGTCTATATATTGTCAAGGGGAGAGAAGAGGGGGGAGAAAGGGGTTACATGCTTAAACAAAACGCTGAGGGGAAAAAGCACTTGCCACTCTAGGAACACAGGAACTAGAAAAGCTAAGAGGCATAGGTAGTAATTTACCAGAACAAAGAAATTGGATAGAATTAGGTTTCATGTGTTACTATTTGTTCAGCTTTAATGAAAGCCAAATAATTCGATAAAGCCTCAATTCCCATCTGTATCTCTGAATTTCTGCACATATCCAAGACAGTTTCTGTGGAGTGCATTTCAGACTTCAGAACTTTTCAATTTTGGAATTCAGAAGTTTAGCTTCATTAACAGAACAGCACTATTAAATGATGATAAACAAATTAATATATTGAACTACATACAACTCTTCAATATGCATTCGCCCTTTCAGAGTATTGCTTTCTTAAAGGGCAAGAGCCCAACCACCATGTCTTACATCACCCTTAAATATAAAAAAAAAGTTCCTTTCTCAGCAGTGATTAAACGTTTAGAAACCTTTAATGATCTGTCATCCTCTCAATTTCTGTGTTGGACACTACAGTCAATCTCAATGCTATTTGCCACAAACCTCAGCTTGAAGATTTTGCCTCAGAAAGAGCTACAGAAATATTAGCAATTAAAAAGTGGGCTTTTATGCTTTCTGGATAACTTGCTGAGCAAATGAGTGTGCTGCATGCATGTGTGAGGGAAAAAATTCAGGGAACACAAGGGGGATTTCTAAACTGTTGAGAGAGGAGACTCTCCTCTCTGTGTTGTGGTTCAGCATCCCTTACCTGTGTGTCATTGTATTCAACAACTGTGAAATACTTTGAGAAAGCAAACCTTCATTTCTGGGGGACGGGGAAGGGGAACTGGCAGGCATTTTCCAAAAAATGCTCACAGAAGGATAGCTGCTTCCTCCTTCCTCCAGGATGTTCAGCCGAGGCATTCAGCTTCTCCTTCAGTAAACAACAGTGTAAACTAAAATGAGCCACAAAGAACGGTGGGGCTGGCCTTACACCTACTGCACAGAATGTCACAAGTGGGACAACACCCTGGTAAGAAACTTCTAGTGAACAGGTATGTATTGCTATAGCGACCCTCCCCACCGCTAACAGCGCACTGATGGGCCACGTGCGTTCAGTTAGTTAAATCTCCCTGCCGTCACCATCCCTGACAATAAACCTAGGGGAATTTGTTGTTATCCTCAGTGGTAGCAGCTCCCAGCACTTGTCAAAAATGCTGGCCGCTCCATTCAGGTGCTAAAATGCGAGCACTTCCACAAATCTGGCCTCATACAAGGATGCACTTTTATAATACTGAGAAGATTTGTTAGTTTTTCCTCCCTTCTTTGAAAAGCTAAGGGCTTCCTGCAAGAAGCTGTGCAATATCAGCGCTCAGTGACCCCAGCAGGATCTGATGGCACTACAAGTTGCACAGGATTGAGCTGTTTGGGGAACTGAGAAAAAAGGGAACGCAAATAGTCTACTGGCTGCTCATCACTATGCAAAATCAGTGAAGGCAGCACAAACAACAAACTTAGGATGCCTTGGAATGCCGAGAGTGTTCACTTATAAAATCAGTAAAAAGCATCTGTTTTTTGTACGATTAAACTCTGTATAATAGCAACCTTTTCCCCCTTTCTCTGTATTTAGCAGCTGTTGCAGCCCAGCTCTTGAAAAAGAGGAGTACACATCACAAAGCAGTGTTGGAATCAAGCTGAGCTTTCTTGTCTGTGTTAGGTTCCAGGCTCAAGGGACTGCATGTTTTGAAAATGTCACTGTGCTATTTTTCACTGAAGGTGGGCTTACCAAGTCAGGTGACAAAAGCTACAAAAGGTAGTAGAAAAAGAAAAGATTCTTCTATCCTACTTTTTGTGTCTAACCATTAGTGCTATTTAATTAAACATTCTTGGAGAAAATGCAAAGATGAGTTCAGCTCTGTAAAAGAATAAGACATTGCAACGCAACTGTCAGGTCCCTGACGCCCTCTTATGTAAAGGAAAGATGAAGGGCAGCTCCCACAAGACAGCAAGTGGTCACTGTTTTCTGAAAGGAAGCACATGTTCATGTCTAATCTTGTAACCAATAATCTGATACAAAACATCCCGCCCATCCTCGACCGAATCTTTGGCATGACGTAACGGTTACAATGCAAGGACAAGTTCAGGCAAAAATATTTTAATGTTTTGTACAGTATCCAGTAACTGAAATGCTATTTTAGGACTACACAGTAGCTTGCTCCAGGGATGGGGACTGATCTCCCATTAACCTGCACATGTACCCAGATTAAGGGCATTACATCGAGAAAGGCTCATTTTTTCCCATCCCTCTTTTACCTCTCATCTGCTCCTTTCCACAAAAGTCAAGGATCTCAGCCAACCAAAGCCTGCAGCACTAAGGGTAGGGGAATGGGAGGTGTCTTCTTTCAGGGGGAGTGAGGAAGGAAAGAGAAAGTTGTTTTATTTTGGCTCAGTTCTGTAATGAATTTGTGAGTTGCAGAAATTGATCTGTCATAGTGCAACAGATTGTAGCTTGATCTGCCAACAAATTGCAGGCAACAGTAGGTAATGACTAATTGCAAGTGTCAGGGTTTTTTGTTTGGGTTTTGTTTGGTTTTTTTTTTTAAGGAAAGGTAATATTTTCTGAAGGAATATAAGGACTATGATAAAATGAAAAAGGTAACAAAACACTTGCCTTTTTTTGGGTAAATGTTACCAATAAATAACAGCATCTGTACTCAGGTTACAGCGTATACCCTACAGGCCACTCTTAATGGCCTCAGCCCTCCCTTGGTTCAGGACCTTGTTAGGACTTAGGATTGCCCACCCCTACCAGTTAGAGCTCCCTAAAACTTTGAGCTAGCTAATATCAGTCTGCAGAGACCCACGGACTGCCATGAAGTATGTCGATAAGTACCCCCTGACAGACCAGTACAAGGAACTTTACCTGGTTTTAATCAAGCTGGATTTCCAGTTAAATCTGCCAGGAACTAGAAGCCACAGACCACAAGACAAACTACTCTCCAATTTAGCGTAACAAAACAGCAGTCGTCTTCTGACACCCGTTCCCTCTCTGAGGACTCTGTAGGTTGTGCTGTCTCCTTTGCTTCAGTATAACAGATAAAGAGGAAGGGAAGTAGTCTGACTTTTTTATCTTATTTCTGATTTATTTTTTTTTTTGTTTCTTTGTTTCCGATTGAGTCAGAAACTCAGAATTAGTCTCAACACTGGATTTTAGGAAGTTCACCCACAACCCAGTCTAGGGAAAGACCAGAACATCTATGAGTATTGGACCAAAACAGGGAAAAAAAAAAATGAAACAGGAAGGCAAGTAACGCCAGGGAAAAATAATAAAAATCAAACAAAGCTTTCCTAGCACACAGGGGAAAAAAAAAAAACCCTCGAAAACCACAGATCTGAAATAAAATTTATAAAAATGAAAAAGAGCACTGCATTTTATTCATTGTCATCTTTTCCTACATCACTGGAAGTTTAGACTGCTCTGCAGCTCACTGGTCGTGTAGCCTGTGGCAGGGTCACTGAAGACCCTTAGAGTTACACTGTGCGCAGACAGGAGGAGACAGAAGCAGAGTCATCCCCAGAAAGGGCGCACGGATGAGCAGTACAGTGTCACCTAAATGCCACACTTGTGTTCTTGAAAGGCAGCACATTTCAGAGGGGAAAACATACATCCACATCTTGATAGCTACAAGCTTGCTTAAACTGCTTACATTTATTGTAAAACTGTCTCAGCTTTTCAACTTCTGTGCTGCAGACAACTTAAAATCCAGATTTTCAGCACAAATCTCCAGCTTCACATCGTCACCTATATCTTTTACATTTAAACACTACATGACAGCAGAGCCATTTGACAACAGTAATACAGTGCAGCTAACACATACGTAGCATGGTGTTGACAGGGGTATTGTGATGAGCGCACATTGGTCTAGACAAGAGCCAAACACCAGTACTGAGAACAATGGAGCATCCTTTGCAAGCCACAGGCAAGAAGGAGACAGCTTTCAGGAAAAGGAAACATTTCACTTTGGATTGGGGATTGTGTAGGTCATGTAGGGTGAAGTACATACAGCACAAACTTGCTGTATAATCGCAGGATAGGGCTAGCAAGGGTAAGTGGTCATACCTAAACGCTGCTATCCCTCAGCACAATGAAGAATTCTGTTCACTGTGAATATTCAGAAACACAAGCATAAAACTCAGTATTTGCAAGCGCCTGTGCTAATGTAATTTGACCTCTCATTGTTCAGGTAAAGCAAACATGACAAGGTCACTGCATATTTCAGTTGCAGTTCTTTTTATTTTAATATGGGAAATATTTGTGAGTATTTTTTCCAGACTTTGCTCAGACCTCTTCAGCTCAAATTCACTTAACAGGAAAGTGCTTATGTTTGATTTAAGCAGAAGCTAAGTCTGCATACTCAAATATTCTTAAAGAAAATTGTATTTTACAAATCAGAGGTATATTGCTAACAAAGACATTCTGCCTTTCCTCTGCAAAAAGTCAGAAAGCTTACGAGTAACTGTTGACTACTCAAGTAAGAAATTAAGAAAGATTTTTAGTCGGTTCACAGTATTTATTATTTTAATTCATCTAAGAAGGAATTTAAGAGAAAAGCAAGAACGGAGTTCAACTGGAAGTCTCTGTTTGCAGGAAGGCAGCCTGGTAAATTTTTGTATTATTTACAAACGAAAAGGAAGTGGAGAAGAGAAACCCCAATGACTAAACATGAAGTTAAGGTGCCATAGAGTGTGTATATCTTCCAGAGTGCCCTGGATATCCTTAACCAATGTTTTACTGTTTGTTACTTGTATTATTTTTATTTATTCAGCAAGGTGATTATTTCTAACTTACCTCAAGTGCAATTGTGAGACATATAGGAAAAGACACTTAATAAAGTGCATTAATAAAGTGAGGATCATTTAATGATCCTGCTCATTTTATAATGATCAGGCTGTTAAAAGCTCATGTAGTACATTGATCTTATTCTACAGTCACCAGGAGACTAGAGGCAACTAAGAAAGGGAAAATATTAGAAGCAGTTCTGGCTAACTACTCCAACCCAGTTACCAAACTCTGACAAGACCAAAGGCAGAAAACAAAGAGCACAAAGTGGAAATAAAACCCAGACCTCAAAGAGAAGTGGCACTTCTTTGCACAGAGAATTCTTAGCTGATAAACTGCCAGTGAGCAATAACTTCAAAATTGTCATCGCATAATTCTTGTAATACAGCATCCTGTCGCTGATAGCAACCAATACTGAATGCAACACGGATTCTTCTGTACCTAAACTGTGCAATACAGTAGCATGGGGGAAATGTATTCCTCCACCCCAGCTGGTAAATATCTTATGCCTGCGTGTGGAGTAACAACAGCTCTTACTTAAATCCTGGTTGGAAGGACTGTAAACTACAATTTGAGTATTAAAAGTAAACCCATGTTAGGCGTTATTAATGTAAATTGTTTGGGCTTCTTTTTACCCTGCAGCTCTGAGTTCCGCAAGTTAAATGCACACACTGTGTGCTGTACTTTTTCACTCACTCTAATGAATCACTCTTTGGCCCGTTGTTGTTCTATTTTGAGTTCTCTCTTTTTCTTTTGTTACAGACAAACGTAATGAGAAGCAGCAGACTGGCCTGATCTATGCCCTTCATTATTTTATATGCCTCTGCCACATTTCCTCCTGCTCTTCTTCTTTCCAAACTAAATAATAATCCTGCCCTTTTTAATGTAGCCTTATATGAAAGGCTCTCAGATGGCTCTACTCATTTTCTTTGCCCTTCTCTGGACCATTTCTATTTCTGCTATGTCTTTGAGATAAGGTGACCAAAAGCGAACATGGTTTTCAAGGAAAGGACATGCCATTGATTTATATGGCGGCATTAAAATATTTTCTTCTTTGTGATTTATCCTCTTTGACCACCCTCACATCGTATTCTGTTTCTTTCTGACTGACAACTAGCATTGTCCTACACAGCTGCCATCTTAATTGAGCTGACTTCATTGACTCTCACATTAGCGCTAATTCAAAACGTAAAAGCATGCCTGAGAATCTGAATTTCATTGTATACCATTTCATTATATTTGCCAAGTACACAGTCTGATTAGCCCAGGAATTCCTCAAAGTGTTATGAAACACCAATTAGCCAAAATTGTTTAGCATGGTCAGCATCCCACGTCAGCGCCCACAGAAAGAAGGTGGTAAGTAGCAGGGGCTGTAGGGGAGGAGAGGAAGGCAGAGGATGCAAGGAAGGCCAATTTATTCCTATGCTTGGTTTCCTCTTCTTCAACAGGTGTTAAACTCAAACCAGATCTACTCTGAAGTTATTACGATTCCTTTATGAGGTCTTTATGCAGCACTCTGAAAAACCTTGAAAGGCTAAATATACTCAATCCACTAATACTCTTTTCTGCCCTACTTTGCTAGCCCTTTAAAATAAATCTCAGTCACGCTGTTAGCATAAATCAGAGTTCCTTCTCATCCTGGAAATACCATCGTGCTCTGCTTTGCCCAAACTCTGCTTATTTACGCCTGTGACACACATACATGTGCCAGGTGCCCCAATTATTTTCTGACTGCAGTTTGGCTGAACTCATCTAAGCCAAATGTTTAGCCTTAAGTCAATGTAACACACAAATTTACCTAAGAATTTCTCCTAAGCTTAAGGCTATCATTTAGGGAAACACTTAAGTGTGCGCATTTACCTAATTAAGCATGTGGTAAGCATGACTTCATATGCTTAACGACCTTACAGGGCTAAGTGAAGAATGTCACAAATTAAGACAATGGATTTACAGTAGGATACAAAAGGGGGAGGCTTAAAATTCTATTTTTAATGAAAAATTTTGAACCAGTCCTTAAGCATTAGCATCTAGATCAGCAATTCTTCATGTTCATATCATCAAAAATATCAAGACATCACTGTCTTGCTTTTTGTTCCTTGTTGTTCCTCACAAGTAGCAACTGCAGGAGGAAGTAGGATAGAGGTTAATTTTTGTGGGTTTTCTTTCCTCTTTTAAAAATCTGTTGATAAATGCATCACTGAAAGACACTGAATCAGAGCCCAGAAACTGTGAAATTTAAGGATATGTGAAGCATGCACAGAGAGAACATATGCTTCCCCAATGTCCTCAAATCTGCTTCAGTCCTAATCTTGGAAGGACCATCTCTGATAGTGAGGGAGTAAATGAAACCTCAGTCCCTCTGTCAAACACAGGAGCACAAGTGCCCATAGCAGCAGGAGTTTTACTGCTACAAAAATTGGGAACTGAACCAAGAACATCAACACAAAGGCCCCTGGAAAGCCATTAGTCTTTTGCTCACTGAATTACAACTAGAGATAGGCAAATTTATTTGAATAAAAGAAAAACCAAACCAAACATTTATCCAAAACCTTATCAGATATAAACCAGACCTTTTTTAAGCTTTGCAAGTGGTCATACACTTTCATTATAATTTTTCTAGTTTGTATGTTCTTGAGTTTCCTGGCTTTGGATAAGAGTACCTGAAATGTCAAGATACCAAAAGCTCCTGCAATATATTCAATCTGTTTTACAGATTCAAGAAGCTCAGATAGTTAAAGTACAGTTAAGTTTGCCCAACACATAAAAATAGTAACTGACTTTAAAAAGTAAAAAAATGTCTCATTTCTGCCCTTACACTGCACCAGCGTCAGGGTGACAGCCATACAGAAAGCTGAATTAATACAGAATAAACAACAGAATGGAAGATTTAGTTAGTAAACTTTACTTTAATGTAAGATGGAAATAAGCATTTAACTTAGGAGCACTATGGTAATACCAGTGACAATAGTTTTTTTTTCTTTTTTTTTTTTCTTTTGAATCTAATGTTAACAAGTATAATGAAAATGTAAGTATTACATTATTTCCTTGACCTGTCAAGAAGAATGAAGAGGAAGAAATGCGGACTCTTAATTGTAGGATGGAAAGAAGAAAAAAAAACAACAACAACAACAAAAAAACAACCACCACCAACAAAACAGCTCCAAAAAGTGAAAGGATCATTTGAATGAAACAGGTATCCACTTCGAGCTTTACTAGAGTACAGAGATCTTGATCAAGAGTGGCTGTTTCAATCCAGGTGTCTTTATCAAGCAAAGATTGACGTATATGTCCAACGTGAAGGAGCTTTGTGATTGGTAACAAATGTCTGCCAAGGCTATGATGACAACAAAGCAGTAGACATATGTAGCTTTCAGTAAATGGGATTTGAACATAGGTCTTTAGACATGAATGGCTAGCAAGCTGACTTGCTTGCCATCTTCACCTCACTGTCACCTAACTTACAACAATTCCTTAGAGGAAAACACATTATGTAGCACAATGTCTATAGTAAAAATAATTATACGTACTAAAACTTCCATGCACTGCACGGGCCCTGTCTTGTTCAGACACCAAACTAGTCTGTCAGGTACTATGGACTGAACCGCTTCTGTTGATTTTATTTAGGCAAAGTCTTTTGAAACAGCCAGTGCAAATTGATTACTACTGAGTTGCCAGGGTGTACAAGTAATTACATGCAAAAGAAGAGGTTCTTAGCTGCCAAAATGGAAAGTAAGGCCTTAGATCTAGAGTCATAGAATACAGACACTTTAAACTCTGGGAATTGAAAAACTAAGGAAGATAATGTCTGGAAGAAATTATTTACACTACTTTTTTTTTTTTTCAACTCACTTGCACAACCTCAGTTCACACTAAAGGAGAGACAGATAAACAGAATTGTCCTGACCCAAGTCCTAGCGAAGTGGGCCACTAGTACCAGGCCCAAGAAAGCTATGCAACACAAGACTGAGTCTACCCTGATGGTGAGTCATCCCAGCAAGTCACTTCTCTGTGCTCTGCTGCTTAGTAGTAAACCAGGTACAAATGCCAGCAGGGAAATACAGAGCTCTAACAGGTCCCCTCGCCTGGACAGCCAAGAGAGCTGGCCTCCATACCTTGGGGAAGCGGGCATTGACCCCACAGCTGAGAGACACACAACAGATCTTTCCACTCTCTTTCTTGTTTGGTATATGCTTAAATACCTGTTGAATGGGGGGAGACTGCCTGCAAGGTTGCTCAAAAAGGATTTAAAACAATTGCCTCAAAATTAGTACTAGGGAAAAAAAAAAAAAACCTGCAGCAATTATTGCAGCCTAAATTAATTAGCCATGTTGTTTCTTTGTGTAGCTGGTGATGGCTCCTCATCCAAAGAACAATCCATTCCCATCTCTCTTTATCAAACGTTAACTTAAAACGTGTCCAGCCCTCAAGATCATCAGAACCATCATGACCTGACATCCTGCAGGTAAAGACTTGACTTTCTGCTGATTTATTAAAAAAAAAAAAAAGAAAAAAAAATCTTATATTTTATTGCTCACATGTACTCTCTAGAGCGTGGTCACATGACCAGTATAATGACAATCTGTCTCTCTGCTAACATTTCTCTACTTTGGTTATTTGTTTGATAAAGTGAGGAGCTTCCCTTTTGTTGCCCTTCATCAGAGCTTAATGTCTTTACTTTGGGATCAATATACTTTATGAATAATTTTATTTCCTTCTATTTTTATGGTCTTTTCTCCTCATTATCATACTGAGTTTATTAGCTGGTGCTGTCAGTATCTTTACCCTGTCATATGTTCCTGAGGTACAGTAAATATCACTTGTGTTGTAATTAATATGCACACCCTCTGCAGTAATTAAAGCACAGACCCCTTCAACCAGCTGAGCTTCCTACACTAATTCCACCTTATCTTCATAATGAACTTATTGTAATCTGAAACTACCAGTGAATATTGTTCAGTAAGGATAGAAGAATGAAATCTAACGAGATGCAATAATATTTGTGAACATGTTAATATGAAAAAAATGATTTTAATTAGCCCTAAATCTAATTAAATTTCCTGTACAATCAAAATCCCCCCATTTATCCCACAAAACCACTGGTGGTGCAACACTAGTGCCCCTTCAGAGATTTACACAAAGATGGAGACCAGATACCTCATCATCTACCCAGGAAATTCTCCGAGTTAGCTATCTAGAGGGTTCCCTGCCCACAGATGATTACAGAAAGGACTTAGAATCTCTATTCAGGGATGCAATTTGGAAGTGAGATGGGAAGGAGAAGATGGAGAGGCAATTCAAGCCCCCTGAAAAGGGACTCAGCGACAAAACCGTTTGGCAAACGTTTCTGACAAGAGAGGGGAAAGGAATATTGAATATATAAACACAATAGTATAGTGCAGAATAATTAGAGGGGGACTGCATACAAGAAATTCAGTTCTTATTTTCTGAAAACATTTCCATATGGGAGACTAGCGCCTAAGGTGCAGACTCACACAATAGGAAGAAAACTGGCAGGCTACATAAACTGAAAATTGACTGAAGGGCAAGAAACAAACAGTGGAAGTAAATGGGATTATTTCAAGGTGGAAAGAGGTTACCAGTAGGGTACAGCCCAGCTTTCTAATTATTCACAGTAATGACTTGGACGATAATACGGAAAGGATCGTTTCCAAGATTCTAGTAACTGGGAAGCACAGCAGTAATAAATACCAATGTAATCCAATAGCCATTTCATTAATAGTTAATTTGAGAACCAGAGAGGGTGCATAGGAAAGTGTTTGCATGTATCATGAGGCAGGATTGAGACATACAACAGCACAAAACAGAATGACCTTCCCTTGTAAATGGTCGTTCTAGAAGAGGCTTAAGCAACAGCCGTTGAGCAGCTCCTTGTGCTTTATTGATTGATGTCAATCTGTCCAGTTCCAGAGCGTTAACTTCACTTTAAAATGTGCCCTTTTCTGTCATTCTTTTCCTGTAACCCCCTAAACATGCCTCATTTCCTACTCCAAAAAATTACGTGGTCAGATATTGATTCATGACTCTCCAGCTGACATCTGAATAGTGAGAAAACAAATTGACTTAAAGACATACGTGGATAAATAAGTAAAGGAAGCAAAAAAAACACCCCACCTAAATTTCACTAGACTGACACAATCTAGTGACTTGGAGAGCAGTATGATTATTCTCTTCCATCAAACTATGGAGAGCTGTCCTAAAATGAGATTGTTCCCAAATTCCCCAAAAGAGGAGGAAGAGTCATATTCCTCAAGCCATTGTGGATAAACCCTTGGTCATGAAAAAAAATGACATCATTATTATTTTTTCCTGACTCATGAAAGAATTCATATATAGATGATTTCACTCACCTTCCAGACCCTATAAGGTACACAGCCAAAGGAAGAAAAAAAAAAAAAAATTTATATATACACACACACACACACCACAGTGCTTCATCTGTTCAAAATTCACTAGGTAACCCTCACACCTCAAATGCACCACTGCAGAAAAACTAACTTGTTTGCCAACACTGAGATCACAAAAAAAAGCAAACTATGCCCAAGTACAGGAATTTCACACACACCTCCCTGCCCTGTAAATTGAGGGTTACAAGCAGGCACTTCAAGCCCCCCCCAGCCCCCTTCTTTCTGCACTTCACTTATGAGAGAAGCAGCAAAGACTGATGCTGCATGTCTGCTGAAGCTGGTGGACTAAGGAGTAAGCAAATCTGAGCATTTTTAATTTTCTCTCAAACTGTACTTGGGAACTGGTGACCTAGATTTAACCTGTCAATAATATGAAATAGTTCAGCTCTTACCACTCAAAGCTGTCAGAATTTTACACTTGGCAGTTCAAAAGAGTGCCAAGATTTTAAGCTACAGCGTATCACATCATACCAGGGAAGGAGCAAGAGAAGAGAAGGATATAGAAGGGGCAAGAAAAAAGAAAGTCAAGACTAGGAGTGGTAAGAGAGCTGAAATAAAGATATAAGGGCAGAAAATATGACAGTTTTTTTTTTCTCCTCTATCCCTTTCATGAATCCTGCAGTCCTTATTTTATTTCTGCTTTCTACATTTTTACATGCTTTCTTTTTTTTTTTCCTCTGGCTGCTTCTGTATTTCTAGGCATGATCACAGTATTCTTCAGTTTAGAGGAATAAGCTCTTATCTTCTTAAACTGTATACCTGAGGACACCTTCTAGGAGTCTGCATCCCATAGACTTGAATGGAGGCAGGTTTGTGCTCTTCAGTCTGCGACTGAAGTACTGGTACCTCCTGCTCTCACTGCTGCAGGTGCAAGGTACGGATGGGCCACTGCACTGACTCAGGAAGGCATTTCTGAGGGATTTATTAGCAATTATATAGCTCTGTCACTGCAGTAGGCTGCAGTAAGAGTGCTGTTGCCACAGGGAAGGATTCCAAGCACCACAGGATTTGAGCGTCAGGGAGCAGCAAGAGTGGGTTGCTCCTCAAAGGAGATGAGACAAGAGCTGAGGGTGACAGCAAAGCAGGCAGGGGCAGCGTCCTCACCATGAAAGGGTGCAGTCTCACAGTGCCCAAAAAAGCTCCTGTGACAGTAAGACAGGCCAGACCCACTGATTATGGCAAAAAGGGTGAGTGAATCCAGAAGCCAAGTCAGCAGACCAGAGGTCAAGATCAGGATCAGCAAGGCAGACGACCAAGCACAGGCTCCCCTGCAGAGTAGCTCAGGGATGGAGCCAAGGCAAGTGCCTGAGTTTGAAAACATCTCCTGAGCAAAGTGCAGAAGCCCCTAACACCACTCTTCACATAGCTCTTTTCACAGCAGTCTTGTCCAAGGTTATACAGCTATGCCATAGCAGAGCCAGTGCTGGGCAAAGGCAGCTAAATTTTGACAAGATTCCTGACACTAGGAGGGAAAATGTTGGCTTAATCAAAAGGATTGCTACAAATCTTATTCTAATGTCATCCTTAAATAGCTTACTAGAATTTTTTGTCTTCCATTCAAGTATCTCCTATAATCCAGAGCCACAGACCATTTCTGGCAGCAGCAAACAGCAAAATGCCTAGCCCTGCAGTCCTTCTACCCTCTAATTCCTTCACCCTCTTTCTCTTTTCATAATTCAAAAAGTGCTATTTTTTTTCCCCAAGTTATCTTTCAAATTGTGATCAGCTTTTTTGAGCAAAGAATACTATGCTCACATATATATATTTGATCATGTATGTACATAACTCCCACTAGCTTTCAAGATATTATTTATCATAAACTTATGTTCTGCAACCAACATTTGCAGGCTATATCCCAACGCATCCAAGTGGATAAAAAAGCAAATTATGGGAAAAGATTTCTCTCAGTCTTCTTGTGATATTTTAAAAAGCAAGGAGAGGAGGGAGCATGGATGGCCTCTTTTGTCACATGTGGCTGTTAGACAGTTCAATAGAGGTATCTAGGCCGATGCTACCTCCCTGGACTGGCAGAGAGGCTGGGCAGACATCTGCTAATGAGTATCTCCTGCCACCGCAGACAACCTGCTGGGGAGAACCATCATCATGAACCACTTGAGAGCTGCTCCTGACATCTCCTTTTCTTGGGAATCTGGGGGGCCCTTTCAGCCACACAGAACTTTCAGTGTTCAGCTTGCGGAGTGGCATTGGTTGGCCACTTCCAGAATAAAGACACCAGTTCAGTTGTAGGATTCAATAAAGGCATATTTTACTGATGGCTAGAATGAATTCTTCTGAAGTCCAGAGGTGGATCAGGTAGCAAGATCAGGTTTTGTGTGAAACGCTCTGGTTCAGCTAATGAGTAGAAAAGTCCAGCAGATTTACTCAAAATCTGTCCTAAGGTTATTCTAGGTCTGACAAGTTGGTCTTTTCTGACACCAAGATTTTTTGTTGTTTTGCACCTTGTTTAGTCATCAATAACAGTAGAAAAGGTGGGGAAAATGATTGTCAGTTTTTCTTCACATTCTACATCCACTTTGCGTAAGTGTGAATGTCTACATAAGGTAGACAGGAACGGATAAGCGAAATGCCAAAGTCCATAACGTAGACTTTTACAAAAGAGCAGCTAGTTTCCTTTGCACCCTATGCGTGGTCTTGCTCCCTTTCCAGGGAAAATCTGACAGGGATCTCCATTGCACTAAGGACAAGGAAGCTGTTGCTACAGCTCCTTTGGCCGAACACTGCATTCTGTCACTGAGCAAGCCCCTCTTGAAATCAGTGGGAGTTTTACTGCTTTAGAGGCCTGCAGAACTTGTTCCTAAGCAGATATTTGAAAGAAAATCCACTTAACTCAATACAGCTAAAGAGCGTAAGCCTTCTGAGCAAGAGAAGAGGCAGCCAGTCCCATTCACAACAGGCAAATGCTCTGTCTGTTCAGTTTGCTCATCCTGTGGGTTTGGAGGCAATGACAAAGTGAACCCACTGAGAAATGGAAACAAATGGAGATAGATGAAATCAAGCTGAACTAAGAAAAAAAGAAAAAGTTGCCTGTTGGCTCCCCACCTCACATCTCAAGTTACACAAAAGGACAGCTATATCAATATAGTCAGGAAAACACCATACTGCAAAGAAAAAAAAAAAAAAGCAAGATAATATGTTGAACTGCAGATAACTAAGTCCTTCATGATCAAACAAAAAGGAAGAAAGTGCCCCTCTTGCTTCTTTCTCTGTGAGTTTATGTAACTGCTACCACATTAGCTGAGACATCCACCCTCCCCAGTCGACAGGAAGTAGCTTTAGATAATTAAGGTAGTTACTATTTACATCCGTATTTTTAAAAAAATCCCTAAATAACCTGTTTCCACCGTTACAGGTTACCAGGCTCTTGCTGTAGCTTAAGTTTGAGAGGGGTCACAGCCCAGAAGACACCAGGCTGTAAATGCGTTCTGGTTACAATCTCTCCTCTTGCCACTAGTCTATGCTGTTGTATAAAGTTCAGAGCGGGGCTGTTGAAGCTCAGTGCAAACTTTGGGATGATCACTTTTGTCTCAGAATCTTCTGAATTCAATTGCAGAACGGTATGCTCTGTTGTTCTCTTCTGTAAAGTGTATTTAGCTTACTTAATTAACCTATATTTCAGACAAGTCACACAGGCATTCACCTAACTCTGTATATACCTTTGTGATTAAACTTTAATGAAAAGGAATCTAAAGTAAATTCCTCCATGCTATTGTTCTGAAACAGGCTGAAAAAAATAATCAAAACATAATATTTGTCAGATGAACTATTATTAATCTGAATTTTCTTGGCAAAAGGGAAAATAATACGGATCAGAATGAACACAGGGTTAAGAGGAAAGAGTGTTTCTGATTATGCTTAATAAAGGCTACTTCAACTGCAAACAGGTACCGAGATGTAAAGCATCTCAATGTAAAATCTGGATTGAGTGTAGAGCACAACAGCTAGTACACAGTTGTCAGTAGAAAGTTTATATTTCTTTGTATAGTGTGTGGAAAAAAAACCCACATAATTCTTTATATTTGTACTTTCTCCTAAATAAATACGAAGTAGTGCTATTCCTAAATAAGAGAAAGAAAAAAAAAAAAAAAAAAAAAAAAAAAAAAAAAAAAAAAAAAAAAAAAAAGATTTTATCCACTGTTGAGAGAAAAATGCTTTGCCCAGTGTCTTTTAAACTTTCAATTAGAGTAACTTGAGAGTCACAAAAATACACATTTGTTTACTCCTCTGTCTTATGTTAAAAGACATTTTTAAGAGATATTTATCACTGAAATGAGGCGAAGACTGGTCTGATGAAACACTGGCATTATTATGATCTTAGTACATATTAATGAACTTCAAAAATGCAAATCATTGACCCACTAGGTGGTCTCATGGTCTCATAAATAGCAATCTTTTGCATTCCAGCATCCAAATACCTAGTTAGGAGCTTTACAGAATGCACATTATAGGTGATACAGACCATAACGAGTACTTTGGCAAGGGAAAAAAAGCCATTCCAGCCTATTGTGTCAATTAAAATGAAGGGATTTTTATGTTCTGAACCATATGTTCAAAGAACATTACATGTAAAATTACATACTATCATTCTGACTATGAAGAACACAATAATCCTGGTACATTAGTGTATGGCTTCTGGTGAAATTTGATACTGGTGTTTTTTCCACTTAGCTTGTGTCAAATAATAATTTGGATTGCAGCCATTCCTTACTCTGTGCTGTGATTGCACCAAAAGTCAAGAGTAAGAGGATTAAGGCAATTAGATGGGAAAGCAAAGTACCAGCGAGATCTTTCGGAAGTGATGCTGGTGACAGTGTCACCAGTCCCTTTTAGCCAGTGAAAGAACAATTACATTGGTGGTTCAGGGAAGATGTGGTTTAATGACAGGAAAGGGACGGAGATATGCTGTTGGCACACCCATCTCAAGCCTCTCCCCCCCCCCCCTAAATTTTGCAATCTAAACAGACGTATAAGTCTTCAGGGCCTAGAATAATGCGACTCATACCTTTGCACAGAATGCCTTTAAGTGGTACTGCATTAACAGCACACACCGCCTTTACGTGCCTTGAAACCAGAACAAAAAGCAGAGATAGAAACAAATCCTGAGCAACAGTTCATAAGAAGTGCAGTGGCAAACTAAACTACGTACTGTCCCAGCTGCTGGCGATACACGTTCACCCTGGTGTTGCTCCCTCTCTGATCGCAAGGCTCCATGGCCGTTGGTGATCCCACCTCATCACTAAGTACCAAAGCAGGTGCCTGAGCGTGCAACTAAGCGAGAGTGCTCAGACAACTCACAGTAGCTGCTACCGAGCAGCTGAGCAAACCACAGTGTTAAGGAACATTTAAACACAATTAATATTAAACTACAGAAAATGTTTACCAGTTCGTAAAATTATTAAATCTATTTTTTACTGATCTGTCTATTTACCAAATTAAGGCAATATATCAACACTAATGTCTTCCTGCTCTAATTATTATTAATAAAGACTGCTTATTTCTCCTTAACAAGAATTCATTTTCTCTCTTCATATTAATAACAGTTTGAAGTAACTCAGGCACCACAAGGCCTGATTCCAGGCTCAGTAATCTAGAGTAAAGAATCATGGTATGGTTGGGGTTGGAAGAGACTTTATAGACCATCCAGTTCCAACCCTCCCTGCCCTGGGCACGGACACCTCCCACCACACCAGGTCGCTCAGAGCCCCATCCAACCCAGCCTGGAACACTTCCAGGGATGGAGCACCCACATCTTCTCTGGGCAACCTATGCCAGTGCCTCACCACCCTCACAGTGAAGAGTTTCTTCCTTATGTCTAACCTAAACCTACCTTCTTTACACTTTAAAGTCCTTATCCTATCACTACATGCCCCTGACAAAAGTCCCTCCCCATCTTTCCTGTAGGCCCCCTTGAGGTACTGGAAGGCCGCTCTAAGGTCTCCCCGGAGCATCTTCTCCAGGCCGAACAGCCCCAACTCTCTCAGCCTGGCCTCACAGAAGAGGTGCTCCAGCCCTCTGATCATCTTCGTGACCTCTGGACTTGCTCCAACAGGTCCACATCCTTCTGATGTTGGGGGCTCCCCTCCCTTGACCTGCTGGCCATGCTTCTGATGCAGATGGCTTTCCAGGCTGCAAGTGCTCATTGGTGGGTCATGTTGAGCTTCTCATCAACCAACAACCCCAAGCCTGTCTCCTCAGGGCTGCTCTCAATCCATTCTCTGCCCAGCCTGTATTTGTGCTTGGGGTTCGCCCTGACCCATGAGCAGGAGTCGCTCCAAAGCTTTCACACAATATTTACAACTGTGTATATGGGAGCAGGATCTACCCCTCCACCTGTAGGCTCTCTTGTGAAAGTTTTTCTGGTTTAAACTCCAAATCAAACTCTGTCACAGTACTGACCAAATGAAAACCATCAGCAGAGCTATCTTAGCTTATGTTCTGAAGCCAATGAAGCTACATACACTGATTTTCACCCGTTAGTATCTGGTTTGGCCATAACCATAAGAAAAAAAAAAAAATCATTCCACACACTTAAGCAGATGAAGAAGTTTGCAGAAAGGGCAGAAAAAAAAAAAATATTGCTGAAACAAGGCTACCTTGGGAACCCTGGCTACATTTTTGTGGTTCTCAGGATGTTCATCCAGGAGGCTTGTGCATATGACCTGGATATTTTTCCTTTAACATGGGGCTGGCCAGGAAATGCCACAGCCCCAGCTGGGGGCTTTCACAGCACATCCTCTCTGTCAGGAGACACCTGTGAGAGCACAGCAAGGAGCAGTCACAAACCTTAAGCAAGAGGAAGCTGACATCTGCACCTCTGCCTGAAGCCACAGGTTTTACAGGCAGCGGAGAAGGGAGACTGAAGGCTCCCTGCCTGCACTCTTCCTTTACTCCTGCCACCAGCAGCTGAGGCACAGGATGTTGGGTGAATTGGGCACTGCTGGCCGGGGCCCAGAGGAGTTCTGCCTCCCACCAGTCCCCTTTTGCAACTTTTTGCCCCAGTTTCGTGCAGTTTAGCTTCTGTCCACGCCTTTTTCAGTGGAAGAGAACTTAAGATGAACTGCAAAGGAATCAGTGCTTGCCGTTTTCTTTGGGTTTTTTCCTTTCTAAAGCCCTGACTGTTGTTTTATAAATGCCCTTCTGACCCATATTTGTGCTTGAGGAGGTTAAGGAACTTTTGCCTCTCAAAAATGATGTCCTCAGTTTATCCACAACCTCTGTACGGTGAAAGCAGCTGCAATCAAATACCCTCATGTTACCCAGCATTTAGCACAGCCCTGACCTGACAGTGCCATCCTCTCTAGGGAGGAGAGGTAATTTAGACTCCCTGATAGCTTTCTTCTGTCTGACTCTATAGTGCTGGATGTTGCTTAATTATATGTGGGCTGTGCTTTGCTTTGTGCCTTTTTCCAAATTAAACCTCCCTTTGTCATTTTAGCACAGCTTTTGTACTCCTGCTTTAGCTTCCTGAAGTTGCATCTGTACAGCATCTTTACCCAAGTATCATAAAAAATGCTAAATGACTTATGTAAGTCTTCTCACTTAAGGTCATTTCAATTATGGCAACATCAACAGATGTATATGTTCATTAATAAAAGTGTGATATGTGTTTGTGTCCCTCTGAAAGTTCAGTCAGAAAATTATAGATTATACTGAGACACTGCAGGAATTGCTACTCTGTAAGTCAAATGCTCTATTATTAAAAATGTCATCCCGTATGAATTTCATAAATAGCAAAGCCAAGAACACAGTAACCATTTTAAAAAGTCTAGAGGGGATTCCATAACAACATTTAAATGCATTACTACTCAAACAATTTGATTGGATTATAAAATATTTAAAACTGCAGCTGTACTTGTGGTGTTTAATGTTGACTATTTTGATTTCTGGAACATCTTACCTAAGAAATATAAGTTTACAGAACTAGTTATATAATTAGTATATAAATATATAGGACAAATCTGCAACCCATGGAAATGCATAGTTTCTAAGGTACTGTATCTAGCTATCAACATACACAAATAAAAGAAAACTGGAAAAGAACATTGGGCATTAGGGTTCATTTAAGACTTGCTTCCCTGGAATAAAGCAGGACCTTATTTTGACAAAGGTATCCTAATGACTGAAAATAAAGATCATAAGAGATGCAGGACAGTGGGTGCTATATAGATATTATCGGCCAGATTCTTGGCTGGTGTAAACTGGCATTGATTCATTGTAGTTAGTTACACTGACAAGTCTGGCTTTATTTTCATTCTGTGTCCTCTAATTTTTATTTTTTTCCAGGGTCTCTCATATATCTATTAGGTATGTTTGGGTTTATAATTAAATCTTCATTGACTTTTTAAGCAGAAAGGACAAATTAAAAACCTATTTTTCAGAAGAATAGCCATGCATTATTCCACAAATATACACCGATGCCCATATGTTATAGATATACTTTCATATGCTAGCTGTACCTCTTCTGCCAAACTGTCCGTCATCTCCAGTGCTTTACCTGGATGAGTGTCAAGACATAATTCATCCAACAAACTCATGCCATTGGTCACTACATTTCCACAGAAAGAAACCTCATTTCAGAAGCACAGTGACTATCAGAAGTGTCTTTTGTAATTGCTGACATTTTGGCTGAGACTGCATGGATTAAATTGAGGTTCAAAGCGTAAAGCTTTGCAGCTTTAGCTATGGGATTCATTCTGTAGTGGTATAACACATCCACACTCTTTGAGCATGTGCAGAAAACAGTGTGCATTACCTTATTTTTGCCACAACAGTCCTAGGAATGCTCTGCATTCAAAGTTGCCAGGAAAATCTTGTCACTGGTGTTTCCTTGTCTCCTGCAGGCAGTCTGACCAACTAATGAACTCAGGCAGTGTACAACTCCTGTCTGTCCTTGCAGCAGGGGACAATGGACAAGGTCTTCTCTGCTTGACATTGCTCCTGAATAGGAGTTGCTGTAGGAGCAAGCATTTAAGAGTCTGCTACGGGGACTTTCATAGCTGTCGGTGCATCTGAAGATTATCCAAGCAGGGTCATCCCAAAACACACTTCTACTGGCATACAGTTTAAATAGCAGCCTATTTTCAGCCAGAAGAACACAGCTATGATATTTCGCTTCAACATGAAGACACACAAGGACATCCTTCTGCACTTTCCACTCTTTTAGATGACGCTCATTTCTCAAGACTTTTTGTTTTCAGCTACCTGAAAACGTATGCAAATTCAAAATGCCTTCTGAAACTTCTCTAATCCTACCCACCGTTTAGGCTTGCATAAAAGCATCACCCACATGTCTCAGCAAGCCAAATTACCTTGCAGACCCTCCTTCCCTGAGGGAGAGTCACCTGTATTTATTTCTATTAAACAGAAATTAACTTGGACCTCCATATGCAACCTTATTTGGTACAGTTAATTCAAGATTCCAACATTATCATTAAACCAAAAAGCACATCTTACACATTGAAATCAGTAGGAATTAGACCTCAGTAATGCACACAAGGCTATAACAAAGATAATCAAACAGCATAAGGATAATCCACTAATTGTTGAAATGAGGCGGAACATCTCCATGGCTTGTCTCAACAGCTAGCCCTGGGCTGAGCTGTGTTTGGAGTTCAGGAAGTTTTTATCATTTTAAAGTATGTCAAGCCTGTGCACTTCAGGACACAGCAGGAAGCAGAGGGAGGATTTTGCCTGCCCTGAAGTAGGCAGTTCTAGTAGAGGAAATGAAGATCACCCAGTTCCAGTTGAGCAAGTGAACGCTCCTGGTTCCAGTTGAGAGCACGCATATCCACCAAGCCTCCAAAACCAGGCCAGTACCTAACTGGTGCACATTCTGCTTCCTCAGATGGTCTTTGAAAAATCATCCAGTTTTTAAGAGGAACACAAACCTGAAGTTTCTGTAGTTTCCTGGGTTTCTATATGACAAAGAGGCCAAAGGCTGCTGAAGCAAATTAGGATCATGCTCTCAGTATATCTTTAGAATTATTTTGTTCTCAGCCTGAAAGTAGAATTTGACATTCAGTAACCTTTGTAAGTCCAAAGAAATGCTATTGACTTCACTGCAACTACTATAAATTTACACGCAATGTAAGTGAGAGTGGAGCTGTGCCACAGTTTGGTCATTACTTCATGAATTCACATGATATAGAACAAGTCCAGCAACTATTTGTGGTGTTTTTATTTTAAATGCCTAGCTCCTTGGCACATGGTAATTTTCATGAGTGGTAGCTACCCTTGATCATTTCAAATGGTGTTTGAAGAGTTTGGATCTTAAAAGTCTCACTGGCTTCTAGGAACAGTGCCTTTCCTATGACTGGGTCTGAAGTCAGAGCTGTGCCATTTAAGAGAGAAGTTCAGAAAAAAGGTGCACTGGAAATTTGTGCAGGAATCTATGTACATAGGTGAGAGGTGAAACCATCACAAAATTAAGGAAAATGTAATGCCAACAGAGCTCTTAACTTTTGGCTGCCTTTACTCCTCTCATTCTACCTATGTGTGGTCTCCTTGAAAAAGTAACTAGATATATGGAAAATATATGATCAAACATTTATATTCAGGTGTAGCACAAAGGAGCCTGCAATACCTTTCCCCCTTACTATAACTTGCCAGAACGATTGTGCTGGCAAGAAATTTGCTAGCTTGTGGTTACAGGGTGAGCACCTCACACCTTGAACAAGGTCAATGCCCTACATCACTCATATAGTGAAAGATATAAGACAGACATATCATTACGTAAATGAAGGTGTATTATACTTTGCAGATGGTCCTATAGGTCCAAATAGTCCAAAGGCAGGCGAAGTGCCTCTGAAAGGAGCCAAATGTGAATAGACACCCACTTCACCATTCAAGCAGCGTTTAGGATTCATGTTTTATAGTGGAGGGCCTCTATTTTACCTCCGCGGAGTTGTGCTTGATTTATATCAGATTAGAATTAGTCCTCACAACTGGAGAAATCTATTCTACCAGCATGGTGATGGAGGCATTGATCCTAAACAAATAAAATGACCTTCTCCTTCAATTACTTTGGGCTTCGCTAATTAAAATAATTTTGCTAATGAAAGCTGCAAAAATATTCACACAATTCTCATGCAGTCAACCTGACCTTCTGCTGATGTTTCTGATGATGGCAAATACTTTACTCACCAGAAAATGTGCAATATGTGGAGCCTCTTCTACAATGTAAGAAATCAGAAAACCTGAAAATAATAGTTCATTAGAGTAACTTCAGTATCAGTGGCAGGCACCCAGTTCTGTGCATACATGCATGGTGACTTAAAGGTGCTCACACGTCTTCAGATCTCACGACTTCATTATTTCCTACAGACCTATTGGCCAAATCCATTGGGATGATTTACGAACCACACCTGCAGATTCTCGGCAAGTAGAGGTTACTTTTTTTTGAAATAATGCTTCAGAATTACTGACTTAAACGGGAAGGCAAAACTTAGGTAGAATTTCTTTTGAAATCAGAGTATTGCAAGATGACTGTAACAGCTGGACCAAATAGTTTGAGAGATATATTAATATAAACATCTGTAAATTATGGCATAATGCTGGAAAAAGAGTAGAATATTTTGCCAGTCACTTGCTTATTAGCTCATACACTGGTAAAATGTAGGAGTGTTCTCACATTGTAAAGAGTTAAGATTGCTAAGATTTTTTTTAGCAGCACTAGCACACAGATTGCAATCATATTCCATACAAAAGGAAACATTTTGTTTGGGTGGACTTGTATATATATGTGCCCTGCTAGTGAGCGAGAGAAGCATACTGATCATTACTAAATCTCATATTGTTCATTTCAACATTTATTTTTTGACAGGTATTTCATTCCAAGTCCTAAAAAAAAAAAAAATAAAAATAAAAATACTGTCATGCTAAAGTAATTGTGCTAATTAACTAGCTTCTTCTGATATACAGTTCCCATCTTGACTTTTTCAGTGTTTTGACATGCTGACATTTTTAGCTGTGGTACAGTCTGAAATCCACAGCTTATCCTTAGAGGTCTCCCAAGACAAATCCAACCAAACGCTGGTTTAGCTGCGTACCTGATAGCTCTTCATAGAAGGAGAAATAAGGAAGCTGACAATGGAGTGGAATGGAGGTGCGGAAGTCTTTGCCAAAATCTAGAAATGCCAATCCCCAAAACATTGTGTATGTTGCAAACAATATTTAAAGTGCTGCAAAAACACAGACCGAGTTAAGGAAAGGATTGTAGCAGGGATCAGAACTGACTCCAAAGTAGTCTATCATCTCCCCACAGTTTTGGTTACACTTGACATTAATCTACGTGTTCTAAACCTTTAGGTAGATTTAACTATGTGTTTATCATGATAAAGAATGAAAAATGTGTGCTAAATACTCTGTTCCATTTTGAAAATTTCAGCTTCTGTTATTTTGTATAAATCCAGCCATCACAACGTAGTGTTTTAAGAAACTGCTTCCAGGAAAGTTGAGACTTCCCTCAGACACAGCACCACTTAGCTTGCAGTCAGGAGTAAGGATCATAGGCCTAAAAAGTCCCAGGATTTATTATATGCAGATAGTTTTTCCTTTCCATTTCATCGAAGTGAAGAAAAACAATTAAAAAATATATTTATGTATGACTGGGTACACCAGGGGGCTGCGATACTCGGGATCTAGTAGTCTGTTACGGACAAAGGTTATTACCAATTGCTGCAGTAAGGTGAACAGTTTAATGTCTACCATAATGAGCATGCGTAGTTGCTCCCTAGCTCACATTGGGTGATGTCTGCCATATGCTCTGAAGCAAGATGGCTTATTTCCCCACAAAATTTTCTTCTCCTGTCTTTAAATATTTGCCATTAGAAATCTGGATAGTCATCTTATATTTATATAAATGTCACTTCTTAGGCTTCATTGATATCTTCTGGCAATTAATTATTTATTCTAAAATTGCACTGTATACTCACTTTTAACATACAACCTTTCAATTTCACTGTAAGTTCCTTTTGCTGCATGGTTGAAAAATCAGAAAGAGGAATCCCAGAAACCCACGTCCTAATAGATGCAATATTAACTAGATATCCCCGAACAAGCATGTGGTTCCATACAGTGGTGTGTGTATTGTATCCTTATTTACTATTTGTACAGCTGCAGCACGCAGAGAGCCACACAATTGTGAATCAGGGCTACATTATACTAGGTACTCTGCAAAGAGACTGTTACCTTATGTATAGTAAAGGACAACAAAATACAGAAGGTTTGCAGAGTGCCCAGATCTGTTGTCATTTACAGTTTCCAGCTTCCAATGGCCTTATACTCCCGTTGCTGTGCAAATTTATATTTTGAGTTTCACACCTCTTACTGCACATGCAGAACGGGCTTGATCCATTGAGGCAACAGCGCAGCGGTCACTTGGCTAATTACCCTGCAAACCAGTGCACAAGGAAGGTTGATGCAGGATGCACTTCCAGCAAGGCTCCTTTGGTCCTTCCCCCTTTCTCAGGGGCCCACTGAAAGCACAAAGGCTGCTCCACCCGCCAGGCTGAAACGGCCATGGCAAAAGAGCTCTGTTGCCTTTCGCAGCCCCCATTTTCCACAGGCAGGGCCCTCGCCCACTCACAGTTAGGTGTTGGTGCTGAGGAGAAGGGAAGGGGGTTGTGTTTGTGATACCTTTCATGTTTCATATAGCAAAGCAGGCTAATTGCTACCTACCTCAACCCAGCTCTGCATAACTTTGCGGTTTTCTGGCTTATTGGCATTTACAGAGGATTGTGCAGGGCGACATCCTCACTAAGCAAAGCCTTAATCTGTTTTCAGTCAGTTACTTTTTTTCCTGGCAGCAGATATAAGGCCACACAGTCAAATAATGAACTTGTCTTTCATTTGGCTATAGTTTATTAATGACAAAAACGCTAATCCATTAATCAATTTAAAACAAGTTGGTAAATGAAAAAAAAATTCTCAGTCTCCTTTAGTAACAGGATCACATGCATCTTAAAAGGGGGCCATTATCTCCATGGGTTTCTCAGCTGAAGTTAAAAATCTAAAAATGATTTTCATTCATTTCTCATTAATATGCAAAATTATTCAAATTAGATAGTAATTAACCATCTACTCAGTAGAAAACCTTTTCATGATAATTTATGATAAACTCAGTAGCAGCTTTGATTGAGATTGATTTTTGGTGTTGAGAAGCTATCATGAATACAAAAAAGCACCTGAAAAAATATTTTTAAACACCTAACTTACTGCTCAGCTAATTATATGGTAACCATGTTCACAGATTATTTCAAAGGAAGGCCTATAGGCAAGATACTAATGCTGAATGAAACAGGCAAAACATCCTTTTGAGTTTGTCCTACATTTCATCTTAAAGCTCAGCTTTCTTCACATCTCCCAGCCTAATTCATTTAGAATGTTAAATGTTTAGCGCTGTTTAATTCAGCAAACGGATACATTGGAACTAGAGTTTTGCTTGATAAGGCTTACAGGATTGCTTTCAAGATAAAACTGTTTTGAAAAATCAAAATGCATTCAAGACAAACTGTTGTTTTACAACGCAGCATTCCTGGGAATATCAGTATGATTTGTAAGCAGACTCCAGATTTATTTTTGCAGATGGTGACGAGAGCTCAGCAGGTTACGGGGTTAATATCATGGGCATGTTGCACTATGGAGAATATGGTTTTGCTCTCAGTAGCAAATATGAGCTTCAGGACTGGGGGACACGGTAGCTCTAAACACTGGGGATTGCTGTTCAAAAATGTTACTCTCTTGAGGTGGGAAAACCAGAGGGAAAGAAGCATTGACCTTGTGCTGCTGAAGTAGCACTGAGGAGAGAAAAAAAACCCTATTCAATACCTAGTGCTACTAGTGGGAATTGCTGCGAGCACCCATACCAAAGAGGCAGGACTACGGAGGAAAGAAAAAACCAATATTCTTAAAGGCTTTTCCTGTGAACTTGATCGCAGAACTAATGCAACCAACAACTGGCAAACCCATAATAAATAAGGTATTTACTGCACATTCTGGGGATCTTGTGTTGTTTAAATAGTTACCAACAGTAACAGGAGAAATAAGAACCTTGAAGTTCAAACCGCTTGAACTATGTCAGCAGGGGGAAGGAGAGCAGAAGAGGAGGGGAAGGGATCAGGTTTCAGTTATGAGCTCTGTGGCTGTCCCTAAGGTTCAGCTCCAGCTCTGATCTAGAGCTGAAAGGCTTGTTCTCTAGGGTGAAATCAAGGCTATACGTAAGCTGCACCTCACCACAGGTAAATCTTTTTCAGTCCTTAAACCATGACTCAGAATTGAGTAAACATGTATATGTCTAATAAACACGTAACTAGCAGCAGAAGGGTAGGCTATGACTGCTTTGAACAAGTCTCCATTCCTAGAAGTACAATGGCACCAGCGTTCACACACATTAGGTCTTAGCCGAGTTTTATTTACTGCCCCACTGAAACCCACAAAATCCTTTTCCTCATCAGCAGGCTATATAAATGTCCTGGTTAGTAAATAATCCCCAACTGTATTTCCTGGCCCTGTGTTATTCTTTTACATTGAAATGTATTTGCCATCTATTGACCTAGTACCTACACAAGCCAAAGCCTATTGAATCCGATTGCATTGTTCCTCATTACTTACCCTGTCTCCAATTGCTTCCAGATGGTACCGCTGTACAATGACTCTATTCATTCCTCCCTAGAAGGCCCAGAGGGTGGCAACGGACAACCTTCCCCAAGAGCCCTCCTTTCTGCAGGCATGGAAGGGACCACATTCATCCTGACCGCATTCATCCGCAGTTATGACATGAGAATGTTTTCAAAGGGCAATAAAAAAAAAAACCTCTGTCAAGAAGTTATGGATGATACCCAAGCTAGTATTTCTTCTTCTAGGGACAGGGTGAGAATCATCTCAGACATGGTACAACACTTGCAGGATATTGAAACTGAAATTCCTGCTCAGGAGGCATGTCACAGATGGGCCTCAAAAAGAAAGACCTCAAAAAGAACCTCTCTCAGCTGATGCATTTAACTACTGGGTCAAAGAGAAGGGAGTCACACAGGGAAAGATGACAGAAGAATTTCAGAGGGACTGATGTAATTAACGGTCTTTTCTGAGACAGTGAGACTAAGAGGAACAAGAAATTTGTTCTGAACTTCCACATGGCTTTTCAACGATTTATTTTTCCTACTTTTTGAGATTCAAATAAATTGAAGGTAGCCATGTCTCTGACAAAAGCAGAAATAATAACAATCATGTAAGTACTTATAAACCTTTTCTTTTATTCCTCGTACTGGAATATCTCAGGGGAGTTCATAAGTATGGACTTCTCTAGCAGTGAAGTACTATTCTACTTATTTTACTGATGGGGAAATTGCAGCAAAGGACATGTTTGGTTATGTGTCCAATAGGTCACACAGGAAGTTTTTGTCAGAAGTAGAAACAGTTACTTAACATTAACCTGGAGACCTAAGCAATACTCACTAGATTTCCTTTGTGGTTTGGGGAGAATAGATGCCAGTGAGAAGTTTGGCTGAGTGAGTCTAGAATTAAACAAGCTCCGATAAGCGTGTGCTGTTCAGGCAGCTGCTAGGTTATGGTGAACCTCAGAGCAAATAACATCATGCTTTAATGTAGTGCACTTTTTAATCTGACAGACAAAAGCTTAACAATATCCAACGGCTGGCAGTCGCCTCCTGAAGAAGTCCAACTGAAAATCAAGTGGCATCTCTCTGACCACTTCGCACCACTCGAACAAGAACAAAGCAGCTGGAAAGCTACCTAAGCCAGCAAGTTAAAGCCATCACAGCTCTTTTGTTGCAAAAAGAATCCAGCTCAGAAAGGTTTTGCCTCCTCAGGAGTTCTGGAGCAACCCTTTTCAACAAAATGCTACACAGATTCTGATGCTAAGTTTGCAACTTCAAAGAGGATTAAAAATGAGGTGGGATAACGTATGGCCCAGCTGTAAAATTGGACAGCAGGGAGACCACAGTAGCTACACTGCACAAAATTCCCCTGGTGTCAGCCTATTTACTTATCTTCAGTGAGGTGAAACTGTAGCTTTGCCCTTGTGGTTCTTTAGTTTAATTTCTTTTTGCTGCTTGTGGAAATGTGAAACAGTTAACAACCTTGTTTCAATAATATATAATTCTGAGGGAGGAAAAGTTGGGGACCTAAGGAACCAAGGAACCTGGTTTTTTTCCCCCCTTCCTTATTATAAAGTCATTTTTCAAATCACCTTTCTGACACATTTGTCCATATTGATTAGCTGCTTTTAGAATGACATTGTCTGACCTGTCTAAATCCATCAATTGCTCTCCTGCTGATGCTTAATTCCCAGGCTACTTTAGCTTCTAATGGTATGGTATGAATATTATTCATAAAGTCTTTTTGCTGAAAAGATCAATAATCACATACATCTTAAGTTTGCATTCTGGGTGTTGTTCAAGTAGCCCTTTAACTGGCCACAGACTCTTATATTTTCCTTTTATCACTGTAGACTGTAAATGTTTCATTAGTAGCATTTAGAGAGTACATACTTGATACTATATCCCCAGGAGTTTCAAGTGAGTTATTAGGAACTTGTTCAGCATTAGGATTAATGCATATTCCCAGTAGTTTTCATTGCATTTCCATTCTGTGTGCCGCAAACTCTACCGTTAAATATGTTTTGTCCACTTAGAAACTGTTTGGTAGGGAAGGCATGCCTTAATTGTTCCCAAGACATCGAGTAATGCTCTACTGATGGGCCTAAGGTTGAACTAATAGGCAAGTAAGATGCAGTTTAGCTTCAGCAGGTTTTAAAGTACTAATGAGGCACAATATACTGAAGTTAAAAATTGTCAAGACAGGTAGTTCATATAAAAAGTTGAAACAACCTTTACATTTTTTTTTCCTTAAAAAAAAAAAAAAAAAAAAAAAACCA